>OX608080.1:10317600-10777319 GCA_951509765.1 Sphenella marginata | reverse complement strand
ATACCCAGCACATTTACTTCAGTAAATAATTGATAAACATACTAGAGAGCTGTGTCGTTGTAGCGGCTCTTGACCCATATCTACAAGTATTTGAGTATATACATACCTACATATGTATGTATGTACAAATGTCCATTAGGGTTTTACGAAAAGATAATGGATTTTAAGAGAGATTGACTTTCAAGCAAATTGATTAAAGTTGGTAAGGAAATCTAAAAAATGTGATCAAGCAGAATAATAAGTTTAAGTTCTTGTAGCACTTTTATTCGGAAATCCTTATCTTGGGCTCTCCAACCAACTCTTTCCCTCTCTCACTCTCTCTCTCTCTCTCTCTCTCTCTCTCTCTAACTATCATACAATTAGGTAATTTAAACTTTTCATAAATTTCACAAAATCAAATTTTTTTGTTAAATGTATGTAGGTATATGCAGGGACAGAGAATACAATCCAAAAAATCGGATACTTAATATTATCGTAGAAAAAGCTATATTTATCGATAACAATTTTACAAGGTCGTAGTTTTCTATATCCCATCAGCGCATTAGGGATTTTGATGTAAGGAGAGTCACATACCTACTCAAACACGGTTTTCTTTTTTGTTTTTTTTTTCAATCAAAAAAAATAGCAAGAAAATAATCGGTAATCGTACAAAACAAATATAAAATAGCATTCAAACTCTAAGACATACAAATCGAAGTTATCTTAAAGTTAATAACAAATAGCAGACAGATTGTGAGTGACGTGTGTAGGTACTTTAGACTAAAAGGTTTTAGCTTCTTTATACCTACATATTAATTCTCTTATTATAAATTTTTGTTATCTCATCTGAATTAAGTACCTTGCAAAAAAATAAAATATAGGTAACTGGTTTTTAAAGAAATATTTATGTATGGCGCGTGTGTATATACTATATACTCTCACGTCGATCACGCGAATGACAAGTGTAATATCTTTCGGTTTTTACAACTCACGTTTTTGCATTCATTTAGCAGGTTTTTCAACCCGCCTACGTATTCACGAGCGAAAATTAACGGTGACTAAGTATACCGACGACGGAAATAATTAAAGCAACAAATTTGAAACTTTGTGAAGCTAGCGACTTCATAACATATCATCCGAAACATCACTTACGAAAGTTTTATGATTTTTCTCCCATATTATTTAAGCAAGGTGGCAACCTTTTAAGACTTTTATTGTCATTTCCAATCCGAATACGGTCATGCTTACCTGATTTTCTTGATCTCAAAACGCAAAAAGTAAAATTTCACCGCTAAGCAGGATTTTTAAAAAACTTGCTAGCAAAACAGCTGTTACTGCTTTCTTTGCTTAATACTAAAGTTTGACGTTTTTGTTGTTATTTTGCTGAGTCACGATCGGCGGTTTTTCAATTGCAATTCTCTCCCCCAAGGAAATGTCAAAATACGCTCTCTCCTGTAATTGTTTTGTGTCGCGAAACACTTTTCAGTCAGAGCGCAGTTAATAACATTTGATTAATACATACATTTTAAAAATTAATAAATAACATGACTTTGTATTAGTAATTTGCAACTGAGTAATAAACTTGTATTCATTTTCACACCTTTGTTTTGTTTACGATTAATTTTTCGACGCTGCTTATTCTTCTCGAATATCAAGTAAACGTCACAATTCCTTGAGTAAACATAAGAAACATAAGCTCGTTATTTTTCTAAGCCTAAATCACTACTATGACATGCCAATTATAAGAAAATGCGTTTATTTAATGGTTTAAAAAATAATTAATTTAAATTTTAACAAAAGTACTTAATTTTCCATATTGTAATTAAGCGTTCACATTTATTTATATTGATTGCCTGTGGGAAGTCCCACACTATTTAGTATTTCTACGTATCACAGAAAGCTAACTTTGAAGTAAAAATGAATACCTGTAGGTAGTGAGTTAGGTAAATTACCCTGAAACATCAGGGCCCATAATCGTCAAATTAAAATAGAGTTTTATCTACTTAAACATGATTCTGAAATAAACATCATTTCATGTCTGTCTTTTTCAACTTAAAATGCATTTTATGTCTAAGACGGAGTTTTAATTTTAAAATGACGAAAATGTAATTCTAACATTTTAAAATTTTGGTTTGTGTCTATGGTTGTTCTTGCGAAAACGCTTACTCCAATCTTGAGTTAGGCCTATTTTCGCTTATTGGCACAAAAATCTTCGCTTATATGACTATGATTGACCAACATTTTAAATGTCTTTTTTATTATGGGCTTTTATATTAAGGTTTTTTTTGTCTAATTGCACATGTCAAGTAGATGAGTCCGATAATCCTCTACTACTGGCAGTCACTCTAATGTGAACAGTATAAGTAGTTTTTGTCACGTTTATTCTGTGGTTTTATGCTTAATATATTAACTACACCGCAAGCTAGTGTGAATGGGATATTTTATCTATTAGTATGTAGATACTTAATATCTTGCATAAAAGATTACTTAAGTTACAATATACGTACATACATATCTACGAATACTTACATAAGTGGTTATATGTTATCGTCATAATTATGTGTTATCGTCATAATTATTCGAAAACACTTGATTACTCAAATTACTTCTATTTTAATGAGATAATTTTTTAAAAGATATCTTTTATGTATGCTATTTGTTGCAATTGAGTTAGTGCTATTTCTGTCTAACTACTTTCGTCACATTTGCCGTGCTCCAATGGGCAATGATCCAGAACGGGATAAGAATTTAACAACAACGAATATAAGGATCACAATTTGTTATTGTCCACAACTGAGTATATAATGTTTAGTTAGACCGGACTTATACTTTCATACTTGTTTATTTTTAAAAAGTGTTTTTTTTTTGCGTATGTGGATTCATTTTTAACACTCGCACAAAAATGCGACTCACCTTATCTGCTGATTACTTTTACTAATCACGTCAGCTGCACAAAAGCACAAACATTTTTTGTTATTAAAAGCAAAGTGAATTTAAGAATTTAATTTAAATTTAAGAATTTAATTTCATAATTTAAATGCGCAAAATTATTTATTTAGTAAAAATTTCATAAAATTTTTTAACTTCAGTATGTACATATGTATGTATGTATGTATGAATATCGCTTGGATGGTCTAAGGATTGCCAAACGATGCAAACAATTCGCTGATAAGTTTATCAGCTGTCGAAATAACTGTATCCGAATAGCTTTGACATTTTTCTCAGAGCAACAAACTTTAGTAGATATCACTATCAAAGGTGACTAATAAAATAAAATTTTTATTGTTGTTAACTAATTTATTGTTGAGTTTTAAGGAACTTATTTTTTATATTTTAATGCCGTTGAGGTATTTATAGAACTTCCAAAAGTTGAAAAACATGTGTTCAATATTTTACTAGGCGAATGCAATGAAAATCCTTGAATGGGGTTTTTAACTCAAGCAAAATGTTTAAACTTTAAACAATTTAATTTATACTCGTACAACTGTCATTGTTTTTTTAGTGAGTTATTTTATGATGAGTGTGATATTCATTCAATAATGCTCTTTTATAACCATGAATAAAAAAAATAAAAAAAAATCGATATCAAATTTAATTTGCATTTCGAATAGCAGACACGAAATAAAATTATAATATTAAATAAGATTTTTTGTTAATTTTACCCACCTTCAATGCTTCCTCTACCTATTAAGCCTAATTATATGCTCGTAAAATAATTACGCGTAAACACATTTAAAGCTATGTACACACCACGGCATAAAACGATTGTTTTCGCATAAATCATTTCACATCAAACAGGTGCGAGTCAATTTTAACTAAAATATGAATTATTTTCAAAACACTATAGGTGTGCATAGGACATTATAATGGCTATGTATTTTTATCGATCAGAAATATGTACGTCATTGATTTGGTGAAATTCTGAAGCTCATATTCACCATGCTCTCGTGACAGTCGGGTATGTAACTCATGGGAATATCGGTTCATATCCAGAAAAGGATTGTCACTTTCGACAACACTCCCCATAACCATGGGCGAGTGTTTTCGTCGTTACAAACAGCAACAACTGCATCAAAAATCAGAATTTTCTCTCGCTCTGTCGAAATTTATTTTGCATTGATTTGGCGCAGGGTGTTATTATTTTCCAATTTATTTAAATTTATTATTTTTTTTAACTTAATTAAGCACCGTTAATTCGATAATTTGCTATGAACAACTATCGCCATTTGTGCAAGTGATGTGCGGCACTTCATCAAATTTAATTTCAATAAAATTACTCGGAAATGAAATCTCATTGTAGTTACAGTGTAGCTCATGAGAAAAGGGACAAGCTGGAATATAAAATTAAACCAAGTCATAGAAATGAAGTCGTCCTGACATACAAATCAGTCTTTTTGGTTGCACTTTTCCAAACGCTAGCGGCTACACGCAGAGGCCGTAGAATAGTACGGAATCCACCAGCGCTCAATGGTTTCTCGTTCCAGGCACGTGTGTTCGTATATTCTTGCCCGACACTGTACACACTCATGTAAATGAACGTCAACCATTCGCGTGCTGTGAGCGGTACAACACTTGACGTGACACCCATAATTCATGTAATTTTTTATTAAATCGAAGCGCTCGCTCATTAGTTAAGTTGAGCTGAATGATAAAAATTTTGTTAGAAAAATTAAATTAGATTAAGATAAGCTTGAGGCGAGAAATAATTATTATGCCTAGATTTACATACATATGTATCTCCTCTCTTGTAATCTCAAAACATCGATTTCCTTATTATTTTTTTTTTTTTATTTCATTGCAGTTTTCTTCGTGCCACAGCGCGTGATCCTCGCCATCATGGGCTTCTTTGCCATACTAAACGCCTATACAATGCGAATATGTCTCTCAATTACCATTACAGAATTGGTAGTTAAGAATAATGCCACGTTGGCCGGCGATAGTTCGACAGCTGTATGCGAAGCGGATGATTTGGATTCGAGCACAAGTGTAAGTTTTTTAAATTTATCCATGATAGGGTTAATGCCAGGGGCGGATCCACGGGGGTGGTTTTGGTGTCCAAACCCCCCTTCGGAATACAAAACGCCTTATTTTTCAGGAACTGTAGAAATTCCATAAACAAATTTGGTCCATTTTTTGGTTCCAAAACTGATCTGCTAAAAACGATGTTAGAATGAATTGTCTCACCCTAATAAACATGAATCTTTCATTTCTCTTACAGAGTGGCGGCACATACGAATGGTCCGAACAATTGCAAGGTTTCATTCTGTCATCCTTCTACATTGGTTACATTGTGACTCACGTACCTGGTGGTTTATTAGCTGAGCGATTTGGTGGTAAATGGACGTTGAGTTTGGGTATACTTTCCACGGCTTTATTTACGATCATAACGCCGACGGCAATCATACATGGCGGTGCCGGTTGGTTGATTGCTACACGAATTCTGATGGGCATTGGTGAGGGTACCACATTCCCGGCGCTGAGTGTTTTGCTAGCACAATGGGTGCCAATAAAGGAGCGTGGCAAGTTGGGCTCTTTGGTATTGGGTGGTGGACAAGTTGGTACGATTTTTGGTAATTTTCTGTCTGGTCTGATATTGGATGCTTATGATTGGCCATATGTATTCTATTTCTTTGGTGGTATCGGCATTGTATGGTTCATTATCTTTGTAAGTATTTTGTATATACATATGTATACCCAGTTGCACAAAACCAAATAATCATATTTTCAATTTCCTATTCTTCAGACTTTCCTCTGCTACAGTGATCCAACTACACATCCATTCATCAAACCCAGCGAAAAAGAATATCTAACCAAACATATGGGCACCATTGGACGTAACAAAAATTTACCACCCACACCATGGGCTGCCATTCTTACCAGTTTGCCAATGTGGGCATTGATTTCAGCACAAATCGGTCATGATTGGGGTTTCTATATTATGGTCACCGATTTGCCCAAATACATGTCGGACGTTATGCAATTCTCCATCAAAGCTAATGGTCTCTATTCATCTCTGCCCTACGCTATGATGTGGATCTTTTCGTTAAGTTCGGGTTTCATTGGCGATTGGTTGGTTACCAAAAAGATTATGAATCTTACAAATGTACGCAAAACCATGACAGGCTTGGGTAAGTTTTAGTTTGAGTTGTGCTTGAGTTGCGATGAACGAAGCTTTAATAAATATGTATCTTTCTGTCGTCGTTTAGCTGCCTTTGGTCCAGCTATCTTTATGGTTGCCGCTTCATATGCGGGTTGTGATCGTCTTGCTGTCGTTATACTCTTCACCATTTGTATGGGTCTTATGGGCGCTTTCTATGCAGGCATGAAGCTGACACCACTTGACATGAGTCCCAACTATGCGGGCACTTTGATGGCGATCACAAATGGTATTGGAGCGATAACGGGTGTGATAACGCCAACCTTGGTGGGCTGGATGACACCAAATGTAAGTAATAGCAAAGATTTTATATCAAAATTTCGAAAAAAAAAAATTGATATCAGCTGATTGGATAGTTCCACCTTGTACTGAATACTCCTTGCTTATTTACTTAATTCTTTTCCAGGCCACAATGCTCGAATGGCGTCTAGTTTTCTGGGTTGCATTTGGTGTGCTCGTCGTTACAGCCATTGTCTACGTAATTTGGGCATCAGGCGAGGTACAACCCTTCAACGATCCACCACGCAAAATCGATTTTAATGCTGAAGAAAAAGAGACAGACACACCACTGAATGGTCAACATGAAAGAAGCGAAAAAATCGAAAAGCTCTAAGAGATGGTGAAAAAAGGTGGTCGTTCGCTAGCCGAACGAATACAAACGCGTGGTTGCCAAAAAAAAAAAGCTGCCAACAGATCTGTGGATTTAAAACGAAAAAGAATTTAAAAACTAACCTAAAATACATAGAAATCCTTAAGTATTTATTCTAATTCTTAGATTTTAAGCTGAAAAGTAAAAACAAATCAAACAACAACAAAAGCAACGAAAGCAAAAATTAGGAATAAGCAAAAATGAGAATTTTTAAGTGTAATAGTTATTAGCATGCTTTTTGTTTGTGAATATTTGTTTGTGTAATTATTTTAATTTTTATTTCATTTTTTTGTTAGTGATTTAAATCATTTTAATGCTAGTTTTTATATTAGTAAACCCAAAGATTGAGTAAATAACTCATTTTTATTTAATTAAGTAGATACTATACATATATGTATGTTAGAATTAGGGTGGACAAGCATTAAAAATAATGCAAGCTTGCAAGTGCAGAGCGTAGTTTTAGGATAAAAAAAACTTTTGGGAAAAAAGATATTGAACAAATTTTTCTAGGCACTCAAAAAGGGTCACCCTATCCTAAAAAAATTATACGCGCCACCCTAGTATAAAAACATAAATTCTTCTTTTTTTTTGTAATTTTATTTCCATTCTTCTCTTGATTGCATTAGTGTAACTATGTATGTAACTAAAGGCGGCCGCAATGCTCTGAAAATAGAAGTAAACCATAGGTTTTAACTTCCGTTTGCACTTAAGGAGCACTACGGCTATGTTTTTATGTTTATTTATGTTTTTAATGCTAAATGTTTAATTATAACAATTAATGTACACACACATACATATACTTACATAAAAATATTTACTCAATAAATGTGCAATACACGACTTTTTAAGTTCAACAAAAAAAAAATTGTACTAAAGTTGCGAACTTAAACTGTTCCATAAATGCATTTCACGTAAACGCCAATTTACTTAAAAAGCTTTGTTTTGATTTTTGGCTAACATTACAGTTGGCAAATGTATTTAATAAAATAGAGTAATTTGTCACTCAATCGCACATTTAAGTACTTAACAATTTTTCCTTAAGCACAAACTTTTAACAAACATAACTGTGAATTAAGGTGCTGTTAGTCTTACGTAGCATAGACATGACTTTACTTTAATTGAAACAAAAAATTTGCAATACAAACATAACGGTCTTGTAAGCCTAATTGCATTTAAAACAAACATGGAGTCGAGTTGAGTCTACGCTATGTACATACATAAGTATAACGAAGCCTTTAAGCTATGCATTTTTTTGTACCTAATGTTTTACAGCGCCATATACTTTTATATATACATACATACATAAATACATAGCATATAAATTTGAGTGCCTTATATACATACATGTATAAAACAGAAATATTAAATTTCAAACCAAATCACCTTGTAACAAAGCGAATTCAGATTAAGATTAATTTCGCCGTACTTTTGAAAGTCAAATAAAAGACAATCAATTTGTTCTTTTACCAACAAGTTTTACTGAATTCGCCGTGCATAAGCACTTATGCGTGCGGGTATCGCAGTGCCTTAATAGCTTTTTAAACAGGTACAATATATAAATACTTACCATAGACAATAAATCATTTATTTAAAACTAAGCAAACGATATGAACATTGTTATGTAGTTTTAATTAAGTTTAAAAAATTAAAGTGTAAAAGTTTGAGTATCTAATAAATTTCAATAAAAATTAAAATGAACTTTAAATATGGCATTGACCACTAAGGGGGAAGGAGGTCTAAGATGCCTCTCTTAGTTTAAATTCCATTTAAGCTTGCCTTTAGAAAAACGTGATATGATGTGATATCAGATGCATTTCGGCTGATATGATGTTGTGGTGATGATGTGATCTGATCAAAATAAGATTTCGTAATGTGATTTGAACAGCAAAAATCACATCTGCCTAATAACCTAACCCTGACGTGATCAGCTTGGATATTTATCAATCTGATATTATCACATTTTATCAGATTTTGATTAATATCATATGAATTTGGTTTGTTATGATGTGATTAGAAAAGCTTGTACATAATTGTCTAACACGATCCCTACATTAAGCCATATTTTATCTGAGCTGACCTACACTAAATACTTACCGACATGTCAAAATTCAAATAATCGCATGATTTGATATAGTGCGATATCGCATGACATACATACATAAAATGTTCTAATTGTATATCACCAAGTGCGATTTAGCATAACCGAGTCAAGTAAAGATTCAGATTCAACTTAAAAAGTTTCTTCGTGAGTAGGTGTGAATTTAAAAACAACAACAAAAACATGCAAGACCAAGAGCTACAGACGCAGTCGATATGATGTGATATGGTTTGATCTGATATATTTTATGATTGCAATATGCGAAGCATACAAGCATCAAATACGACTAGACTTACTGAAAAACAACAACAGGAAATGAAATACCACATATAATGTAGTAAAGCCAATAATAAAAAACGCTGACTGAAATCGCACCAGTCCACCAACAAATAAAATGCTATTTTTTTAGTTTTAAATTAAATAATTTATTTTCTTTTCATATAAGTATCAGTTCAATTTTTCATCACTAATACTACTCTTATTACTACATTAATTTTAGGCTATTATAAATACTATTTTCTACTTATGTATGTACATCTATTGTTGCTGTTTAATCGACTTCCTCCACTGTGGGACCACTGCGACCAGCACCAAATCCACCAGCCTGTTGGCCACATGACGATCCTTGACCGCTACCACCATGCAATTTAGTCATAATTGGTGAGCAAAGTTTGGTCAATGTGTTCATCTTGTCGTCGTATTCTTCCTTATCGGCCAACGTGTTTGCATCGAGCCACTTGATTGTGTCTTCACAAGCCTTCAATGCTTCGCTCTTCTCCTTATCACTCAACTTATCACCAGCACCGTCCAATGCCTGTTTCACGCCAAACACATAACTCTCCAAGTTATTTCTTGCTGCGATCTTATTACGTTGACGTTCATCTTCTTCAGCATATCGCTCTGCCTCGTTAACCATACGATCAATGTCGGCTTGTGATAGACGTCCTTTGTCGTTCTTGATGGTGATATTCTTAGCATTGCCAGAACTCATTTCTTTCGCCGATACATTGAGGATACCGTTGGCGTCCAAATCGAATGTTACTTCAATTTGTGGCACTCCACGTGGTGCTGGTGGTATGCCAGATAGATCGAATGTGCCCAAACGATTGTTGTCTTTGGTCATGACACGCTCACCTTCATACACCTGGATTTCGACGCCTGGTTGATTATCCGAGTATGTGGAGAATGTTTGTGTTTGCTTGCATGGAATGCGACAATTACGTTCGATGATTTTTGCCATGACCCCACCAGCCGTTTCGATACCCAGTGACAATGGCGCCACATCAACCAATAAAACATCTTGAATTTCGCTGCTCTTGTCACCACTCAAAATAGCTGCTTGAATGGCTGCACCATATGCCACCGCCTCATCCGGATTGATGGAAAGATTTAGGCTCTTGCCACAGAAGAACGACTGCAATAGGCTCTGTACTTTTGGTATACGCGTAGAACCACCAACCAAAACGATATCATGAATCTGATTCTTGTCCATCTTGGCATCATTCAAAGCCTTCTCCACCGGCTCCAAAGTCTGACGGAACAAATCGGCACACAATTCTTCGAAGCGTGCTCTCGATACCTTCGTATAGTAATCAATGCCCTCGTACAGTGCATCGATTTCAATAGTAGCCTCTGTGCTGGATGACAATGTGCGTTTCGCTCGTTCGGCTGCTGTACGTAGACGACGCAATGCTCTAGGATTTGAACGCAGATCTTTCTTGTATTTTCGCTTGAACTCCTCTGCCAAATGTGTAACCAGCCGATTGTCGAAATCTTCACCACCAAGATGAGTATCGCCAGCGGTCGCACGCACCTCAAACAGTGAACCCTCGTCGATGGTCAGGATTGATACATCGAATGTGCCACCACCCAAATCAAATATCAACACATTACGTTCACCTTTCAAGTTCTTGTCCAGTCCATACGCCAACGCGGCTGCAGTGGGTTCATTGATGATTCTCAACACATTCAAACCAGCTATTCGCCCGGCATCTTTTGTTGCTTGCCTCTGTGAATCGTTGAAATATGCTGGCACTGTGATTACAGCATCGGTGACTGTTGTACCCAAATATGCCTCAGCCGTCTCCTTCATCTTAGTCAATACCATTGAACTGATTTCCTCTGGCGCAAAACGTTTGTTCTCACCCTTGAATTCGGCGCAGATCTTCGGTTTACCACAATCGCTAACCACTTTAAATGGCCAGTGTTTCACATCTTCCATTATTTTCGGATCATCATACTTGCGTCCAATCAATCGTTTCGCATCGAAGACTGTGTTCTTTGGATTCATAGCCACTTGGTTCTTTGCTGCGTCACCAATCAGTCGCTCTGAATCGGTAAACGCCACATAACTGGGTGTCGTGCGATTTCCTTGGTCATTGGCTATAATCTCCACTTTGCCATGTTGAAAGACACCAACGCAGGAGTATGTTGTTCCCAAATCAATACCAATTGCTACCATTTTTGCTTTTTTAATACTTTACTTCAAATAAATACTTTAACGAATAAATTCGCGTTTGTTTTGTTTTGCACAATCTCTTGAAGAGTTGTTTATTGTTTGCTTGTTTATTTAATTCTGACGAGAAGAGCATTTGACGCCCGTATTTATACCAAATCAGCCCTGCATCGAATGTTCCCGATACTCTTTCGAGAAATTTCTAAGCAAATCTAGCAGCTGCCAGTTCGAGGTTAATTTTCTTCTCTCAATTTGCTCTGTTGCTCCCACACACTTCCATTACGAAAAAGTTGGAGAGTTGCTCACAGAACTTGACACCTCCCCTTATTCTCTTTTATTATTTCTGCACAGTGTCTTGTTTGGTAATGCTCCTTCCACGACAAACGATATTAAAATTTTCTTCATGGGGCAATTTTTTTTAAAGATCGGTTGATCCTAAACGGCGGTTAATTTGATAGTTAAAGGTACCAAATACGTCAAATGAACTCCTTTTGGTGGTTACCTGTTTTTATGAAAGCTGCCCCCAATCTTCAATTCCAAAAATATTTTCACTTGAGTTGTCTACTCTTTAACACAAATGTGATTTACATATTAATTTTCCAGAGCATAGACAAGACTAATTAAGGTGGTCAGGTAATTTTTTTTGGTATACAACGGCCATGAAGAATGTACATTGACCTTAAAGCTAAGAGCCTTAAGCTTTGTTTCATCGCTTTTTATCAGAAATAATAGAGGCGAAAAAATCATCATTTTCTCAAAAATGTATTGACAAAGTTAATAGAGCTGAATTTTTGTATTTGTAGACATTTGAGAAATAGCCAAGTTGTATATAGATTTCTTTATTATTACATGGATGTTTCGAAAATCGTATTCCGTTTATTTTTGAGAACATCTATTCAACTTAGATCCACCGTGCAGAAATACTAAAGAGAAAGATGGGAGGAGTCAAATTATGTGAGCATTTAGCTCACCACGTTCTCACGAATGTGTGAGTGTGTGAGCAACAGAACAAATTGAGGGAAGGTATTTGATGTTCAATTGGCAGCTGCTTTGCTTGGAAATTTCTAGAAAGAGAGTATAGAACAGTGTTGGATTTCCACCAATATTGATAGAAAAATTTAATTTGGTAGAAAAGTTAATTTTTTTCGGAAGGAAAATATTTAAATTGAAATTTTTCGAAAACTAGAATTCCATGAATATATGTAAGTATACATAGGTATGTATGTAAACAAAATAAATATTTACATATAATTACAATAGATGGTAGGTATGTTTATTTGAAAGTTTCTTGTATGTAGTAAGTAATAAGTCCTGTTTAAGTTTCGGTTAGCAATATATGAATTATTAACTCAATATTTCTTTTTCCGGTAATTCTTTACGACCGTACGTAACTGCTAATACACCTCCAAAAATACATATGTGTATGTATGTCATTTTTTATTTACTACTTTGAACCTAAAAATAATTTGTACAAGTATTTGCATTAGAAAGAGTTTACATTTGTGTTGTTGATTCAGGACTGGTAACAACACTCTTATTACCAGTAGAGCCTAACTGTAGCATTTGTGGATGACTGAGAAATCCGAAAAGAAAATCGATGCAAATGACTAAATTTTAAAAGTTTTGGTTTGAATTGCTTTTTAAAATAACATTTCCATGCAAGTTTTCAATAAATTATAAATATATTCAAAGATTTCATGGCAACTATAAAAATATTGGATGACATTTATTCAAATAAGACCCACTGTACACGAGTAATAAAAGAGAACAAGGGGAGGAGTAAAATTCTGTAAGCAACTCTCCAACTTTTTCGTAATGGAAGTGTCTCACACACACACAGAGCATATTGAGAGAAGAGAATTAACCTCGAACTGGCAGCTGCTAGATTTGCTTAGAAATTTCTCGAAAGAGTATCGGGAACATTCGATGCAGAGCTGATTTGGTATAAATACGGGCGTTAAATGCTCTTCTCGTCAGAAGTAAATAAACAAGCAAACAATAAACAACTCTTCAAGAGATTGTGCAAAACAAAACAAACGCGAATTTATTCGTTAAAGTATTTATTTGAAGTAAAGTATTAAAAAAGCAAAAATGGTAGCAATTGGTATTGATTTGGGAACAACATACTCCTGCGTTGGTGTCTTTCAACATGGCAAAGTGGAGATTATAGCCAATGACCAAGGAAATCGCACGACACCCAGTTATGTGGCGTTTACCGATTCAGAGCGACTGATTGGTGACGCAGCAAAGAACCAAGTGGCTATGAATCCAAAGAACACAGTCTTCGATGCGAAACGATTGATTGGACGCAAGTATGATGATCCGAAAATAATGGAAGATGTGAAACACTGGCCATTTAAAGTGGTTAGCGATTGTGGTAAACCGAAGATCTGCGCCGAATTCAAGGGTGAGAACAAACGTTTTGCGCCAGAGGAAATCAGTTCAATGGTATTGACTAAGATGAAGGAGACGGCTGAGGCATATTTGGGTACAACAGTCACCGATGCTGTAATCACAGTGCCAGCATATTTCAACGATTCACAGAGGCAAGCAACAAAAGATGCCGGGCGAATAGCTGGTTTGAATGTGTTGAGAATCATCAATGAACCCACTGCAGCCGCGTTGGCGTATGGACTGGACAAGAACTTGAAAGGTGAACGTAATGTGTTGATATTTGATTTGGGTGGTGGCACATTCGATGTATCAATCCTGACCATCGACGAGGGTTCACTGTTTGAGGTGCGTGCGACCGCTGGCGATACTCATCTTGGTGGTGAAGATTTCGACAATCGGCTGGTTACACATTTGGCAGAGGAGTTCAAGCGAAAATACAAGAAAGATCTGCGTTCAAATCCTAGAGCATTGCGTCGTCTACGTACAGCAGCCGAACGAGCGAAACGCACATTGTCATCCAGCACAGAGGCTACTATTGAAATCGATGCACTGTACGAGGGCATTGATTACTATACGAAGGTATCGAGAGCACGCTTCGAAGAATTGTGTGCCGATTTGTTCCGTCAGACTTTGGAGCCGGTGGAGAAGGCTTTGAATGATGCCAAGATGGACAAGAATCAGATTCATGATATCGTACTGGTTGGTGGTTCTACGCGTATACCAAAAGTACAGAGCCTATTGCAGTCGTTCTTCTGTGGCAAGAGCCTAAATCTTTCCATCAATCCGGATGAGGCGGTGGCATATGGTGCAGCAATTCAAGCAGCTATTTTGAGTGGTGACAAGAGCAGCGAAATTCAAGATGTGTTATTGGTTGATGTAGCGCCATTGTCACTGGGTATCGAAACGGCTGGTGGGGTCATGGCGAAAATCATCGAACGTAATTGTCGCATTCCATGCAAGCAAACACAAACATTCTCCACATACTCGGATAATCAACCAGGCGTCGAAATCCAGGTGTATGAAGGTGAGCGTGTGATGACCAAAGACAACAATCGTTTGGGTACATTCGATCTATCTGGCATACCACCAGCACCACGTGGAGTGCCACAAATTGAAGTAACATTCGATTTGGACGCCAACGGTATCCTCAATGTATCGGCGAAAGAAATGAGTTCTGGCAATGCTAAGAATATCACCATCAAGAACGACAAAGGACGTCTATCACAAGCCGACATTGATCGTATGGTTAACGAGGCAGAGCGATATGCTGAAGAAGATGAACGTCAACGTAATAAGATCGCAGCAAGAAATAACTTGGAGAGTTATGTGTTTGGCGTGAAACAGGCATTGGACGGTGCTGGTGATAAGTTGAGTGACAAGGAGAAGAGCGAAGCATTGAAGGCTTGTGAAGACACAATCAAGTGGCTCGATGCAAACACGTTAGCCGATAAGGAAGAATACGAAGACAAGATGAACACATTGACCAAACTTTGCTCACCAACTATGACTAAATTGCATGGTGATAGCGGTCAAGGATCGTCATGTGGCCAACAGGCTGGTGGATTTGGTGCTGGACGCAGTGGTCCCACAGTGGAGGAAGTCGATTAAATTTGTACTGAGTAGATGCTAGTAAAAATAAGTCTCATGTTAATTAAAAGCTGTAAAATACTCACGGGTTAAAATTTCTTAGTTTAATTTTTGTTATAATGTGATGTAGTACTTAAATGAAGGTAGACTGAGAATATTGTTACATATTTCGACAAGAAGACTGTTTAAATAAACATAAATTTTAAGTTTCAAACATTAATTTACGCCATTTTTACTTCCCTAATTCTGACTTCAGTTTCGGTGGTGAATTTTGGAATTTTCTCTCGTTACTGCGTTTGCTGGAAGTAACAGGAGCCATAGGAAAAATCTCTTAAATTTTTGCTTTTCTGACTGTATGTATGTTTGTAAGCACATCACCAAACAACTACTTTGTGTAATACAATGATCTTCAGTCCCATGTTTTCCTTGAGATTGGCTGTGAAATATAAAATACATTTCACCATTGCTACTGCTTGTAGTGTCGTTATATGGGGCTGGGGCGTAGCCTCGCGCGGCAATTTTGTTTGATAAAATTTGATTACATAAATTTCAGGCTACCCATTGTTTCATGTTTTTAATATTTAAAAAATAAATTCAACATTCATAAATATTCATTTCATATCTTTCGGTTCAAAAAATTATTTGTAAACAAAACTTTCTCTATTAAACTGAGTTTTAAGCTCAAAATCGTTTTGTGCATTTGGTTGTTTTAATTTTCAGTTTTTATTACATTTTAATGACATTCTATCGCCTTTGTTGCAATTTGCTAACATTTCGAAATTATTCTACGAAAAACAAAAATTGAGATAATTTTCATTGAGCATGCTGGCTGTATGGCCATGACCTGGGAGAATATGCAAACGCCTACAATTTGGGCAGCTCAACAAATACCGTTAGTTCAAGCACGCATAAGACAACAATTCCCATATATAGTCGCGACTCAGAAGCATTTGTTGGAGAAGTGTAAGTGTTTTAAACAGACGTGCGCTAACCGAAAAGCTTACCGCCTCTTTGTGGTTATTATTCACGGGCCACACGGTGAGCCTTTGTTTTGAAGGACCTCATTATATGATGTCGGAAATCGTGCGGGAACTTGAGCTAAATTTCACGGTAATCGTTTACGTCCGCTACCGAGCGCTAATATTTACACAAGAATGTCGGGAGGGGTCTCAAAAGACGCGTCTCGGTCCCAGGATCACGAATATAACTCCGCTCAACCGATATTTTTAGTAGTTTGCGAGATATTTGCAGTTAAAGTTCAGAATTTTCTGTCATTTTCATGTGGTTGTTGTAATCAGAATACCCTGTGAGAAAAAAGTGGCACGCGGAAGGACATCACCGTGGCGGTAGCCACGGCTATGGCACACACCCGGAGTTGGAATGGCGTAGCCCAGGGTTATTTTTTGAAGCGCGGCCGAAGGCCGCCTACGCGGAAGGGTTTTCTGCACATAAAAAACATGGATCGGGTCCCTAAACCCGGGTTATTTTTCGGTTTTTCGCAAATATTTTACAAAATAATGAAAATATCGGTTGAGCGGAGTTATATTCGTGATCCTGGGACCGAGACGCGTCTTTTGAGACCCCTCCCCACATTCTTGTGTAAATATTAGCGCTCGGTAGCGGATGTAAACGATTACCAATTTCACCACTTAATTTATTTACTTTTATTTATTTTTTTTTTCATTTCATGCCAACTTTGCTGCAGTGAGTCATGTGCCACAACGTTTTATTTTGTGCTTCTTCGGCTTCCTTGCCATTGTCAATGCCTACACAATGCGCCATTCATTGGATATTGCGCTAACGCATATGATCGCACAACCCAAGCCAAAGTTTAAACGTATACATGAACTCAGTACGGTACAATTGAGTACATTCAATTTGTATGAACGTATGCAGCAACATCGTAACGGTACTTTAACGAATGCCTTTAGAAAACGTCATGCCACGAATACCTACGAATGGTCTGAACAATTACAAACTTTTATTTTGGTTTCTTTTTATGTGGGTTATGTTTTGTCACAAGTACCGAGCGCTCAACTAGCTGTACGTTATGGTGGTAAATGGGTACTTGCTATTGGTATTGGTATGACAGCGGTACTCACCATACTTACGCCCACAGCTGTCAAATGTGGTGGACCGTTAGCGCTTATTTTTGTACGTTTGTTAATGGGCTTAAGTGAGGGTCCAACATATCCGGCATTGAGTGAATTACTTTCGCAATGGGTGCCAGCTAAGGAACGTGCTACTTTGGGTGCAATTGTGTTAAGTGGTAGTCAAGTTGGTATTTCAATGAGTAATTTTATATCGGGATTGTTGTTGCATCGCTATGATTGGACGCTGATTTTCTATTATTTTGGTATTTGCGCTTTACTCTGGTTCGTGGGTTTCGTAAGTATGAATAATGTATTTAGAGCGCCATAAATTTAAAGTTCGCCCACCCCCCTCCCCCCTCCGCAACACAGATATTCCTATGCCACAATGCACCAGAACAGAGTCCATATATTCAATTAACAGAAAAACAGTATTTGGTTAAAGAAATTGGCACATCAAAGAATCATAGAAATGCGAAAACTCCCTGGAAGGACATCTTTCAAAGCTTACCCATGTGGGGTTTGATCACGGCTACTATACAATATGATTGGTCACAATTGCAAACAGCCACGGAGGTACCGCAGTTCATTCGTGATGCCAAACAGTTGCCACTAGCTGAAAGTTTTATCAGCGGTTTACACAATCTCACGCCATTTATTCTTAATTGGTTTGTATCCGTATTTTCGGGTATGCTCTCGGATGTGCTAGTGAATTATGAGATATTCTCAGTAACGGTTATGCGTAAAATTATGACATTTGTTGGTAAGTAAAAAGGACCCTGCTGGAATTCGGCAGCTTTGTCAAAGTCCGTAGATATCGATTATAATACGAGCCGTTAACGTATTTTAGCATTCCATACATCCTATCTACTAACTAATCTGTTAAACATCTTTCTTTTTTTTGCAGCTGCACTGGCTCCCAATCTATACAACAGCCTCCTGCCATGTTTGAATTGTAGTGAGAGGGCCGATATATTCGCTTTCTGTCATTGTGCCATAAATGTGTTGGGCAGTTATTATGCTGGTATTAAATTGACTCCACTAGATATGAGTCCAAATTATGCTGCAACTCTAATGGGTATCGCAAATGGAATCGGCTCAATAACAGGTGTTGTTGCACCATTCTTCAAGGACTCACTGCGTCGAAGGGTATGCAGGAGTAGTGTCATCTTCGGTTAATGCTAGCCATGGTTCAACTGACAGGTTGTAGCATCTCGGCAAACATACAGACACGCACACATTTTCCATGTATTTTGTTTTTAGAATTCATAGGTTTAATGTCAAAATTGCACTGAGAAATGAGTGTACTGTCAAAATTCGAAAAGAACAGCTGGTCTACGAACACGACGTGTTAGTAAACCAACAGTTTATTTCACAAAAATCGTTTGGGTACTTGTCAGATAAAGTGTCCATTTGCGCTAACCAGAGATGACGAAAACTGGCTTAACAATTTTTTTTTTTTTTATAAGATTTTCACTTTTAATATTTTGATCTCTTTTTCTCTTTAGTCAAAATTTAGAGTATTACGTGCACTGATTTGGCTAATTTCAACATTGTTGATATCCGGCGAAGTGCAACCATTTAACGACATAAACACTGTGACATCGGATTTGGATAAAAATCAATAAATTTATAGTAAATTTGTTTAACTCACCTTGAAGGAATTACAAAATTGATGTATCGAAACTTTTTGGTAATAAAGTCCACTCAGTAGGGTCTCTACATATTTTACCATCTCTAAGTTTGTAGTTTTATTATAAAATGCATGGTGACACAAAATATGTTATTAGTACAATATGAGTATCAAACGAAAGGTACCAATGAGTGCTGCAAAATGCGTTGTGATTAAGTTCCATATTTTAACTGGTTTCGAAGATACAATGATTATGCTGTGTCAGTAAAGACTCGCAGCAAAAGCAGCTGTTGCCATTTTGATTGGTTAATAGCTCAAATTTTTTAATTTTTGTTACTGCCTTCCCTTGTCACGATCAGCTGTTCATTTACAATTGTTACGGATCGAAATTCCCACAGTAAAGACTTGTAGCTTTCTCTGTCAATGAAATGTTAAAAAGTCATTTTTGGTCAAAATGCGCTCACTCGCATTAAAAATTTTAATGTACCCGAACAAAGCTATTACCTTCTTTATATACCATGCATC
The DNA here is from genome assembly GCA_951509765.1 of Sphenella marginata. Taxonomy (NCBI): domain Eukaryota; kingdom Metazoa; phylum Arthropoda; class Insecta; order Diptera; family Tephritidae; genus Sphenella; species Sphenella marginata. The sequence goes on along the minus strand of OX608080.1, from coordinate 10,757,752 downwards.
CATCCTTAAATTTTCATTGAACCAAATTTTCGAGTATCTACTTAATTAGTCTACCTTGTGAAATTAATTTCAAATAATTTCTGACTTTTATAAAAATGTTTGACATTGTCAAATAATGAAAAATTGTAATATTCATTTTTGTAATTTTATTGTGTACATTTTTTTTTAAAGCAAAACGAAATACAAGAGGATTACACAAATTTTAAAAAATTTTCGTAACTAACCAATATGGGTGATGTGGATGATAAACGCCCAGAATGGGGCAAAAAATTATCAAACTGTAAATATATTTTTTACTGGTAACCATTGAAAATTCCTCATCTATAACTGTTAACTAATATTTATGTAGATGTGCTCATTCCACAACGAGTTATCGTAGCTATAATGGGATTTCTATCGATCATCAACAACTATGCGTTACGTAATTCAATTAATGTTACGATAACACGTTTAGTGCTGGCGCGTAATTATACGAATGAAACAACAAGCAGTGGTGGTGTATGCCCCAAAGACGATTCCGAATCTGGCGGAAGTGGTGAAGTAAATACAATATCGATTGTCGATTTAGGTGACTGTTGATCTAACTTTAAACTGTCGTCTGGTTGCAAAAAACTAAACCATGTTTAGAAGTCGGCGATTATCTAAGCTATATTCTCAAGCAGTTTTATTGTAGATCGACAATCGATTATTAAATCAAATATACAATTTTTAAACTCAATTTGTATTAACTCATTTCTAACGCACAGGTACTTGGCGGTGAATATGATTGGTCACAACAGCTACAAGGTTATATAATTGGTTCTTTTTATATCGGTTATATATTGGGACATGTGCCAGCTGGTTTGTTATCTGAAAAATATGGTGCTAAATGGGTATTGGTCGGTGGCATGGCCGCCTGCACAATAATCGCATTCCTAACGCCACTGACCATTGTTTATTTTGGTCCGGTTGCCTTAATTGCTCTACGTCTTCTGCAGGGATTTGGTGCTGGTTCATCATATCCCTCATGTAGCGCTCTATTAGCACAATGGGTACCAGTACATGAACGCAGTTTGTTGGGCGCTTTTATGTTGGGCGGTGGTCAAATGGGTACAGTGGTGAGCAATAGTATATCAGGCGCTTTATTACGTTACACAACATGGCAATGGGTATTTTATACCTTTGCTATAATGGCAACTCTATGGATAATATTCTTTGTAAGTATTTTATGATAATGTGTGACTCATGAACGGAGCAAAAAAAACCATGTTTACCACTTTCAATGAGTCACATGTGAGCATATAGGACCTTCTTCCACTGTAAGTTGTATAGACAAATGAGTCACATGTGACTCATGAACTTATTGCAATACACTCTCGTGAGTCACATGTGACTCATTGGACAGGGAAGTTGTTAAATTTGTATTTCCTTTTGATGCAGATACTTATGTGTTACAGTGATCCCGAATCACATCCATATATTCGTGATAAAGAAAGAGCATATATTATGCAGCATATGGGCCGTTTAGGACGTATTCATAATTTACCACCATTTCCTTGGGGTCCTGTATTCAAAAGCAAAGCAATGCTATCGCTTATTGTCGCACAAATTGCTCATGATTGGGGTTTTTATGTTATGTTGACGTATTTTCCGAAATTCCTGAATGATGTGTTACAATTGAAAATTCTAAAGACCGGCTTTTATTCATCAATTCCATTTCTGGTATTTTGGTTTGCCTCATTGGGTTTCGGCGCTGTAGCGAGCTATGTAATCAAAAAGAATATCAATAAAGCCACACTGGTGCGCAAAGTTATGACATTTATTGGTGAGTAAAATATTATTCTCATTATTATTATCATATTAATTACACATTAAATACCAGTGGGGTAGAGTCCAAAGAAAAAGTTTTTAGAATTTTTGCTCTGTCTGTCTATGTATGCATATGTTTGGGCGCGCATCACACAAAAACGGCTGAATATAATTAAATGTAACTTTCATAATTTCCTTACTATTTGTCTAACTAAAAATTTAAAATATCCTTCGTTTTGATAACTCAGCCACTATGTGGACCAGGGTGACCCACAATTTGTTAGTACAATATGGGTATTAAATAAAAGGTGGCACTGAACGCTATAATAAGCAATGTGATTAGGTTTCTTATTTCAACTGGTTTCCGAGATTTTCTTCAAATCGAATTCGGATTATTTTAATGTCGATTATTTTGTAGTTGTAGTTGTCAATAAAAGAGTTCTTAGTAAAATTTTATATAATAATTCTTTCTCTTTTATTCACAGGTGCTACACCTTCTGGAATTTTCATGGTTATTGCTGTCTATATTGGTTGTAATACTTTCCTTATCATTTTTTGCTTCTCCATTTCAATGGGATTAATGGGCGCTTATTATGCTGGTATTAAATTAAGTGCAAACGATATGGCACCCAATTATGCTGGCACAATAATGGCAATTGTAAATGGAATAGGTAGCTTCACTGGTGTACTCGCGCCATATTCAACCGGCTGGATAACTGGAGGTGTAAGTGAAACTTTGATAATCCAAGTCAACCGACTTTGAAATATTTTAAGCAAAATAGCAGACTTAATATTTATAAAATTATAAATTTTTTTTTTTTAATTATCTAGACTACGTTGAAGGAGTGGCGTGAAGTTTTTTGGCTTGCACTTACCATTCTTACCGTACCTACAATTCCGTTTTGTATTTGGGGCTCAGCTGAGGTCCAAGAATGGAATGAACCTAAAAAAGACTGATGATTTGAGAGGCGCCTCCTAATTGAAAGGTTTCTTTGCGTATCTACGGATTGTTAGAATGAAGCTAAATATATACATACATGCTTAATGCATGCATACATATATTTTTATAGCAAATTTATATTTTTTTATATCCGTTATTGTTTTAATAATGAAATTTTTATTTAAATTGCATTTTTTTATTTTAGACAAACGAAAGCTCGTCCGAAATTTAGAAATATCAATTCTTTGGAACCCTATAGATTTAAACAAATGTTCACTCCTCCCACACTCGCGTCCCCTCTATAAACTAAGTTTTTTTTTTTAATTTTAAGCTCAAAAAAATCGTTTTCTCTGAAGAAAAAATTTCACATTGGCTTTTCTATTTGTTCCTCTTTTTTTCTTTCCACTATAAAATAATTGTGCTAGGAAAATTGTTCAATAAATACAAATACAAATACAATTTTTACTTTCAATTATTTCGTACTGACCTCGTTCACCATAAACCCCACTAACATTCATATGGTTATTCTACTTTATCAGAGAAGGATGAATTTGAAAGCTTGAGCAATGCGGACATTTTTGTTAAAATCAAAACCCAAGCTTATAGTTTTTTTGTTAATTTAAGTATTAACATTTCAATTAGCATCAAACGGTTTTATTTTAATCAATAACAATAATATAAGCGTTCATAAGCTATTTTATTATAGATAATTTTGTGTTTGTTATTATGTTTATCAAAAACATAAGATTTCATATTAACAAAGTGTAGTGTAATAACAAATAACTTTTGATCAATAACAGAGGCAAAAAAAGCTTTATGACTAAAACATGTTTTTTCGCTTCACAATTAATAAAACTATTTGCTTTAAAAAAATAATAAAATGAGACATATGCACGCACAATTTCAAAAACAAATAGATTCAATAAAACTAATGCTTTTTGATGGATATCAAAATGCATGAAATCGGTTGGTATGTACATCCAGCATTATCTACACTAATAGATTGCGAACTTAGAGCTTAGCAAAGGAATGCTCAAAATTTAGCTGGTCTGGCTACATCTACCCCTTTTATATTGAAGCAAAACAAATATAGTTCCATATATACCAAATTAAAAACCTAGTAGTACATACATATCTTAATGTTTAATTTAGCGGTAACACGCTTTAAAAACTTAATGAATTTGGTTGGTGAAAAAATGCATAAATTGCCTTATTAACGCCATTCCAGTGCGGATTGAACCTTGAGTTCGGCCTCATTAAAGTGTTATATAATTGCGTATATTTCTGTGTATTATAGTTTAAGAAGCTTAAGGTGACTCAAGAAAAAGTTGGTAATTTTATTTGTTGAACAAAATCTCGAAACAACAGTCAGATAGTGTAGCAAATAGTCCCCGACAGCTGGATTGACTCTGGTACCCGGACCAGGGCTGTTAATTTAGTATGCCACTGGTTAATCCGCATCCATGAAGTGGGAATAATGTCTAAACAGTCCACAGCACTGTTACCACAGCAACAATCAACGGTAAGACAGCTTATCAGCTTTTCTTAAGTCTCCTTAGACAACTTAAAAAACATGACACAGCTTTGCAGTTATACTGCAAATGTGTTTCTACTATTTATATATAGTACATACTATTATTAATAACCTACATAATCTAAAGAACTAATTATACATATTTTTCCTTTATACGCTTGTTGGCATACCCGCCGATTGTGCCGCAAGCGCAGATAGTGTCGACATATCGATACCCAATTTTCTTGTGACATTTACTTGAGCAACTGCTGCATTCCGCAAAGCATACAAATGTCCCATTTCAGGACGACTCTTTGCCAATTTAATTGCCTTTTCAAACAATTCAATAGCACGATTTAGATTAGCACGTTGTACTTCTATAGTGCCAAGTGTTTCGTATGCCAATAAACATTTATCGTCCACTTTAAGTGCTTGATTCATTAGTTCGATTGCGTTTTCTATATCACCCTTCCATTGCAATAACATTATACCACGATGCACATATAATGATGCATTTTCTGGTGCTAATTTTAGAGCTTTCTCAAAAAATTGATCGGCTTGTTGAAATTGTTGTTGATCGGTCAGGACTTGTGCCATTAAACTATAACATTCAACACAATCGGGGAACTTTTCAATGGCATTCTTGAATTCATTCATAACAATCATGAGACGAATTTGATCTTGTGATATTAATGCCATACGATATTCTGCATAACATTTTTGTATATATGCCATTGCATGATTTGGTGCCATTTTAACAACTTTTTCAAATTCACTTAATGCTTCAGTCAATTGATCGACTAGTATATAGATTTGTGCACGTTGATGATAAATATCTGGATTTTCTGGTTGCAATTTTGATGCAGCTTCAAAATCGGCCAAACCCAAGTCTTTTTCTTCTTGTTGTATATGCAAAGAGGCACGTTTAATGAGTGCCGCAGCCCGTAGCGAAGTATCAGCTTCAGCTGTGGATAAGAGAAAAATTGTATAGTAAAGTTTTGTGTTAAGGCGTTGTTTAAGTGTCACTCACCATTATTGATGACAGCATCCAAATCCTGTTGGGCTGCAATGAAATTACCGGAAAGCAAATAAAATGTACCTCGTAGCAATAAAGCTTCAGCTTTATATTGCGATTCTGATTCGGAGGTTTCAATCTCTTCCGTACATGCCGGAATAACATCATCATACTTTTCGTCGACCAATGCTTTTTTTGCGCGAACAAAACCTTTCATGGAAGCTCCACCTTCAAACGCATTATCCGCTAACACATTTACGGTATCAATTGGATCAGCAACAAATGAACGCAAATATGTCTGGATAAAACTTGATGATGGCAAAACTGGCACGTGCTCTCTCACGCCACGTTCCGTATCTTCACGACCAGTTTGTTTTAATATACGATCCGCGTACATTATTGTACTGTTATTTTGAAACATTTCTAATATACATGTAGCTGTTACATCATCCAAGCAATCCATTAAATCGTTAGTGGCCTCATACGCTTTAGCACGTCTATAATACGCTTTCGCATAGCGTGGATTGTATTCGAGGGAACGTGAACAATCCTCTTTGACGCGATTCCATTTTTTTAACATTTCATATGATGCAGCACGATTTTGGTAGAAAATTGCTAAATCAGTACGACTGTCGAGCGGGCATTTATCTATCGCTTTATCATAGAATGAAATAGCTTCATCATATTTGCCATTGCGATAGCATATATTCCCTTCATTTTTGTACATGGTGGCCTCCTTGAGGGGTGACAACTTTTCATTGCCTAACTCGGCGTTTTTCTTTTTACGCTCCAACTCCCTATCTTCGGCTGTGCCATCAAGTGATAAGGTTTTATCTGTCCCGCTTAATAGTCGTTTCTCTTGGTCAGTCGAATTTTTTGATGCATCTTTGTCTCCTAAAGCCTTTTTGTCCTCAATCGATTTACGGTAGAAATAAATACCCAAACCTATTGCTACGGGAGTACCAATAAGCAGCGCCATTTGCCATCTAGTCATGCTCATGGAACCACCACCATATCGGAATGCCATAGTTAGTTAGGTATGCGATGCGAAGCAAGTGGAAGTTTTCTGTAAAATATGAGATACAAAAAGAAATTAATAAGAAGTTTTATGGAATTAAAATCATGCACGTTTCCCGAAAGCTTTTTAGCTCATTCACACCTTGACGTTATATCAGTGCGGCGCGCATATAATACAAAAATGAATAATCAGTTATAGCAATGCTAATTTTTTTGTTATCTCAACATTGCGCCCAAGAGTAATAAAACCAAAAGATAGCAATCGATTTTTTACTCTATGGGCGCTAATGACGGTATTGGAACCGGTACACCGGGTGGAAGAACGTAAACGAACGCACACACACACATAAATTTACCTTTGGTTCGTTATTCAATATCTCGAAATTGGTTAAAACGCTGCTAATTTTGATTTCAATGCACCGCACTTTTATAATTTATTTATCATATGATGGAATCTAAATTTTCCAATAAGAATTTTATACAGAATTTATTTTGTTTTTCTCACGAAAAGTAATTTTTCTGAAAGTTGCTGTAGAAAACAGACGGAAAAGAAATAGCTGATTTTGACATGTGCTCCCCAGAGTTGCTAAGTCCTGTTTTGGTAAAATCTATTACATATTCGGATGATGAGATAAGGGCCGCTTTATAACAGCGTTAGGGTTCGTTTTATCAATGGTTGGTAGCGTTTACCAAGGGCCCGACAGAAGTTGGTCAGTTCTCGGGGCACTCTAATAAAATAGCGGTATAAAATACGTCAATTAAACCCAGGTTACCGTTGACTAATTTTTATGAAACGGACCTAAGTCATCGGGATCTATCAGTTTCGATGAAGTCGACAGAGATCGCAAAAGTCTATTCGAATTATTGCAATCAGTTGAAGTCTTATTCAATGACTCCGAATGCACTCATTGACTCGCTTTTTGACTAAAGAATGAAAAAATGAAGTCTAACGTCTTTTTGAAGTCACGACTTTGGAGTCACTTAAAGAAGTCCCTTATTGACTTCATTTTTTGAGTGAAGGCACTAACTATAGTTATTTTATAGCTATTTGCAACAAAAATAGTTTGCGATCATGTCTCATATGCCACAGGTAAATTGACTTCAAATTACTCCAACTGACTTTATTTGACTTAAGTGAGACTTTATTCAATGAATGAAAAATGGATGAAAAAAAGAATTCGAAATCGGAAAATCAAATCTGAATGGTGACTCCATTATTTAAGTCCCAGTCGAAGAATTAAAAAAATGGCTGCAATCATTTTTGATAAAACAAATGAGTATTTATTCGCAAAAGATTGCACTATTTTACATCTCGGTATATTATATCATGGCCTTACAGTCAAATCTACCAGAGCATATATATTTCTGGCAGCACCGTATTCTTTTGACAGCTAGTTTTTGACGTTTCAGTTGTCAACCGTAGAGAAACTGAAAGAAAATTTGCATTTGCCCATCTTTTCCGTGAAAGTTTTTTGGTGTACGATATTGTGATTTTAATCCGCTTGAATCGTTACTAAAATTTATTCAATCTATTAAAAAGTGCATAAAATCATAAAACCAAAAAAACAATGGCTCCGAAAGCAAGTTTCGTTCCGGTCAAACCCAAAGGACAAGCCTTCAAAGATAAATCGAAGCCGGCTGATGTACGTCTTTCCAACATTCAAGCTGCAAAAGGTGAGAATATGTTGAAAATACTAATAATTTCTGGCAAACATTAAACATTACATAGTTTTCAACCTTATAGGCTTAAAATTCGAGACATAATTACAATGCGTCTTAATAAATTTGTAGGAAAATGAAACATTTGTTCAAACGGTCCCCACCTTTGGTTGACACAAACTTATCTGTCTAGAATATTCCGTTTGTGGGGTAGTTATTTCACGTCATCATACAAGTTATTTCTAGAATCTTGGTTACATTACAAATGCGAAATGTGTTTGTGATTAGTGACGTCACGTTGCAAAAACATTACTCATTCATTTATTAATTTTACTCTTTGCTTTACTTTTTATTTATTATGCAGCTGTCTCTGATGCCATTCGCACCAGCTTAGGCCCACGCGGCATGGACAAAATGATTCAAGCAGGCAATGGTGAAGTATCTATCACCAATGACGGTGCTACAATTTTAAAGCAAATGAACGTATTACATCCAGCTGCTAAGATGCTTGTAGAGCTATCACGTGCTCAAGATGTTGAAGCTGGCGATGGTACAACTTCTGTGGTTGTTATTGCTGGCGCTTTATTGGAAGCTTGTGAAAAGTTGTTGCACAAAGGTATTCATCCTACAGCTATTTCTGATTCGTTCCAACGCTGCGCCAATAAAGCTATCGAGATTCTTACTGATATGTCTACACCAATTGAATTGACTGATCGTGAAACTCTTATCAAGAGTGCTTCAACTTCGTTAAATTCCAAAGTAGTCTCACAACAGAGCAGTCTTTTGGCACCAATTGCCGTTGATGCTGTGCTCAAGGTAACCGAGCCAGGAAGGGAGAGGGCTGTTGATTTAAAGAATATTAAGGTTATTCGTAGTCTTGGTGGTACTGTTGAAGATACTGAATTGATTGATGGTTTGGTGTTTACATCACGCTCTGCTGGGACTAACGCACCCAAACGCATCGAAAAAGCTAAAATTGGTTTGATACAATTTTGCATTTCTGCGCCAAAGACTGATGTAAGTTGCAGAAATATTAACGATTTGAAAATATTTTGAAATGCATTCTATTATATGTATCCAATCTAGATGGATCACAATGTTATTGTATCAGATTATGCGGCAATGGATCGTGTGTTGAAAGAAGAACGCGCTTATATTTTGAATATTGTTAAACAAATCAAGAAAGCAGGTTGCAATGTTCTTTTAGTGCAGAAATCTATTTTAAGGTAAGTCGAATATAAATTGATTTTTGCTCTACTTCAAGCACCTCTTTATTCTGTAGAGATGCAGTATCTGATTTGGCTCAGCATTTCCTCGACAAGATCAAGTGCCTTGTTGTTAAAGATGTCGAACGTGAAGATATTGAATTTGTTTGCAAAACTTTGAATTGCCGCCCTATAGCATCATTGGATCACTTTGTTGCAGAAAATCTTGTAAATGCTGATTTGGTTGAGGAGGTACCAAGTGGTAGCACAAAATTTGTTAAAATTACTGGTATACAAAATCCTGGACGCACTGTATCCATAGTTTGTCGGGGTTCAAACAAATTGGTACTCGACGAAGCAGCACGTTCATTACATGACGCACTCTGTGTAGTGCGTTGTTTAGTTAAGAAGCGTGCACAGATTGTTGGTGGTGGTGCTCCTGAAATAGAAATGGCTTTACAATTGGCAGCCTATGCACAGACAGTGGATGGTGTAGATGCTTATTGTTTCCGTGCATTTGCTGATGCTTTAGAGGTCATACCATCGACTTTGGCTGAGAATGCTGGCCTTAACCCGATTGCTACAGTGACTGAATTGAGAAATCGTCATGCTCAAGGTGAAAAGACGGCCGGTATTAATGTACGCAAGGGTGCTATTACTGATATACTAGCCGAAAATGTATTACAACCTTTATTGGTCAGTATTTCAGCCATTTCTTTGTCCACCGAAACGGTGCGTTCCATACTGAAAATTGACGATATAGTAAGTTACATTATCTGTATTTTTATATTTGAATGTTTATTAATTTTCACCTTTGTGCTTTTCCTAGGTCAATACTATGGGTTAAATAGGTCGCGCATGCTGCTACATACTCCAGATTTAAAAAAACCTCTTTGGTGTATTTAATTTTTATTTTAAATATTTGTTTTATTCTCATTAATCATAAAATTAACTTGAACTAAGCATGTACGTATGTATGCCAGTTTTTATGGCTGAAAACCATTTACTAAATTTAATTACTACACATTGAATATACTTGCTGCTTTGATCAAACTACACATTTAAATGATTCAATTTTAATTTTGAATAGAAAAATGACTAGAAATATGGAGTCAAATTTGACTTATTAAAAAAAGTAATTCTTAGAGCAATTTTTTTTTCAAAATCCTAAGGAGACTTTGTCAAACAAATTCCTCCCCCTTCAGCCAGACCGAAGTTGTATTCAGTAAAAGAATGACCACATTGGAGTTAACGGCTGGAAATTGCTATCAGTTTCTATGTCGTGATCACGACATTCTCTATTACCCAAACAAGTTGAATTTATCAGTTTTTTTATTATTTGCGTGTGGTCAATTTTAATTTTAAAATAACGGTATGTGTCTGTGAATGGGTTTGTGACAAAGCTAACTTTAAACTTGAGTTTGGTCTTTTCCGTTTATGGACAGAGATGTGCTATGGCTTGTGCATAAAATTTGTGACACAGGGTGACCATGCAAAACAAATAATTTCTTTATGCCACCAACTAACTTAATTTTTTTTCACAAGGGTACCTACTTACATTTCAATTTAGCTAAAATCTTTGCTTGATATGTCTATGATTGTCCAACATTTTAAATGTCTTTTTAAGTTAAGCGGCTATTCGGGCAAAGTACTGTTAGTAAGACAACAACAACAGCTAAAGGCAAGTTTTATAAAAAAAAGCTTCATAAATTCACTTGGAAGAACCAGTTGTGGCCTGGGCTTTATAAAACTGAGCGGATTCATTAAATTTTACGTGTTGGCAACCCTACCTCCATTCATTGTAACTTTTCACGTTTGACGTTTACCCCAACATTCATTTGTTCAGTTCGAAACGATTTTTTGCTGTGTGTATGTAACCTTCCGAGAAAGGTCGGTGTGTTTAGCGCGATTAAAAATTATTACTAAATTAATTTCGATCGAAAATAAGCATTTTTGCAGCTTAAAGAGAACAGTGACAAATCATATTTGCTGCTTTTACACTGATTTTTTTTAAGTCGGTGTTGGATTTATAATAATAGTGTTTGGACCGTGTCTTCGAAAGCGTCAAGATGCTGAGGACAATTGCAGCACGCAACGAACTCGTGCTACTGCGTGGAACAGCGCTAGCTAAAGCTAGACCAGCACGTGAAGCCATACGTGTTATGGGTGTACAAACAGCCAGGAAGTTACAAACCCTCAGGTGCGTCCAAATAAATTAGAGCTAATATGCCATTGCATTTGTATGGAAAAGTTGCGTGTAGGGGATGCGTCAATGACGTTTTAAGGTTAGAAATTGCGATTGTGTAACGTCGGACGATGATTTGAGTTGGTGGGTTGCAAATTGTGCAAATAACTGAAAAGGAAATGTTGAATGTCATACGAGGAAAATGAAAGCAACATATTTTTAATCTCCAATGTAAGCAAGAACAACATTCAAGAGCAAACAATACACATTTTATCGAATGGCGCCGGGTGGTGCGGTATGGGGTTCAAGTTAGTTTATCAGTTCTAATTACTGATGGCGTCACGATGTGGAAGTGATAACAATAGACAATAGATGTTTTTTTCTTGTTCAAATACTTTTTTTTTGCACATATGGACAAATACAGATGTACTTGTAGTCTGTACATAAATACATAGATATTTTGCATTGGTCTTATGAAGTTTCACAATGGCCAGGGGAAGTTAGTAATTGTGACTCGATTTCTAACTAGATATTGCAATACTCACCATCCAAGATTGCAACTGAACTAAGACTTCTTATATTATTATAAAAACGAAGAGGACATTATTATACACCTTAACGTTGCATGGGTGCAATCTCTTGCCGAAAGGTTGTCGACGGTATAAACAAGGCTGCTGAAATATGGAATGGGATAGAAATAATACTTTCCAGAGTTTAAAATAATCCTGATAAATTCCAAAATTATGCTACAATAGTTACAAAATGACACAAAAAAAAAAAAACGTATGACTTGAAAGTCACTCTTAACTACTAAGCTTAAGTAGCAGTAACACACAAAAATGCATTGTATTAATTTTACAATTTATCTTTTTATTTCACAGCCTTGCACCCAAAAATCATGTGGCCGCTGTCCGGAAACCTTTGGGCATGTGGAGCACGAATTTCGCGCGCACCTATGCCGACCTGCCACCGCACATCAGGGTGGCATTGCCCGCACTCTCACCAACCATGGAACAGGGTACTATCATTAGTTGGGAAAAGAAAGAGGGTGACAAATTGAATGAAGGTAAGTGAATTTTTTACAATATCTCTGCTCAAGTTACTTACCCACTATCTACTACTTAGGTGACCTGCTCGCCGAAATTGAAACCGACAAAGCAACAATGGGTTTCGAAACACCAGAAGAAGGTTATCTTGCCAAAATTGTAGTGGCTGGTGGTACTAAAGATGTACCTATTGGTAAACTTGTATGCATTATCGTATCGAACCAAGAAGAAGTAGCTGCATTCAAAGATTTCGTCGATGATGCACCTGTCGCAGCAAAGCCAGCAGCTGCCGCACCACCACCGCCAGCAGCAGCTGCACCAGCCCCATCACCACCACCAGTCGCGGCAGCACCTGTTCCTGCAGCACCTGCCGGTGGTAAGCCCATGACTGCCGTTGAGCAACGCGGTGAACGTGTTTATGCCAGTCCCATGGCAAAAAAATTGGCTGAAGCACAGAGTCTCCGATTGCAAGGTTTCGTTCTTATAAATCCTTTTGTTCAAATCTAACCATCTTAAATACATTACTAATGATTGGCTTTTCGTTGTATATCACGCATGCAGGAAAAGGTACCGGCATCTATGGTTCAATAAAATCTAGTGATCTTGCAGGCATGGCAGCAGCACCTGCAGCCACAGCGCCAGGTGTCGCCGCAGCACCACAAGGGGGCTACATCGATATACCAGTTACAAATGTACGTGGTGTGATTGCGAAGCGTCTAAAGGAATCCAAGCAGCAAATACCACACTACTATGTTACTATGGAATGTAATATGGAGAAGGTGAGTGAAGCCGGTGAATTAAAATTGTAATCAAGTTTTAATCAAAGAAATTGTTTAAATTTATATTTTGTAGCTAAACAAGCTGCGTGAGAAGGTCAACAAAAAGTATGAAAAGCAAGGTGTGCGTGTTTCGGTGAATGACTTTATTATTAAAGCTACTGCCACGGCGTGTCGCAAAGTGCCGGAATCAAATTCCTATTGGATGGAAAGTGTGATAAGACAGTGAGTGTGTTTTATTTTCTAAATTGACATTTACATACTTAACTGTATACTCTACTCGCAGATTCGATAACGTGGATGTCTCAATGGCTGTTTCAACTGATACCGGCTTAATTACGCCAATAGTTTTTAGTGCTGATCGCAAAGGTGTAATCGACATTTCGAAGGAGACAAAAGCGTTGGCTGCCAAGGCCAGAGAGAATAAATTGAAGCCTCACGAATTCCAAGGTGGCACTGTTTGCGTTTCCAACCTTGGCATGATGGGTAAGTACAGCTTTGAGATAAGCTAATGAATAATAGGTTTCTAGAGGTATTTCGTGGTGCTTAACCTGCCTTTGTTGCATATTTTAAGTAGAAATACTGAAACATGGAACATTTGAAAACTCTAGCAACATTCTTATAATTTTCCTCAAACTTTTTATTTACCTTTATCTATTATACTCCTGGTTCATACCAAATCGTTACTACGAAAGTCGGGTATCGGAATTCATATCCGTCCAAGGGCTGTCATTTCGGCAACACTCCCCAAAACCTTCGGGGAGTGATTTTGTTGCTAAAACCACAAAAAAATATACAGTTTTCCACTCTGCCTTGCAATTTCCCATCTTTCAAATAGTATTCGAAATAACATTCTGTCTAATAGTTCATATCTTGAATCGTTATTACTATGAAAGCTTTTGTAACATAAAAAAATAAAATTTTTTCCGTTACTATTGCATACTTTTAGGCGTTTCACAATTCTGTGCCGTCATAAATCCGCCACAATCATGCATTTTGGCAATTGGCGCCACAAAAAAGAAATTGGTACTTGATCCCGATAGCCTTAAAGGGTAAGAATACAAAAACACAAATATTGTTTTATACATCTAAATTGCATTCTTCTTAATTACAGTTTCAAAGAGGTTAATGTTATGAACGTTACCCTCAGTGCGGATCATAGAACTGTTGATGGCGCGGTTGCTGCCAAATGGCTACAATATTTCCGCGACTTTATAGAAGATCCACAAACAATGATTCTATAAGCTTAATATCTTGGAATACCTTCATACATGCATACAAACATAAACTCACATTCAGTTAGGCGTACTTCACTTGTATCTCCAACGAATAAGGCAAAACCAGGACCGTTTAAATGACAGCTATGCTGTGCTTTTGTTGTGCTCGAAAACGTTGCTGTATTGGTCTTGGAACAGAGCACACGTAAATAATCCCTAAAAACCTCTAAAAACACCCCGTTGTTTATTAAATCATACGCAATTGTTTGAAGTTTTATTTTTTGTTTCTTTAATTTATAATTATTTCTTTACTGATTTTGAATCAGCGGATATGTGATTGATTGATTTAATTAATTTAGTTTGTTATTCATATTGATAATGAAATTAGAACAACAAAGAATATTAAAAAATAATCAATGTAATTTTGATTGATTAGTTCATTTGGAAATGGGTAATCCAAAAAAAAGAAGCAAATGCAAAGTATGTAGAATAAAATTACTGCCGATAAGAAAGAAGATAGCAGAAAGCAGTGATTGTAACTCATTGCACCCAAATATGTAGTTATCATGTAAGCGCCACAACAAAGTTGTTAAACTTTTAAATATTGGAATGATTAATTTATTAATGATGAAGCGCTATTAGAAGCATGCATGTGCTTAAAAAAAAGTAGGAACGTGCTAGGATATGTACAAACAAACAAATGTACATTTATGTATATCTGCGGACTTTTGATAAAACAACAGTCATATCCAATTGCAATAAATAGATATTGGTTTGAAATTTTGTTATTCTCGTTTCTAACAGAAGTTCGCAGTTATACAAAGCTTGCTACGTTATTGTTTCAATTTCATTTCATAAATTTATTATTTTGTCTCAATAGGAATCTTAGAAGAACACAAAATTATTATCAATGTTCTCATTCTCATGGTTCTTAGCGTATGTAAAGAAAAGAAAGAAGAAACACTAGCATTGTTGTATTTAAATTAATCAATACAAATATGTAAAGATAAATGAATAAAAATGAAGGGAAATTCATAAAATAAACAAAACAAATGAAAAATAGTAATTTTTGAAAAACATTTTTATTTGCACTAAAATGTGTATTGCATGTATAATAAAAAAGTGGAATAATGGCTTACAAACTAAGTGACAGACGCGTCAGTGTCTTAAATTCTTTCTCTTTGTATTCAATTTTAGATAATTTTAACAATTTTTTTTTAATTAACCCTGCAGCTTTTTGTGCCTTGAAAAATTTAGAGTAAAAAAGACCTTGACGAAATTAGTAGAAATGCGAAGGAATGTTCAGCCTTTGGTGAATGTCGAGGTACTCTTTCGGTTACCATTTTGCTGGCCCCATTTCGGACCATTCCTTAACAAAATCGGTATGATTCTCAACTGCTGGAAACCAATCAGCGCCACCATAATCGATTTTTGGCAATGTGCCTTTGTAGTTTTCGGGCAGGATTTCAGGTGAGAGGAATTTTTGCAATGATTTCATATCGCTACCATGAAAGTGCATCTGTAAGAAGGGGTATAATATCAATATTATTTAATATGCAAGTATGAATATATATATATCTAAGCTAGCCTCTTTAACTTTCAGTACATATGTAGCTCGCTAGAAATCATTCAAATTATTTTCTTTCTATTTATTCCGTCCACTTACCCTTTTATTGAGTTTCTCGCGTACAAATGGTTTGAAGAGTGCCCACACCATTTTAAAAATGAATGGTTGCTTAACAAAATGTACCTCCTTCATGCGCAATGGCATCGCATCCTGTATGAAGGTGAGCAGACGTCTGGAAAAACTGGGCGACAAAGCTTTGACTTGTTTCATTGAAAGACCATCAAAGTCCATTATACAAACAACACCACGCACTTGAGTTTCAGGTTCTAGTTGAGCGGCAAGATGTATCATATATAACATGCGGAAGACATCATCGGAGGGTACTGAATTGGGATCCCAAAGTTCACCGCAGTTTACAATTAAGATACGACGTCCAAGCTGATCACAATTCTTTAAAACATTTACAATACCGAATTGGATAAATTTGTCTTTGAGTTGTTCGATGACTAGACCATGAACGAGGGCGGCATTATCCTTGCGGAAAGTGGCTGTTGTGCGCATCTGAAAAGGAAAAGAAATTCGTATAAGAGTTGAACATCTTTCAGCGATAAATATTTTTTATTGTTGAAATCTAGAAAAGCAACACAAAAACTTAAACGTTCTGTTTAATTTATAAACTCTTTCTAAGAAACTTGAGAGGGAAGAAATAAAAGACACTTTGACTTTCTAAATCAGAAATTTCCACAAATTGGTTAGCAAATTAACGGTATTGTAAGTCATATTTTAACGGAAGTATATCTTGGTAAGGTTGCCACCTATCACTAAAGGGTACTGTTGTCACCTAGAATATTTTGGTTCCAAAACTCCTGCACCACCGAATTTAAGTAAAAATATATTCGATGTAATACTTTAGTATTCAAAGTCCGAACACTGATTACATATGTATTTGCCTAGTGTGACCCCGTCTGCCTAATGAAATTAGGTTAGTTTACAAAAGGTGGTAACATAGAGCCAAAGTGGCAAGGCTCAATTGAGTTCAACTGCCTTTTGGCTTAAATATTTTATGTTACTCCAATTAATTATTATTCAAAGAGTGTTTATGATGTCTTAAAATAATTTTACTTAGTCAAGCAATTAACCGTTGACCTTTGACTATTTTTGATAATTTTTCACTAATTCGCAAGCCATAAATACAATTTTGATAACATTTTACGATTTTCGAGTTAATAAATTTTATATGAATTGGTTATATTTCCCGCTATTATTGGGCGGGTACACATTTTTATTACTCAAAACAAAAACAAAAAATTATAATTGTTAAAAAATTACTTTAATTATACAATCATTGCTGGTCATAAATGTGTTACTGTGCAAACGTTGTTGTGTTGCTCGGAAGCCTTTTTAATTGTTTTGTAGCGTCACTGCGTCTGCGCGGAAGCTAATTGAAGTCTGACGTACTGTCAGTTTTATGTTTCTCTTACTGAAGACCTCAATTTTGCATGGAATTTTTTAATGTTTTTATTCTTTATAAAGTTCAGATAATCTTGTTATCTGCCCAAAGTTGAGGTCAAATAAAATATTAAAAGATATACATATAAACACATTAGGGTGTTTAATTTTCAGCAGATTTTTTTCTTTTCTTTTTTGTTATGCAAAAATTTGTCTCAAAGCAAATTATTAGAGGGCATGTTGGACGGTCAAAATCGCTGAGGCGGTTAGATGGCCATTTAAAGAAGAAGAAGATATTTGTTTAAAAAAAAGCTTTTATTAAAAAATGAATGACCCTACTTCAAATTTTTTTGCTTTCTATTGATATTTGTTGTTGTTTTTTTTTATTTTGTTCTACGAGTAAATTAAAAAAAAATTCTTTTCGATTAGTAATTAGTAAACAATTGATTCGACGGACTTTTTAATTGGCAATGATTATTTTAATTGTTTTCAAGATATAAATTGATTACGATTAAAAAAAAATAAAAAAGTCATGATTCTTCACGATTATTTAACAAAAAATAAAATAAACAAAAAAAAAAAAAAGAATAAAAAAATTCTCAAACAAACTTTTTTTTGATTAATTCCGATTATTTTGGATTATTCTCCCTAATCGTGCAAAATCACGATTATTCTATTATTTTTTAATTAAATGTATAATAATCATTTGCAAATTTAAAGTAATGGTAATCAACCATTTCAGAAATTCTCAGCAACATAACAACCGGTAATCATTGCCATTAGGAATCTTTTTTAACAGGTCTTTCTAACATTTCACGAAAAATTTACAGTTAAAATTCGTATGTATATTTCATGTAAAAATATGGATAGCTCTTTCATAGACACCTTTTGAATCAGAGTGCTTCCAAGCTAATGCAAATGTTCTAAAAACTCCTAAAAATTTCAATAACAGTTATAAAAATTTTTTTAAGAATTTTGAGATTTGTTTTTGTGAGTATAGAATATTAAATTCTAAATTTTCTAATAAAAATTTTTTTTTCCATACGAAATTAAAATTTATAATGAAAGTAGCGCACCTTAATGTAGTAAATATGTACATACATCCATAAGCACTGTTAACATAGGTATATGTACTATTTATTCACATACATATATAATTGTATTCTAAGTTCCATCTCGCTTGCATCTGTATGTAGCTCACGTCAACTGTTTTGTTGTCATTCCGCCAGTTACCTTGCTACCTATTGACAAGGCCATTCAACGGGTTAACAAAATTTTAAACAAATGTTGGTACTAAAAAATTTAAATATTGGCAACGCATTCAGTTCTGTCTGCCAATTAACAGAATAAATGGATTTATGACAAGTGAAGAAGTCGAAGTACGTGTTGAAACCGAATCTCATATACCCAGCGGGGGTTGTGGTCTCACTTTGACATATACACAAGGGTTAAGACTTTAATGAATTTATGAGCGTCGGTCCACAAAAAGAGTCAGGCTTCATGTAGACAAAGGGGGCGTTTAGCACACCTTAGAAGCCCCCGTTGTGTGTGATTTTTTCAATAAAAAGTTTGAAGATGTTTGTTTGGGATTGAATGCAAGAAACGAGTTGAATTCAATTAAGCTGTCAATGATTGTGCAAGTGTATGAGGTAAGTGCCTGTTTATAAAATCAATTGGGAACAGAGTTTGACAGCTTATCGCTTAACCAGCCGATAAGGAATCGGTTCAAATTACGTGATCCCAATCAAGTGTCTGACCGTTCTTTACAATAATAATTTTAGTCTTATCTTCGGGAAGACATTTTTATGAAGTAGGAAGACCTGTTTGTGCGTTTATTCGATTATCAACCCATTCAGGCTTGTCGGTTGTTCAGCTAAATTATCATCGAGCTTCTTCTAGAGTCGTCTTGAAACAGTAAATTTGTTCGAATTGAACAAACCGATTTGATCGAAGTATGTTGCTACCCAAAAGTTCGTCCCTGACCGATGCCATTGCAGACTTATAATAAAAAAAGGAGAAAATTAGCGAAATGAAAAAAGCTGGCAATGACGTTTTCTTTTATTTATTTATTCAGTACCGCGTTCAGTTTTATTTAAGTACAAACACCTCATGTAAGGTTAAGGCCAAAGTGAAATAATTAGAAAATATAAATATTTAGAAGCAAGGCAGAAAGAAGAAGAAAATTTTGTTGTGGAGAAATTTCAAAAAAAAATTGCCAAATCAGTGTTAACTCAGTGATGCACCGAATTGGAGAGCCGCATTCGGATTACCGGTTTCTTTATATAGTCGAAAATTTTTATGGAAGATATGGGTTATAAAATAATCAAATAATCAGTTTTAAAGAAATCCAAGTTCTACTTGGAAAATGTTTTGGGAGAGTTAGTTGATGGTTCCGAAAAAAAAAACAATAAAGAATTGAAAGTGCTTTCCAAAAGAAAACAAATAGTGAACCCTTTTTGGTTAAAATCGAACAGCAAATTTATTTAATCAATAACTTAAGCTGTCTTGATCAATAAAGTACCTAGCTTTGCATATTTTCGAAATTTCAACGAATATTTCATTCAACGCCAAAGTACGGGGTTTGAGTGAAGCGCGAACAAACATACAGACAAATTGATAAAAAATTTTAAATTGTTGTTTTTGACTACTATTACTTTATAACTATACAATTTGATTAAAATTCTCCTTATATTCAACTAGACATGTGTCTCTTGTACACAGCTTCGACTTTCTATTCCGTGCTCACTTTCGATAAAACCACTTCCGTAACATCCCTAGTATACATATGTACATATTACGAGTTCAATACTGTTCGCGCTCACTGTATGTCTGCTTTAACGTGCTAAGAAAACAAAGAATAGCAAATAATCGCCTTTTTTTATGCATTTTCTGTGCTTTACTTCTTTTTTTTCTGTTCACCTTCGAGTACGAGAACTGTTTGGCATGTTTGATTATACGCCATATTTAGTAGTATTTTTAACCAAATCGTAATACAAACACATTAATATTCATAAAGTTTTAAGTTCTGCATTTTCCTTCCACTTCCACTTCTTCTTGTACATATTCATTAGCAATTGTTTTTATTTGCTAAATATTTATTTTAACATTTGTTTTTGTTTTTCTGTCCTTTTCTCCTCGCCGAAATAAATCGCTTAAATGCTCTTCAACTTACCTTTTCGAGCGCACTTTGTGGATAGAAATGGCAAGCACGTAAAAATATCACCAAAAACTCATCATCGTCCTTGTAATTAAGATCTGTGGCGGCGTGTAACAGTTCGCGTAACTCCTTAATGGCGGCTTCTTTGACTTCGGGTGTTTCACGTAGCTCATTTTGGGCAATTTCTTCAGTTTCGGGCTTTAAATAGCCGACGCGTATATTGAAGGCTTCTTCGCTGTTTGCATTGGACATTGTTGTACTGTGTGTGTGTGTGTTGCTGTTGTATGTATAGGTGCTAACTGTAAAAAATTGGAAATTTTTCAAAGTTCGAACAAAGTTTGCCGGTTAAAAATATTTCATAAGCTCCAAAATTTACTAGGCTTAGCTACAAATAAATATAATATCTTGTCTACCCAATGGTAATATTTTTAAAGTTATTCAAATGTAAATATTTTCTAAAGTTTAATTTCAATTTGAAAACCATTAGACTTCATTTTAAAAGCGCACCTGTAATTTTTACACATGGCAGCATTCTTATTTGCTGTCATGTGTGACATCAAAAATTAAACGAAACATGTGAGTGAACGAAAAATTTGCCAAAATGTTTGCCAAAACATAAAAATTAAAGAAGTAAGTAGAAATGTATATATTTGTGTGGCAAAAGGTAGTTTAATTATATTGCGCATTGTGTTTTAATTATTAGAGAAATGTGAAATAAGAAAGCAGTGAGGTTTGATTTCAATTGCAAATTATTGATAGCATTCAGGCCGGCATCCAATAATTTTTCAGGCGGAGAAATAAAATAAAAATTTTCTTTTTGTTGCAGAATGAACTGCTTTTTCATTTGATATTAGGTTAAAAATCAATGTTGGAAATCGAAAAACGAATTTCAGCTAAAATGATTGGTACTAAGAGCATTAAACTAATGTGCTGTTACCAGGATCGCTGTGATTATCTTTGTAATTTTTCTCTAATCATCAATTTTTCCCAAAAAACTGACAATAATAATTCACTAAGAATTATTTGTTAACTAGTCTTGAGCTCATAAAAAACTTACAAAAATATGTAAATGAATAGACCGTAAAAACCAACAACAAAATTATCAATAATAGTGAAAGTTTTTGTCATAATTTTTCTGAAATATTTATCAATGAATTCGAAATATCAAAAACTGCGGCCAAATCACATTTTTGTGAGAGACAGTTTCATAAGTCGTCCAAAATAAGATCCTGAATTTGTTGCACAGCGTAATTTCAATATTTTATTTATTTATTTATTATTAAATATTTATGACAACCGAGTGCTAGTAAGTACCACTGGGTATAAAAGTTATAAATTTGTTATACAAATAATTTACTCCCATTACTTTTAATGGCACACGCAATTTAATTTTACAATTAAAAAAAAAATGTTTCCAAGTTTCCGTATAAACTATCAAATTACTATAAAATCACAAAACGCGTGAAACGCACGCATTAATGCAAATGTAAACAAGACTTAAATAATTTGTTTATAACGATCACCTGAAGATCAATTTTATAGTAAGCATTGCGTGCCGTTATGAATCTCAAACTTTATCAAAATAATCACCTGCAATTTGTTTTAATTCTGTTTTTTTTTTCTTTTTCTTGTGTGTAGCTACTTTTCCTTAGGCTGGGCGTTTATTCTAAGTCACTTGAAATAACTTTTATTTTATTTTAAATATCAACGGCAAGATTTTGATTTTTTTATAAGTATTTTTATTTTTTTTTGTTGGAAGTGTCCGTGTATTTACTTCCACATCCGACACGATGTTTGACTAAACTTAAATTGACTTTACGGGTTTGGAGCCTTACAACTTCGACTAACGTTGATGACAAATATTAAAAGACGATCAACAATCAGCGTTCGACAGCAAAGCGTCGCAGTCGACTACACATGTTATCAAGCGTTATGCGTGCTGAGAGCGCTGAGCGTTCTAAGTGATCGTTGTTGATCGTTGATCGCTGCTGATGATCGCTAGTATATTTAAGTGGTGTTGTATGCCTAAAATGTTGCTGATAGCTGGGGGTTCCGATGTGAAGGTACATATGAAGGCATGATTTTTTATTTGTTACATTTTAAATATGCATTCAAAGGGTGACTCATTTGGTAAACGTTGTGAAGAAAATATGGACAGAGAGATTTAGAGAAATCCATTTGAGGTCCTTATCCTATCCTAAAACTCCATAAGGATTATTTGTTTGCATTTAGAGCTGTTTTAGTTTTAAATTATCGACTCAAGGTCCTAATAGAGCCTTGTTATTTTTTAAATTATTTTTTCAGAATATTTGTAATTTATACACGCAAACAAAGCACCCTTTTCCATTGCACATAAGAAAGCCGATAACAGTCGTTGATCGCAGCTGAAACCAATTCCTATCAGAAATTTGAGTATTAAATAAATGCTTGTATAGTTATTGACTCTTAAATATTTTCATATTTCACTTGACTTTCTTAGTCAAATAACAAATGGAACAACAAAACAAAATGCTGCTGGCTCTTATCAGTGCGCATATAAACTTTCACATACAAAATTTGGGAGCATGTATGTATGTATGTATGTGTATAGACGGAAACAGAAGTAGCGTCAGCAGCGCCACCGGCAACTTTAGCGCCTGCAACTGTAAATTGGAATTGGGAAAACAAAATGTCCTCTTCAGTTGTTTAGGGAACCTTGTTTGGCCTTCGAGCACAGCAATTCACCACGACCTACTGTTAAAAATGTTCCTATAATGCTGTTTTTTAAAGGTTACTTGGGCCAATTTGCTAAACAAAAAATTGCAAATAATAAATAGGAACTTTGATACGAATAATGGAAATAGAAATCATTCATCGAAATTTCTGTTGTTTACTAAGTCTGCATTTGAGTGGCTCAGTGCCATCCTTGCCTAACCCTCGAAATTTCATATATGGAGTTATTATGTTATACTACTTAGAAATACTCCAACCTATCCGTGACAAAATAGTAAGTGCGAAATTGGCTAATTTCACATACCTACATAGATATTCTGTTTTTGAAATGTGTACAAATGTATGTACATAAATGCAGATTATGAAATATCGTACGAGTATTTAGACTATGCGTCACTTGACAAATTAGTTCGTATATATGGACGGGTTCCAAATGTCCAGAGTCCGAATAAATGTTTCATAGCTCTGTTTTGTGATTTGTGTTTATTCGGTAATAAATGCAATTCGTCTAGAATGAGTCCGGGATGGGTCTAGGCTTGTGAATAAAATATCAATTTTTATTTTCATCGATTTTTTGTTCGATTTTTTTAAGCATTGATTACGGGTAAATCGTTTATAAAACAGGGTAAAACAATGTACACACTACAGCTGAAAACACATAGTTTCGTCTAAATCACTTCTAGTTAACCTGGATTCTAGTTTTGCGATTTTTTGTTTGTATTTTGTATTGTTAGGTATTCGATAACATACTCAGTAATAAATGCAATTCGTCTAGAACGAGTCCGGGATGAGTCTAGGGTTGTGAATAAAAGATCGATTTTTTACTTTCATCGTTCAGATTTTGTATTTACTATTTTATACTTATTTTTTTTAAAATAATTTTCACTAGATTAATTTATTTGTAACATATTTTCACTCACACATCGAATAAATGTTTTCTTAGATTTAATAACGAAAATCGTTTAATTTCTTCAAAATCGATTTTGTTATCCAAATAAGATATGTTAAAAAAAAAAAGTCGATAATTGAGAAATCGATTTTAATTTTTCCATCTGGATGTCACATCCCTATATATTTAGAACTTTTCACATTTATTTGAGTATGTTTTATGGATAGACTCAATGAGGTACGATGATACTGTTCTTTCTATGCTATATGCATTAAAATACACTTTTCTTGCATAAGGGCCCGCAGTACAAGAAAGAGACTAGTCGCGAACCACTTTCGAGGAGATTAGGCACACCATTTTTGCCATGGTATTTAGTAATGCTTAAATGTTTTCCAATATTGTTTATACTTACAGTGTGTAGTCTGTATATACATACATACGAGTATGTACATACATATGTATGTATGTGGTTTTGATATTTAAAAATAAAGCTGATAAGAAAGGTTTAAAGTACGATATTGGTTGTAATAAATCAATTTTCGAAACATTACATCGACTTATTTAACATTTGATAGTTTCGAGAATCCGTCTACTTGATGCTTCTCCTTTTTTATTTAATAAATAGGGAGTTATGTATATACTTTATCAATATGCATACGTGTAGTATCATTAGTAGAGCTTGATAAGCGATCATGAGAAATCTAATATTCTAATAAACAAATTCCAAATCCTGATATCAAGGTCCACATAGCAACAAGGCACAAACATATTTACAAAGTAACTCAACGTCATCGGTATTTCAAGCCACTCTTTTTAATTCGCTGACATTTGGTTAACACTATGGATCATAAATCTTACGAAGATATAGTCTTGAGAATACTACGAGTTCGCGGTTTGAAGAGTATTTTTTTCATATGAATAACCCAACTTAGTTTCGTCTTTATCAGCAGCTTCATCGTCACTTTAAGCAGCACGTATTGGTTAATACTTTTACAAGTAGGTATGTATATCGCCCTAAAACCGAAGATTGGACTTTGTGCTATGAGTGTTAGAATGAAAAATTAGCAAAAAGTTATTATTTATATGTATGGATATACTTATCGATCGAGTATCGAGTTATAAGTCATACATGGATACGTATATTAGGGTAGATCGAAAAAAAGCAAAATGTTTGATTAGCAAATTGTATGGTTCTCGACAGCTGCTGTTAACTTATCATAACTTGGCACAAGGGTGTCAAGCTTCCAAGTGTGTTTTTGCTATGAAAAAGCTTCTTAAAAAAAATTTATAAAATTGACTTAATCAGAAATGGGTGGCGCAAAGGCACAGTAAATAAATTTTTGAATAAATTTGTAAAATCTAAATTTATTTTTTTTCCTGTTTTTCGACCCACCCTAATTTGAATACATAAGTACTTATTTACCAGCGTATAAAAGTGGTTTACTGTTTCAATAAATAAACGAATAACAAAACGAAATACTTTTCTTGTTGTTTAAAATGGTGCAACAATAACAGCAACAAATAATAACAATGATAATATAGTGACAAAACAACAAAGACATATTGGCGTAATCGATAATAACCAGCAATTCGTAGCGTTCTGGTTTTCGTCATTTACAAAGGAATACTTGCGTATTTACTTGAAACAATGACAAAAACACTAACGATTACAATAACGTTTTAAATTTATAAAAAAAAACAGTAGAGCAACAACAATATTTATAACAATTAAACACGTTCGTTACAACACAAAATAACAAAATGTGAAATGTACAAAAACAAAACAACAAAAAAACATTTCATTCGATAAGCAAAGGTCAAAGGAGTCATAACGGTGGATTTAGCTCGGGACAAAGGTTACATAATGTTTATCGATAATATATTTATGTATTGATTTGCGTTACAATTTTTTTTCTGTACCACGGTAGTGTAAGGCTTCGCTTATGCATTTACTTAAAAAAATTTTAAAATCCAAGGGAGGAAAACCCCATTTATAGATTTATTATATATATTTAATAGACCCTACTACAAGTTTGTTTTAAACCCTTGACCAAATAATTTTATCAAATTTAATGGTAATAGATCTTACTAACTTTTGGTAAAAAGATCAATGAAATCGGTTCAAACGGTTCGTTCCATAGTTATTACAGCTTTAAAGTATCTATATATTACCGTCATTTTTGAAATATTTCGATACCTTCCACGCCCACAATTTTTTTATAGATTTTTATATGAAATTCCTCTGCTAAATTTTTCTTCGATGAGGGCAAAGACACTGGCCTGTAGACAGCGATCGCATTCCATGTTCTCTCTTATCGATATACTGAACAACCTGGTTACTAACTGGGACCGTATGGAAACACAAATTACTCTCAAATCGTTGACACTTGGTCGCGCCATCGTCTACAAAATGAAGCAGAACTCATATTAAGCAGTGAAATGTCTTTGATTTCTTGAAAGATTTGGTATCTCTAACATTTTCAAAATTTTCTAACTGGAAAATATAATGTCCAACCGATTCTATTTAATCTCGCTTCGGAGCATTGCGAGGTATGTATGTTATTCAAACCTAGCAGATCCGGTAGACTTTGTACTGCCTGTAAAGTTTTACTATTTTCACTCCTCATCCCTCAATGCTTTAAAATACCACCTCCTTACCAGCGATAGTTTGCTTCTCGATAAAATTCTTCTTACTCAAATTGATACGAAAAATATAAACCTAATGAACATTTATCTTATCAAACACTTATGAATTTCGTAATTAGCTACTGATCAAAGTTCATTGATTATTTCACTACAGTGACCAGTCGAAATGCTCAATTCACCAGTAGTGAACAACATTAATTGTTTTTAACGACTTTCGTAATAACTAAAGTGACTTAACGAAAATTTTTTGTATAATTAATATTAGAGAAATTGCAGTTATTTTCACAAGTGTGGTTGGGATGACAGATTCTCATTATGATGGTTAGTCACAATTTCGTTTTTGATTGAAATTTTATTTATATTTCGAGGTAGAAAAGGCATCAGCTACGATGCCACCTTTCTTTCATTTAAATCAAATTTTAGCATGGTTAGCATTGAGCAAATTGAGTAGGTACGTACTATTTTTGAATGTGAGGGAATAAAATGAGCACACATTTTACTTTTAATCTCAGTCGCTTAATAAGCAATTTCTTATCAATAAGCGACACTGAATGCATTTGAAATTTATTTGGGCCATCCATATGTATATGTTTCCCCTGCAGGAAAGTGCTGCAAGTTTATGGTTCAGAACTAGATCACATAAGAACTACTTCAAAATATACTAGAATTTCAAAATATACTGGAAGTAATACGAGTAGAATATTAAAAAAATATATATTATTCTTATCTTAAATTTAACACATTATTATATTTAAAAGAAATTTAAGACTATTTAGTGATAAACACTAAAAAGCGTATCAGTGCCGAACTACAGATTTTCCCTACAGGGTGCATCCCTTACAATGTGCATGCTTGAATGTCGTATTTGCTTGCGTTGGTGATAACGCAGGCGTACAAATGTCATAAAATGTGGAGCAACGATCATTGCAACGAGCGGACAATAACGAAGCAACCAAAATGTGCTGAGTAAGGGAGGCAGCATAGAGCGGAAAAATATTTTCTGATAAGCTCATTAGCTCATTGCTCATACCAAGAAAGTAGTACAATTATTTTTTAAAAAACCCTCAATCGCCTCCGCTTACAATATGTACCTACCAATATTTTCACTAAATGACTTGGACGCCTAAATGTAGGCAATCTGGTTTTTCATTGCTCTCGGTAAAAGCAGCACAGATCCGTATGTAATCATATTAGGGGGGACGAATAAAAAAGTGGAACACAAGTAGCGCTATCCCCATATGAGAATAAAAAAAGAAAATAAAAAAAAATAAAAAGAAAATAAAACAAAAAAATTAAGTTAAATAAAATAAAACAAAATAAAATAAAATAAAATAAAATAAAATAAGATAAAATAAAATAAAAATAAAAAAAAAAAACAAAATAAAATAAAATAAAATAAAATAAAATAAAATAAAATTAAATAAAATAAAATAAAATAAAATAAAATAAAATAAAATAAAATAAAATAAAATAAAATAAAATAAAATAAAATAAAATAAAATAAAATAAAATAAAATAAAATAAAATAAAATAAAATAAAATAAAATAAAACAAAATAAAACAAAATAAAATAAAATGAAATAAAATAAAATAAAATAAAATAAAATAAAATAAAATAAAATAAAATAAAATAAAATAAAATAAAATAAAATAAAATAAAATAAAACAAAATAAAATAAAAAAAAATAAGAAAAAAAAAAATAAAAAAAAATAAAATAAAATAAAAATAAAAAAATTTAATTGAATTAAATAAAATTACACAAAAAAAAAATAAAAATAAAAAAAATTTAAATAAGGTAAGATACATACATAGGTAAAAACAATTAGATTAAATTAAAAATAAAAACCCTGGCGAATATCCTGGCCACACCGTAAAACTTCAGAACGCGGAATATCGGCTGATCGATGGAAAAGATACCAGCACATTTGTCCTCAGTTACTTTTACTTCCAACAAGGTCTCTCATTGAAATAATCGCAATATGCGATAACGATTGGCGATTAGCGATTATAATTAGATCTGAAAATGGATTGACAACTGCAGTTGGCAGGCTCACAGGCTGGAGGTGCTAAGTATGTATACGTTTCACTGTAACCTACTAACATTTAACAAAAACGTTTTGTTTAAAAAAAAAGCAATGCTAGCTTAAGATCTAAACGGCTCGGACCCGACCTCTATAAATAGCCGACTGGAAACTACGCTCAACCGTAATAAAACAAATAAGAAATACTTAAACAAAGCCAATACATAATAAGCTTTTAAAAGTAAAACGTGTAAAGCGCTACCATCATTTCAAATGAAGCTTATAAGCTCAGCTTTTAAACTGTGACTCTCGCAATACTTGAAATAAAAACCATCTGTTTAAAGCTGCGAACACACGCTCAAACAAATCCATCACTCAAATGTAAAAATTCAAAAGCACTAAAACTGTGGAGCGGCGCGAGAGAGTAGGCGAGCTTAAATGCGGCTTCATTCATATCCAATTGCGCTCCCCAATTACAAGCGCTCCCCAACCATGTAACGCGCCTGCTACTTGCTATGAAGTTTGGGTATGCGAGTTCGTGTGTCGTCGTCGTATGGCAAGCAAATAGACCAGAGCAAAATCACAAAAAGCCACAGCACGGAGTATTTCGCCACACAAGTAAAGCCGCGCCATCGCATTCTATAGTACGGCGAGGAGGTACGCTCGCACAATATTTCAGACCACATTTCGGCCACTACAAAAGTTGAGTTTTTGCCAGCGTTCGAATACCAGTTAGTAGCGTACATTTGAAGTGAATACAACAAAGAGAATTCTTAGCGAACTCGACGGTTAAAGTGTTTTGATAAAACATTAAATAAAACCATAAAAAGGGGATATCAATTAAAAGAAAGGCTGCAGTTTAATTGAAAATCTAAAGCTACAACACGCACAACAACAAACAAAAATTGCAGTTTGAAGAAAATCGAGAATTCGCGACTTTGATAAAAACTATTTTGGGTTCAAGTGTTGGCGAGCTCGTTCGTTGTCGTTGCTAATTTGTGTCTACAAATTACGCGAGTTTTGCAAATTCATTTTTGCAAAGTGAGAAAAAACGTTTTGTTTATAAAAAAAAACAAAAAAATATTTGCATTTCTACACGTGGCGCGTCATATTGCATTGCAGTGAAATAAAAAAAAGTGGCGGAAAAGTGAAAACAAATTCATAGAGACGAAGCAAATAAAAGTAAGTAAAGTGAATCGCTTGTGATTAACTTAGGAGAGCCTATTAAAAACTTCGAAAGTTTACGTAGATGCTAGATAAGTGCAGATGAAAAGTACTTTTGAAAATCGCAAAGTAATTAAAGGGAAATAGCCGAAAATCGTAAAAATAATAAATGAGCACATATGTATGAAAGCGGATAAGAGATGTTAGCTGAGTCAATTTGAAAAATTTTCTATTGAGTTTTCGTTAAAAAAAAAAAGAAAAAAAAAATGATTTTTGTGATCACCAAACATTGGTCAGCTAAAACCGAAAATTTATAACTTGCATACATGCATATGTGTTTTGATTTTGCCTTTATCGGTAGTTCGTAGATCCTGTCTCGGTTCACGCATCGAGCGGCGCATCCGCATAATTTACTTTCTTTTGTGTTTGTCTTATCTACATATGTATATTCCTTTCCTTTCTTCAAAATTTATTAAAAACAATTTGTTATTAATTTTAATTTATTTTTTCTTTTATGTTATTTTATTTTATTTTATTTTATTTTATTTTATTTTATTTTATTTTATTTTATTTTATTTTATTTTATTTTATTTTATTTTATTTTATTCTATTTTATTTTATTTTCTTCTGTATTATTTTATTTAGATACTTTCAATTTAAAAACAAAACACAAAAAATACAGTGTCATATTTTTCCTAGAAGGGTTTCCCTTTTATTTATGTCGAATTATACGACTAATAAAAATAATGCACTCACTTATTTACATTTACATTCACATAAACAGAAATATTATTAAAAAGAAAACCAATGGGCAAAACGCATGCGCAACTGTTGTGGCTAATAAAGCACAAAGCGGACACAAAAGAAATAAAGAGAAACGTGAAAATAAAAACGTCAATTATTGTAGTAATAAAAAAAGTCTGGTACGTACTGAGCTTAACAACAACAATAAATCAAGTTGCTGCAACAATAATAAAACTAGACATAGTATTTGCAACAACAGCAAGCAACGGCAGCAACTTTTTTGACGGAGAAATGTGTGAAACTTTTATTTTGAAATGACTAAAAACAGATGAATGAGAATGTGACCTAAAGGCCTATGAGTTTGAGGTTCATAATACAAGTACTTAACTTGCAAAAGGCTTCGATGTTGATCAAGATGACCGACACTCGTTTGATATCAAGCTGCTGAAAGTTTAATTTAATTAGTTCAATAACTCAACAAAACCCAGCCGAGGTGAAAAAGGTGAATGAGATACTCTTTGGTAGACTGCAAAAATTAGTAGTAGTGCTCCTTATACCCAGTAGCAATAGCAGTACATAGGGTATTTGAAGTACATAAGAAATAGATCAATATATATCATTTATCAAAGTTCTAAGGATGACCCATTAAAAATTGTAAGTCTGTTCCTTCTATGTTCCATGTTCATAACTACGCCACTGTTTATTTCATTATTTATTTACATATTCAAATGTTGCAAATTACAAGTAAGTACGTGCCTTATTTATCATCTGCTTTGTCCCCATTCCAATGCCAATCACAAGATGACTCAAATCTTTTTGCGAGGTTCAATATGCACTCGTATAGGGTTTTACACGTCAAATGGCCTAGTACCTATACATTGGAATGCCTGTTCACTATGCAGTTTAGTGCGATATGACTCAGCAAACCCTTATCAATCTGTATATTTAAAATTATTTTAAATCGCAATTACAAATTGAGAAACTAATCAGCGTTCAGGTGTTCGTGTTTAGCACTGCTAGCCCATATCAGCGCTGATTATGGTAAAGAGGGGTATGATACATATATACATTTTGGTGAGACTTTGGTCCCTTCCAGCTTAATGCATACTTACTCTCCGATGGTTGTATATATCGGCATGAGAATGAAAGAGAATTGCATCAAACAAAAATTCTCCGTTAAATTAGAGGTGTATTACGGGGTGTTTCGGGTCCATTTTTCTGGAACTGTGGATAAAAAAAATTTCATAAAAAAAGTTCCCCCGTTCCTGAATCCGCCACTGAGCTAAATATATAATTTACTTATTTAAGAATTTTTGTTTTAATTTTCTTGTGTTTTTTTTCAGCTCACCCTAATCTATATTGTTGGTTATACACGTGCATCAGTATAAATAAATGTTTAAATAACCTGCCAAATTGTAGCTTATCACTAAGTCTATTAAAGCTGTATGGCTTCAAAACTTGTTTTTGATTTTATATCAACACCGTTACAACAAAGTTTACGTTTTCGGACAATGTTTCGCATATAATAACGTACTGGTATTGCCTGTTGGCCTTGGCTATATTGTTGCGTTGCCAAAAAAACAACCGAAAATTCAGTCAAAAAATTTAATTAAATTCAATACTAACATATTTAGACTTACGTACGCTGTCAACAACAAACAAGTTTAAATATATTTTTTTAAGTAAGTGGGCCAAATAACTGACGTTTCAAAAAAATGGCGATTTCGCATATTACCGTTAACCGATTATAGTGGAAAAGTGACAAAATTTTTGTTCTATTAGAACGTATTTGGGTTGTTGGAGAATGAAGAAATATCAGCACTGAGCATGTAACGCACGCGAATGTGTATCTATGATTAGCCTGTTTTAGCTGGTAGGTAGGTATGTATGTTTTGAAACTCACACTGAACTGAGTTTAAGTTGAAATATCGGTTACTGAGAATCTATTTATTAATTCTGAATCTGTAATACAACGGATTTATAAATAAAAATATGTAGTTTCAAATGGAGGTGGGCGTCGGGCGTCGGGCGTCGGGCGTCGGGCGCTTTTGCTCTTTTTCGAGTTTTTATCCATCGAAGGACTCGGATTTTGATAGTGAGAAAAGAGAGGTACGGAAGAGACATACTTGTCAAAGTAGAGTAAAATGGATTGTAAGCGGTAAGAGTAACAGGAATAGCCAGAAAACGAGGATGCCTTGCAAACTTGATCTACCGATATCCTTTTCTACTATCAAACTCCTTAGTTGATAACATTACAACACTAAACTTTATGTTGTTATTCTGTTGGCAATGCCGTCACAAACATTCGCCTAATGACATACATACCAACTTGACATAGGAAAAAAAAAGTAAACTAAATTTTTGTGTGAGTTTGGGTATGTTTTTCATTAAATTCTAATTTTTTAATAATATCAACATCTATTTCATCTACTTATTTGCAGAATATAATTACTATGGTAATTTTTTAATGATCAAAATTTAAGTTTACATTTATTTCCGCGAACTGGAGTCGGGCTAGACCCATTAAAATTTTTAATGTTTCGCAGACGGATTGGGATTTGTTCAAAACAGTGCCGTTTTCGGTTCGTGTACTAAGATTTCGTCATAAATTCGTGTGTGCAGCGTTAACAGGCCACTCACCTGGTAGGAAGAGTACACGTTTTGACCCCAATCAAATTTTAAGTGCGATAATTAAGCGAAAAGTGTTAATTTACTAAGCTAAGCAATAACTATTAAGTTATGCTTGATGATCTTATGCAAATAGAGATAAACTATCTAGCTATATACCCAGCTACATACTATGTAAGTTCAAATGAAAGACTTTGAGAAGTACTTTACAGCAGGGACCGTGGCGAATAATGTGATTGTGATATTTTATTTTTACTTTGTACGACCATGAAAGCTTACCGCCATCGCATTAAAATTGTACATGGAAGCCAGTGTGCTCCTACAAAGATTCAGTATCAACGTCATAACAACGCCCAACTGGGCGTGGTATTACCATATATTACCGTAAACAACCTTCCGTTGAACTCTGTAATGGAATCGTAGGTGCTTGCAGTAGTAGTTGTATCAAAAGCATCATCATAAAAATACTTCAGACACATTTTTTGGAAATAAGTTAGCCTTTCGGCATTGGGTAGACCCTTGATCAAGGGTACAAAATATCGGTTTCGTATCGAAATTCGTTACAAAATTGAGTAACGATTATTTTCGGTCCCTGCTATAAAAATTGTAAAAAACTGTTGCAATATCGGTTGTCAGTTGAAGATATAGTACGTGTTTATGGGGTTATCTCAAGTGCATGCGAAGCAATCTTACAAAGACCTAATTAAATTGATTTTCAAGCAAAAATTAACTGGCATAAACTCACAAATATTGCTTAGCTCACAAAATATGAACTTAACTACTCACTTACTTACATACATATGTATGTATATGTAAAGTATTTATAAAAAAAATCCACTCGTTTCGGGTAAATGAAATGGAACTTACCTTGAGTGGCGGCGACTCATCAGCGAGTGAAGCGGTTAATACTTTTGGTAGTCCACCAACAACGATCACTTGCTACGTTTACATTGTTTAGTGTAAATATGTAAGCAAGCATTTACATACATATGTATATACTTGTTTTTAACTTTCCATTTCGATAACAAATAAAACTCATTTCGATATTTTCGGTATTGTTTTGGACTCAGTGGCAGATCCAGGATTTTGACACATTTTTTTATGAAATATCGAAGGAATCTTTTATGGATGTTACTTTTTGAATTCCGTTGAGGAGTTTGGACCCGAGCCTATTTTGGCCATTTTTAACACACTCACACTTCCTAACTCGAAGTAATAATTTTTAGTCGCATTTGAGCTCGCATGCAAGTAATTACTATGAATCAAAGTTCGATTGAAAATTTAATCAGTGCTTAAAAATACATTGTTAGAGTCATGAATCCTAATATATGTACAGTTGTGTTCAGTATAAAAAATAGTGAAATTAAATTGGTTACAGTTCGCCAAAATAAAAAGCTCGCAATAAAATGGATACACGGAATTAATTAGAATTTATATCAAGTGCTCCATATTTTTTTAAGCTCCATTTTAAAGCGATCACTATTTAACAATTTAATATCGTTTTGTTGACAGCGTTGCCAGCATAATTTATTGTTGGTTAATATCGACTGTATCCAAAAATATATTTTTTAATGATATATTTTATAAGACCAAAAAATATGAATTTTCAGTGGAATTCAAAAGAAATAAAAATTGTAACAAAATCTATTTTTAACTGGTCACGACATACCCGTAATTTTCCCTATCACGCTTAACATTCATTTTTGATGTCGTACTTTGTTTTAATTTTCGATAAAAAATCAGATTTTAGGACAAGGATAATAATTTTAGCTCAAAATGAAACACCCTACTTTCCTTATATGTATATGCATATACTCATGTAAGTTTTTTTCTTCAAAGTCTAGCTCATCACTTTTTTTGCTTATCTAAACAAACGTGTAGAAAAAAATATATTTAACAGAATAAAAATCAATTTTTCGTTCAGCAATCATGTAAGTTGAGCTAAATTTTTTTGGATTGTTTTTTCTTCGTGGCCATTTTTTTGCCCGTTGAACAATATTTGCAAAACACTCTTCACGAATACATATGTAGGTACAAACATGATTTAAACACTGCATTTAAGCAAGAAACTAAACTGAAGAAATACTGGTTGACAATTATAATTAACTGAGTGGTATCGAAATTTAAGAGGTTGGAGAAAACTCGAGAGCTCTAAGTTGAAAAATCCTGCCAGCAGCCATGTCAATTACTTTCACTTGCCATGATTCAACCAAGATTTGTGTGGTGTTGTTGTTGTTTTGATTGATAGCTCAAAAATTATTCCCATGGTATTTTTGTTTTTGTTGCGAAATTGGCTTGTTTTGATCTTCTTTATCGTGTTTCAATCAACTTGTCATTGAGAATTACCACCTTTCATTTGACATTGGTTAGTCGGACATTGCCTTCCGTATTCACTCATTTTTGACAACTACATACTTTTTCTTTATGACCATGTGATTTAAAAATTATATATTTCTTATGAATGGAATCAACTTCGACACCACTAAAAATACCAAAGCGCTAAAACAAAACAAGATAAAATAGCACAAAATAAAATGAAATGCACTGAAATAAAATAAAATAAAATAATAAATTTTTCCTGCAGTCTGCTCGCAACCACCAAAGCGTTAAAAGAAAAATTAAAGGGGGCTTGTGCTTTTTTGCAACCTGCTTCGAGAAGATTATAACTGATGCAAGAATAATAATGTTCAGTTAATTTCCATTGCTGCGTTGACCTTACTTTATAGTCAAACTTTAATTTGTTGTTTCTTTTTCGAATTCTTTATACTAGCCTTAAGGGCTTAACCCATTCAACACCAGTTTTATATACATACATACATTTAATGAACTTAACCTCAAATTTTATAACTATGTAATTTTTAAACATTTTTGATTTAATTGCCTTTTCACGATATTTGACCTTGACTTTTACCTTAAAATATTTAAAAGTCACCCAACTAACAAAAAATATGTACTTGAAAACAATAAAATGATAACAACAACAACAAAATAAACGCAACTAATGACTGTAATAAAAACTCCAAAATTTATTAATGAATGGAATACGGTGTAAAATGGGTTTTAGGTGGATACGTATGTATATATGTATATGACATACATATACATACATACATAGATAAATATGTATTAATATACTCGTATTAGGAACTACATAGGCATGGCATCACATGTTGACATTGTTGTTGCTTTAAGCGCATTAACACCGTACAATTTGCCGTCACGTTTATAATGAACAATCAAAAACAACAATAAAATGTTAAAAAAATATCAAATGATAACCGTTTAAACAAGCGTGGAATTATGAACGATGGGTCACACATGCGCGCTGGGAATTTTTCATAAACAAATTTTGGTTGATTTAGGTTGTAGGTCGTACAGAACGTGTCTAACTTATGGGGGGAACAATTCTTCTCATAGCGAAATGTCGCTGGAAATGGTGTGATCGTCACTATCCCGGTTCAAGAAAAGCTCTACAAACACTGTAAACTTGTCACATTTGATTTTGAAATTAAACTCAAAATTTGGAGAAAAAAATAAAATCGTTTTGCTATTTTATTCATAAGTCGATAAGTGCTTACGAAAAAAAAAATTGCATCCTAATAATTTAACTTATTAACGGAGCTTTTCGCAGTGTTGTCCACACCTTTTAAACTCAATAACTTTAAAATGTTAATAAAATAAACATAATCCAGAGACCTGTTTCTGTATAAATTAATCCTAAGCATGATTGATTACGGAAAATAATTTATTAAAAGTTACATGTAAACAACTGAATATACTTAAAATTGAGATAAGACTCGAAAAGTTTTGTATTGCAATTATATTATAACACAGGGTCACAAACTAAAAAAACAGCGGCTTTGAAGGTAACAAAAACAAAATTTTTCTAATAATTTATTTGATATTGGCCCGTAGTCATCGCCAAATTAAAATACAATTAATATCAATTAATTTTAAAATGACGAAAATGTTATTTTTACATTTTAAAATCACGGTTTGTGTCTATGATTGTGCGTGTGATAATGCTTACTCTAAACTTGAGTTTGGCTTTTTTCGCTCATTGCCACAGCTACGCTATGGTTTGTGAATAAAATAGGTGACACAGGGTGACTTAGCAAAACATAAAAAATTTCTACATACCACCAACCAATTTACTTTTTTTTCCATAAGGGGACCCTGTTACTTTTCAATTTAGCTAAAACTTATATGTATTTAATATAACTGTGAAAAATATTTTAAGTGTCTTTTTAAGTTAAGTAAAGATTTTACTGACAATAGGGACAATAGCTCTGTGCTATTTTTTAGAATTATTTTTAATTTGGACAAAAATTAAATTAAATTAAATTACTAGTCTAACTTTTCGTAGAAACACATAAACATACATCAATTCATGTGTGCGTACACGTACATACATATGTAAATATAAAAAAAGAAATACATACATAGGTATGTCACACCACAAACCCCACAAAATACACTTGACCGTCGAATAATAAATGAGTATTTTGAATGAAACCCTACAGCGAAGTGAATAACCTAATTTTCGTTCGATTGAAATCAAATGCAAATCGTAACATACAATTTTCGTACTCATTTCTTGTATTTGTTTTTGTTTTGTTTTCGCATTAGTTATTTGTATACTCAGAGTCGTGTAAATTAGTTTGTGCGCATTTGTGTGTGAGCAATGTTGTTGACCGCTGCTACTGCTGTTGCTGCTGCTGATACTTGATTTCAAAATTTATGTAATTCGATTAAAAATCAAAGTTCGAATAATAGTGAAATAGCGAATAGCAAACAAACAAACAAAACAGAAAACGATAAGAAAGAAAACTAAAAGTGGAAGTCTGCGGCGAATGCGTATCCAAGGCGCGAGTTTTGCGACTTCTTTTTACCGCAAACTTCCAAAGTTCGTTACGAAAAGTTTTCAGTCGTTAGGTTTAAAAAGAAGAAGCGTGCAACTGTAAATATTTATTTCGAATGAAGATGAGGAATAGAAAATTTATAGTGAATTGGAGCTGCTATTTTATCTACAGTTGTGTTCAATATAATAGTAGTGAAATTAAATTAGTTATCGTTCGACGTAATAAGAAGAAGAAGTGTTTTTAATCATTTCCATTTAACATACATAGGCCCAGAATAACGTTTTAATTAAACAAAGATTTTAGCTTAAATGAAGTGACAGGGTACCCTTATGGAAAAAAAATCAAGTTAGTTGGTAATATGAAGAAATTGTTTATATTTTACAAGGTCACCCTGTGTCAACTATTTTATTCACAAACCATAGCATAGCTGTGGCAATAAGCGAAAAATGCTAAACTCAAGTTAAGAGTAAGCATTATCACACGCACAACCATAGACACAAACCATGATTTTAAAATGTTATACATAATAACATTTTCGTCATTTTAAAATGAATACTCCCTCTTAGACATAAAATGTTGTTTATTTTAGAATCAAAGTAGACCTAACTCTATTTTAATTTGATTATAATTATGGGCCATTACATTTTGTTTACAAATTTGATTTATATCCGTTGCAAAGTCTATTTGTCAAGGTTCACTTATGCAGCTCCTTACTTTAAAAAAAGTCGATTATATTTAAACGACCTATTTGTTTTACGGCAAAATCAATATCAGTATAATTAGTATTAATGTGTGAATATGCATTTAAAACAATATTCCATTCAAACACTGAAAGAAAAAATAATGGGATGCCTTTTTTTGCAATTAAATTTTAAATGCTTTAACAGCTTCTCAGCCGCAATCATTCATTCAACTCAAACACGTCACAACTTGTAAATAATATTTATAATTTAATTATTTTGATTAAAGTTTTCCTTAGCGTTACGTTTGAATGCTGACAACAATTTTAATTGTACATTTTCGAATAACAAATTATATTGTCAAATAAGAAATTCATAGAAAAGTTTTTATTGGAAAAGCAAATGTAATTTAATTGAGTCGCTACAATTACATTTAATTAAATTCGTTAAATGTATGTATGTATTGTAATGCTGAGTAATGTAATTTTCTTATTTGATTTGTGAACAGGGATTATATGCAAAGAAATATAATTAGGGTGTTTAATTTTCAAACGAAATGTTCGGTTTGTCAAAAAATCTGATTCTTTAGAGCAGCTACTTTTTTTGAGGCTAGAGAAAATCTAGAGGCATAACAATCAGCTCATTAAAAACCTTTCCTGACTTAACGATGTATTTTGATTTTTGATTTATTTTATTTTATTATATTTTTTTAATTTTAATTAATTTAATTTAATTTAATTTAATTTTATTTTATTTTATTTTATTTTATTTCATTTTATTTTATTTCATTTTATTTTATTTTGTTTTATTTTATTTTATTTTAATTATTTTATTTTATTTTATTTTATTTTATTTTATTTTATTGTATTTTATTTTATTTTGTTTTATTTTATTTTATTTTATTTTATTTCATTTTATTTTATTTTAGTTTATTTTATTTCATTTTATTTTATTTTGTTTTATTTTATTTTAATTATTTTATTTTATTTTATTTTATTTGTTTTTATTTTATTTTATTTTATTTTATTTTATTTCATTTCATTTCATTTTATTTTATTTTATTTTGTTGTTGGATTTGCGGTCTATTTTGTTTACAAATTTGTAAGTTTTTGAGCAAGCTCGAGACCAGTTAACAATAATTCTAAGCTGACAATATTAATTCGCTTAGAATTATTGTTAACTGGTCTCGAGCTTGCTCAAAAACTTACAAATATTTTATTTTATTTTATTTTATTTTATTTTATTTTATTTTATTTTATTTTATTTTATTTTATTTTGTTAAATTTTTTTTTAAATACATCCTATGGCATGGATCAAAGAAAGTAATAAGGACTCCGAATGAAACACCCTATCGTGCATATATGAGTTCATAAATGTTTACATCTATAAACGATATGTCACTGAAATTGCGTTCTGTCATTTGTAAAGACAATAAAGAAATGCTTAATTGACCAAATCTGCATATTTAAGTAAGATTTAATTTTTTTATGGAGATCAATTTTGTTATTAAAGTTTTTTTTGTTTGTGTTCAATGTATTCTTGACGTGATTGTTTTTTAAAGCATACATTATCCAAGTGATAAAAAAGGATGATTTACATTATAAGTAAATATCAGTGCAAGTGACGTAAATGGTTCATAATTAGAAGCTTGTTTTTCTACTCAAGTGGATTTAATTAAACGAATTTGCATGTGCGTTCGCAAATTATCGGTGGATGTTACTTTAGATACAATACAAAAGCATTTGCAGCTGTACCTAAATCTCACTTAGTGATCTCCAGCTACTCTAATCGACCCTTAATACAACGATTTAAATTACTCTTACTGCCTATTGATCGTCGTACATACGAGCATATCTATTTTTACTTCACAATGATATTTTTGTCTACAATCGTTAGTTATTGATCGAATAAAAAAAAATCCGCTATTCATTATGATGACTAAAAATATATTCAAATTTTTCAAGATTTGCCAAAAAATGAAGTCTATCCATGCGGAAATTGAAAATACTCGCACAAAACTTGTTTTAATTGTTTGTCTAATCATCAAGATATAGTATTTCAAGATCAATGACTAGGTATTGCCTTCAATTATGGGCAAAAGCCAAGGAGATTAACATATCATACAGACAAACATATTAACAAACAAATGTATGTACTTAAGCCCATAATTATACTATATATAATCCATTCGTGAGAACGAGTGCAACATGAATACATTAGAGTGTCTAATTTACTTAATAAAAAAACATCCAAAACGAAAAATAAAATTTCAAAAAAGTTAACAAATTTCCCAATCCAAAAAAACACAGTTTATGGAATTGGCGACAACCAAAATCACTATGGTTATAATTTTGATTATGGCGTTTTTATGAGCTTTAACAGCTTTTAAAACTCAGCGAGTCATGTTAGATTGTTCATCAATGTTCCGAAAAAAGGGGGCTACATATCTTTCAATTCAGAACGTCACAGTTTTCAAACTTTGTATTAAAAATAATGATTAATTACACAGAACTCGTGCTAGTTACATTAGCAATTTTAAACAGCACACCGTACCGGTTTACGATAATGAATTTCAAGATTTTAACAACAATTGTTTGAGAAGTCTTAAAATTAATTAAAATTCACGGTGATTTTGAATTTGTTTGATAGCTCGTATAAATTAAATTATTGTTTTTTAGTGAGGATTTCAGCCGGTTGAACTTTGCTCCACGTTAATTAAAATAATTTGCTGACAAAGTTTAACAATACAGAGTTGCGAGTAAAATAAACTTTTAAATAGCTAAAGCTTGCAAACATTGATTTTTTGTTTACAAAATATTTAAAAGGGCGCTAGTCCTAAGAATTACCGGTCGAAATGAGTTTTTTATGAAGCATATCCAGAAGTTGGCCTTAAAATCTACAGTCCAGTATCGATTAATCGACATTAGCACCGCCTAAAAGTCAGTATCGGTATCTGTTTATCAATGGATATATTTTCTAGTACTTTTTCGGCTATATAAGCCGATTAATCGGCATCAGCATCTGTCGATTCCTATATTTTGACAGATCGGCTACTTCAGCAGTCTGCTATTGCACTCCAATCAAATGTACATATATGGCGTTCAATGCGGTAGAAGACGACGTTACCGAATAATCAAAATCGATCGTTTAATCGATTAACCTACAATTCACGAATATTCCAATCCATTTACCAATCAATTTCAATTCTAAGACTCTACGGTATACAATAAAATATTTATTTTAAATACATTTACTCAACTGAAAGCAGTATTCATAATACCTAACTGGTTCTATTTTTTCCATTATTAATTTTTCAAAGTTTAACGATGACAATGAATTTTGTACGGTGCGGCTTAACCGCTAATCTGTTAATAATAAAAATGAAACAAAGAAGATGAATTTATTAGATTTCGAATATTAATTATAAATTTATATTGTTTATCATTTTTAATAGCAGCTTTGGTGCACCCTGTGTCTATAAATTAAAGTAATTTTTTCATTTTGTTTTTTTCAGCATCCACCGTTTGTAATTTGTATCGTTAAGCGGCAAAATGGTGAAGGCCGATAGCGTACAGTACGATGATAATAAAATACCCTACATCGATTTGGGTACAGCGATTATTCGCATGGAAAAAGAAGAGGCACCAGAATGGGCGTTAGAGAAAGCGCGTCAAGAATTGCGTGAGC
This sequence comes from Sphenella marginata, assembly GCA_951509765.1. Lineage (NCBI taxonomy): Eukaryota > Metazoa > Arthropoda > Insecta > Diptera > Tephritidae > Sphenella > Sphenella marginata. The sequence goes on along the minus strand of OX608080.1, from coordinate 10,715,184 downwards.
TGCCCGAAATAATGGAGCCGGCCATCAAAAAGTTGCGCGAACTGTTAGAGGGTAAGTTGTGTGTGTGTAAAATAAAATTTTTGAATATGTTGGAATATATGTATATTTTTGTTTTTTCTTTTTATTAAGTAGAGGAAAAATACTTGAAATTGCCGCTGGATGATGAATATATGAAAATGTTCCTGCGCCCATGCCATTACTATCCGGAGTCAGCATTGAAGAGGGTAAGAGCACTAAAGGAAACAGAGAGAGAGAGAGAGAGAGAGAGAGAGAGAGAGAGAGAAAGAGAGAAAGGGGGCATTAAATAATATTACATTTCTTCTTCTTTATTTAGCTAAAAAACTTCTATCACATGAAAGCCAAATATGGAGCACCCTGTACAGATATTATACCAAGCAAAGTGCGTAATGTTTTTGAAGAGGATCTACTATCGCTTTTCCCAAACAGAGATCAACATGGACGACGCATACTGGCGATTGAAGCCGGAAGTAAGTTTAAAATTTGGATAATTTTAGATCGTAACTATAATATTGAATTTTTACAGAAAAATGGAAACCATCGCGTGCCCCGCTTATTGATCTCTTTCGCACCATACAATTGACGGTGAGTGTACAGAATAACGGAGCTGCGCGATTATGTTTACTGTAATCAGAATTGATCAAACTAGGATTACAATTGCAACAAATGTAGTTTTAAAAAATTAAATACCATTACTACAATTACTACGATTACTTTAAATGTAATTGCATTACCCAAAGTATCGATTACAACACTTGTTAAGCATTAAAACTCAAAAATTCGATTACTGCGATTAATACGATTAATGCAAATGCAGTTGCATTACCAAAATTTGAGACTACAGTAATCGTAGATTTTTTTTAAAATGACGTATACAGTAATCGTAGTTCTATAGATTACAACAATCGATTATTGTTATACCTAAGGTAAACTTTAGCGTACTGAAAATTTCCAACAATATTAATCGAGGTCTATTAAATGAAATCGATTACAATTAAAGCATTCGCAATTAAATTTATAATCCCTATCGCTCAGCTCTTTAAAATATAATTCTTTCTTAAACAATTTAAAAACATAAAAAAAATAATCAAACTCTATTCTCCCATTCAATAGGTCTTGGGTTCGATGGCTGAGCCGCTGTCACAAATCTGTGGTGCTATAGTCATTATCGATATGGAAGGCTTACCCATGAGCCATGTTATGCAGTTTACGCCCTCATTTGCCGCTATGCTGTTGGATTATGTGCAAGAATGTATTTGTATGCGTCTGAAAGCGGTGCATATCGTGAACAATTCATATATTTTCAATATGTTATTTGCTATCTTCAAGCCATTTATACGCGAGAAGCTGCGGAAACGGGTGAGTAAAGCAAAAAAAAATAAAAAATTAAAAAAAGGAACAAACAGCGATAACATGACCTGAACAAGTATAAGTTTAATGGTATAGGGTGGCACAATTGAATAAATAATTATATCAGTATAGGGTGGCTCAATTTAACCAAAGCGAAAAGGGTTCAATATTAAGTCTGATGTATTTTCGTCTTCTGATTACAGTTAGTCTTTGTTTTTTTTTTGAGTCACAAGGCATGGTTAGTAATTTTTTTTATATATTTTTTTAGAGTTTTGAGGTTATGTATCCCAGTAAACTATCCGATTGGTGCTGTGCTAAATTGGTAAGCGAGATCCATCTCGCCTGCACTGGATCTGAAAATAAAAAAAATTATTATTTTTATTTATTATAATTATTTTCCGATTAGAAGAGAGTTCTCATTCGAGACTTTTTAGGCACTTTTTTTATGAGAGACACTATGTAATGCTTCTAAGTATAAGATTTAAATTAAATGATTACTTCTTTCTTATATTTTAGATTTTCTTCCATGGCAAGGATTTCAAGTCGTTAGCGTCGCATATCGACAAGGCTTCGCTGCCCGTGAAATATGGCGGCACTGGCACTTGGGAGCTGCCTTCTGGCAAATTGTTATACGATTTTTTCGAATGCTACTCGGCAGATTATCAACGTAAGACGCAATTTAATGAATATGTAACAAATAAAAACATTGATAAATTATATTTATTTTCGCTCTTACAGTGGCAGACTCATATGGCTTCATCGAGGGCTATAATCCGAAAAAGTAGTGCAATAATTTTACAATTTTCAAAATTTATTTTTATTTTAGTCTTTTTCGCACTGTATTTAGTCTTTTATTCATTAGCACGAACAGTAGATAACTATTGTGATATTGTAAAATTATTTTAGTTAAACAATAATAATTATTTGTGGAGGTCAAAGTGTGCGCTTATTTTATAGAAAATAAAATTAGAAACCAAAAGAACAAAAAATGCTTGCCTTCAGGCGCCACTTTGATTTGATATAAGAAATAGAAAAACATTCAGTATGATTTAAAGAAAAAAAATCAATAAATTAAATATGTTTTGTATGTATGTATGTACGTATGTTTAAAGAAATAGTTTAAAAATATAGCTTTTAAGATTTGTGGTGTTATTGTAAAACTTTTAAAAATTAGTATAAAAGTTTGTGCATGTACTTTGAATACATTTACACACACACATTAAAATCATAGAAGCATTCTTTTGCAGCCTGGTTGCAAAAGAATATTGGTATTCGAATAAAAAAACACTCCGAAGTTTTGCGTAAATAACAATTCTTTGATGTACATATATCCATCTGGCACCCTTCATGCTTGGACTGCATTTTGGGAGAAGAGCCACCAGTGTGGACTGTTTAAGGGATATAGATTAGCGCATCAAGAAATCATTTTAGAAAAATATGGAATTTACATAGAGCTAGGGCGCTTTTGAAATAAATTCGGAAGGTTTATTTTTGCAACTTGGCTACTAAAGAACGCTACTAATATCCATACGGTATAACATGAGCTAGTGCTTTGTATAGGAGTTTTCTGAAATTAATAAATTAATATGTAAAAGTTAAGATTTTTAGTTTCAATACGATATACATACATATGTATGTAGTATTCGGGGCTTTAGGAAAGAGAAAGGTTTCCCTCCAAAACCCCAGACTAGTCTCGTCAGATGGGATCAGCGTTCGAGTTTCTCCACCATAAAGCAGATGCGACCGTCTTTGTTCAAAAAATCTGTTCTCTTTCAATATGAAAATGTCAAAAAGTCCATTCCCCTAGCCAATTACTAAAAAAAATATTTTTTATTCAGTAAGAATAACGGCTATTGATCCCTACCAACCATGGCTAACCATGGTGAAACTCTGATTCCAAAAATTCGCAAATTTTTACTAACACCAACGCATATTTTTAGAATTTGTATGGAAAACGACAAGTGCCTAAAAGTATGCTTCACTCTTACACGCAAAAATCTTTTCAACATGGGTAAAAAGTGAACCTCTCTGAACAAAATTACCCACTTTTTTATCCTCTTTTTTGGATCAAGCGATTCAATGATTATCCAGATTTTTATCCGATCATGGTTGGCAGGGATTGTTGTTGTTGTAAATATGTTGAAAACTGTAGCACCGTTGCTACTAAAGTCAAAATCATTAAACGCCTAAAAGTATACACATTTTTTGTTGTGCTTTGTGCTTTTCTCTTTTATAAAGACGCAACTGTGTGCAGTGCTGCCAGGAATGTTGTAAGGTGGCCAGATGTATCACTAATAGCCAAATCCGATGGCACATACAAACGTCTATTGTATTCACTAAACGTAAAGTAGTCACGAATTTTAATACTTTTGTCTCAAATTGTTAAAAATTATTTGTCAAGGTCAGTGCGGTGGAGTTAAGCAGAAAAATTAGGAAAAGAGACCAAAAAAAAATAACCAAAAAATTACAAAAAGTTCAACATGCATTTTTATTGATTTTGGAAGAAGATATCTTCACAAGAAAAGTTACGGTTAATTTTACTGTTAGGTTTGTGGTTACGGATATGGCCAAGGTTACTTTTATGGTTACGGTTAAGAAGAAGAATTGTTATTACATATTATAAAAATTATGATAATTATTGTCTTGTGAAGTAATCGCAAAAAAAAAAAAAATTGTTTAAGCAGAAGTGATCAAAATTTTGGTCAGTTCGTTGTATTTAATCGGATTCATGGCTGTGCAAGTATAACTAGGCCATAAGGTGTTTTTGTGAATGAAGTGAAAAATTTGAAAAATTTGCTTGTTAAACATGTGATGGGGGTAATCTACGTTTCTATCGCACATTGAACGCAATTATACAATGGTGGAGGATATTTGGTTATAGCTATGTGCTAGGATAATATTTAACATAAACAACAAAAAAAAAATATAAATTCAAACATTTCATTCACTTCAAGTACCCAGTTTTTCTCAATTGTTTTATAAATATCTTTAATGTACCATTTTGTCATTTGATGCTATTTAAAGGCTTTGTTATTATAATATATATCATATATGAGGAAGGATTTTAACCCTTGAGTTGGGTGTATTTTCTCCGCTACTTTAAAGTAAAAAGGTGCGAACCCGGTTGCCGGCCAACATAGCACTCATACAGAGGTAAACAATGGAACAAATTATATCTTAGATTTTAAGCCAAAGGTCTAGTAATACAACGGTAAAAGTCCCATTCAATTCTATTCAGCAGTTTTTGAGTTATGCGCGTTCAAACATTTGTAAGTTGGCTGGAAAAAATTAGTCTTAGGCCCTCTAAAACACCAAATGATTAACGATTTGAGATCCCTCGGAGATTTAAGCGATTCAGCGTCAATTCAATAAGTATCCAGGCTGACCCTTTCGTTCTATAACCTCACGTTATTCCCATCACCCTTGGGGGCTTGCATAGCTTTGCTACACCAGTCTAACCCTTTTTGAAGCACTTCGTATTCTGTCTCAATCAAATTTATGCGTTGGGTTCAAAAATCCCCCAAACGACTTCTCCAACGTCGCATCCGTCAATACATCGTTTAAAATCTGTGCGGCAGGTCCTTGTTTATGAACGTTCGTAGTTTTTTTAATTTTGTCAATTTAGTATTGTGTATGTGTTTTGTTGTTGTTGTATTTTGTATATAATGATTTCCTTTCGTCGACCTCCTCGTAGCTACCATCGCATAGCATGTTGTTGCAATTACTTGCTCGATCAAGGAGAAAGAAGAAAGTGGAAACCGTGGGAACCGTAACGCGTGTAACACAAAGACCATTAGAGCGCGTAATGACGCTGGTGGGGGAGACGACAGTGTTGCACATGTGCAGAAGGTACAGGAAGCAACAAAAACAAGAAAGAAAACAATCAAAAAACTACACGTTCAAACGGATTATGAACGATCGATTTAGGGGTTGGAGCCAAGATATCGAATATTTATGACTGCATTTTTATATGGAGCAACAAAAACAAAAACAAAACGATCTATGCTTGAGTATGTGTGTGTGTGCATGTTTGTTGCACCAGCTTCAAATAACCAAAAATTAACCAACAACAACGGCTTGACGACGCGTCACAATCAAAGCGTTGTCGTCATCCTTATAGCCGTGATTTGAGCACCTTTTTGTTGTTGTTGTTTTTGTTTTTTTGTTGGGCAGAGGTATACAATTTGTTGTAAGGTTTCAAATTTCATTGGAAAAATGTCGAGAACACGAAGCGATTTGAATCATAACCTCGAGTTGCATAGAGGATGTGAAGTTATTGTGGGAGACTTGGAAATGTGTGTGTTGGTGTTTTTTATACTCAGCTGCGCCAGTACACAAATCTGAAAAGTAGCTCAAGATATTTATTTATTGCAAGCGTCTGAAGTTATAACTGCCATTGACCGAGCTAGAAATGTCATCTTTAACTCGGTTCAGAAATATTGGCCTAGTTACTTTCACTGAAATAAATCATTTGGATTGGGTGGAAGAGAGGGTGGGAACAGAGGATTCCCTGGTAGAGAATCACAGCTGTGTATATAAATTTTGGACTCAAACTGAATTGGATTACTTTCCTTGTATATCGATTTGTAGGTATATTTGTGTCTCTATGATTGGGAAGCCATCAATTGAGACGAGCAAGAATCTCAAGAATGTTTGTCTTTTATTTGAAATTGCGTAGGTGCAGCCGTTCGTGGCACAGGAGAATTGGAAGACATACCGAGTATGTAACCTATTGTGAAACAATGAAACTAATCGTGAAGTAGTCGGAAAGGAACAAGTCTGTAACTATTTAACTTCATAGTTTAGAAGAATACTGGCAAGCCAAGATTTGGAAAACTTCCGGTACAACTTCTTTTGATTTTAATACTTCAGGCAACAGCGTTGAAACCTTTCACTGAACCGAGGCCTTATCCGCTATTCCCGGAGGTATTTTATCATTTTTCACATCGCATTCTTGAAGTGAGATTTCTTAGGTCAATTTCGAGACTCCGCAATCTGACAATTGATATGTTATATAGCCAAACCTGTTACATTTGATTAGCAATTAGTAATCAGTTGATTATACTATTTTTTTAATTGGTATACTATAGTGATTAATTATTTTAGTTGTTTTCAAAAATTTATTACGATTAAAATTAACATAAAAAAATAAAATAGAAAAGGAAAAAAATAAACAAAAAAAAAAAAAGCTTTTTTTCGATTACTTTTGGTTCTTTTTGATAACTTTTAAAATTTGTTCATATAAATTGAATACAATAAAAAAAATAAAAAAATTGTTCACTTTCATAAAAATAAATTAAATTTTAAATTATCAAAACCAACAAAAAGAAAAATTATCAAATAAAAATATTTAGTTTGATTATCTTTGCTTTTTTGAATATTAATAATAATTGTGAAAATAAATTGATGACGGTTAAAAAAATGATGATTTTTTACGATTATTAAAAAAAAAAGTCAAAAATAAAAAATAATCAAAACTAATAATAACAAAAAAAAAGAAGAAATTTTAAGTAATCAAAAATAATCGAAATACAAAAAAAAACAACATCTTTTGTCGATTACTTTTGCTTATTTTTGGTACTTTTTGATAATTTTTAAAAATCGTGCATATAAATTGAATACGAAAAAAAATTGTTCACTGTCATAAAAATAATCAAAAAAAAAAAAATAAAAAAACATACATAAATAATCAAAAAAAAAAAATATTTATTTTGATTAACTTTGCTTTTTTTTGATTATTTCTTATAACCGTGAAAAAAAATTGATTACGATTAAAAAATATTTTGATTTTTTACCACTCCTTAAAAAAACTTAAAAAATAATAAATTAAAAAAAAGCAAAACTAATCACAAAGAAAGAAGAAAAAAAACTAGCCAAAAATAACAAAGCAAAAAATAGAAAAAAATAATAGTCCAAAAACAAAAAAAATTAAAAAAAAAACTGTTTACGATGACTTTTGATTCCTTTTGGTTATTTTTAATAGCTGCAAGTATAAATTTATAAATTGATCACAATTAAAAAAATTATAATTTTTTACCAATTATGTATTTCAAAAAAATCTAAATTAATAAAAAAAACCTTTTTCGATTACTTGTGATTATTTTTATTAATCGTGAATATAAATTGATTATGATTAAAAAAAAAAAATTAATAAAAAATTACCAAAAATTTAATAATAATAAAAAATAATAATAATAATAAAAAAATTATAATTATCAAACAAAATAAAAATATGTTTGCTTTGTTTTTGATTATTTGTAATAATCGTGAAAAATCATGTTTTTTTTTTGATTATTTTTTAATTAATTGAAAAATAATCCTTAATGATTTCAATCATTAAATGGATTCACAAGAAAATAATCAATCAAAACGGTTATCATTACGATTAGTAGTCTTTATTTAAAAGGTACATATGTATAGGATTGGGCTTCATACAAAGTAGTTGTGAGGTAGCTTCAAACTAGTTTCTTTCACTACAGGCCCAACACATACACATCAAAAGATCTTGAGAAATGTAGTAACCTCACATTGCCTCGAATCTGTTACACCGCACATCACGCACATCCTTTAAACGAGATTAATTTTGCTACTTAAGTGCCGTACGTGATCCTCCCCTCCCTCATCGAAGTGGTCGCTGCTTAACATTACGCAATATCCGTCTGAGCAAGATTGATTCCAAGAATGTCTCAGCCACTCAGAATTTGGCGCTCAAACAAAGTTTTTTTATCTTTATGTGTTGTTGTTGTAGAAATGCAACAATTTAATGAGCCTTCATAACTGGGTGACGCAGGAAGTAGCGTTCATCAATTATTTCTGGTACTTGTTGTATGTGTGTAATAGAACAACAATGAGCTATGGTGGGAATAGTTAGAAATTTGTAATGGGAATCGTTGAAAGGTGGTAATCAATTTTGTGCATTTCTCATGACTTAAGGACATCTGCCTCTTGATAAACTGGTTAAGCGGATGTTTTTTTTATTTCTTCTCAAGAGCTAACACGACGAGTTTCATGACCAACCGACATTGGGACCGAGCTCTTTCATGGCAACAATTCGAAAATATATTGTAAATATCAGAGCGTATGAGTATATTTGAATCCGATATCTGCGGTACCAGGGCGACATTACTCTGCACCAGCCGGCTTTTTGGATTCTCGGGAGTGGACCATGAATTTGGAAAGCAACATATCGTGTCTCTAGCATAGGAGGTAAGGAGATGCCATCTGACCTAGCTTGGCTTGAATCGGCTTTTAATCTCTTAGAACCAAACGAGTTCCTAGCGCCTTTTTCTACGGTTCGCATATCGAGGGGCTAAAGCCCTACCATGGGCATTGAGTATTTCAGTCACTGGAGTCAGTTTCCAGCAGCCTCCATTTACTTCGACTTTAACATACTAGCCGTATTGTCCCGGGAACTATTTATTTGACCACGTCCAGCCTGTGGGCAATCTCACCTCTCTTAGTTATTCTCTGGAAGATCTTCTGAAACCAGATCCTCGAAATTTGGAGGAGGCCAGTTAGGCAAACTTCGAACAGAGAGTCTATTTCTGACTCCCGGAATTCGAGGGTTCAATAATGAAGTGCTTAAGACTACGACGGACCAGCACCCGCTAATGTGGTAGCATAGGATCCTCAAGCTCACAATACCTCTAGATCAATAGGTCGTATATTCTCATCAAATGATCACAAAGTATCAATTTGTTGCCAGCATCTTTTCCAATCCCACTATAAGAGCTCTGCGACCTAATTACGAAAGCTCTCAAAAACTAGCACTACATTAATTGCTTACGGATTTGTCCGTAGCCACACCACAAAACAATCCGTTCTTAGACATTACCAAATGTGATTGTTGTTATTGCCAAGCTTCTTCTTCGGATAGAATCAAAGAAAAGAAAAAATAATTATGAGCCACAGACTGCGCAATACATTTCCGTCAATAAATATGAGTTCAGCATTATCCGCCACCGCCTTCACTGCACGGCGCACATCTCATGCATTTTTGCAACAACAACAACACTTGGTCAATCGCAACAACAACGGCAAACAGAAAACCGCAATAGACCAGCGCGGCCTCGGTTCATTTGTTCGCAGATTACGTGAAAGGTGAAAGTTGTATTGGTGGTAACGGCTGCCATACCCAGAGTCCAGTGTAAAGATCGTTCAGTCACTAAACGTTTAAGGCAGAAGATGAAAGATGATGAGAAGTAGCAATGTTGAGACTTAAAATGGAATCTAATGTAGCTTGTGACCGTGGTATGGTGTAGCAGCTTGGACGGGAACTCACCTGTTCTGTCGTCAACCGGAGCGCATCTCAATCTTCTATATGGAACGTTCGAACAAATGAACGGTCGCATGGAGGTTGGGCTAAGTTTTATGGTGCGCGTTGCTGTGGCCGATTGACTTGCCGACCACAACAACGAACTTAACGATGACAATGTGGACCAGTAATGCAAAAATGTTCATTCACCCGCTTCGTTGTTACCGGTTTTGCGTTATGTTTACTATGTAGGCTCGGTTATATGTTTGAGTTTGATAGATGGATCTTTAAACAAAAATATAAAACACGTACAGATCTGGTAAGAGAGTTGAAGTTCAGGTGGAGGTTCAGAGATGTACCCAATAGAGGAAGATGGTACCTTAGATATTTGATGATGATGGCATAGTTCTAAAATTAGGGTAAACTGCTACCTGCGGCAAAGGGTCTTAGCGGAGTCAAACTGATGAACCTTACATTGTCAATGGACTTACTGCGGGAAATCTCTCAAGCAGAATCGGAGATCATTCTTTTAAGACGGCAAATTAACTATTAGCAGGATAAATGCGAAGGCTCAAGGCCCATATTTGAAGCCTCAAGGTCCAATCTGACCGAGGTGAGGGAAGTACATCTTTCGTCCCTGTTTAAGGAGTAAGCGAGAAGTACCTGGTTAGACGAATGTGTTCGACTCGGATGATGTGCTCTGATTTCCAGTAGTTGTCGCCTAGACATATGGGAAAAAGCCACAATTCTTCCGGATTTCGTCATCAGCGAGGTTAATCGCTGGATATGGGCTCGTCAATGAACAGAACATGTCATCACGTCTCTAAGTTTTCGGAGGATTTCTTAAGAGGTAGGGGTGACATTGAGTCTTAAAAGTGGTTACTTCGAGCATCAGACAAGCTACTGATACCCCCACGAAACAGTGAGTAGTGTCCTTGCTTCCCCCAAGTCTAACCCCCTTGCAGTGGTCAGTAAACCTTCGAATTTTTTCTAGGTCTAACGTCAAGGTCAAACCACTATTAAGTGAACAACATTTTAGATTCTAATCTTTTATCTAGCACTACTGGTTATACAAAATAACTGCATATACAACACTTTGTTTTCGGATGCGTTGTATGCTTGTGTGTGCCTCCATTTGCCGACATCCGTTTCAATTTACCCGTTTTGGTGTGCTAATTGTTTTTGTTATTGGATTTGCAGCAATTTTTTTTCTCATCATCAACATATCGGTCGAATGAGCACAGCCGCTATGCTCCCAAAGGCCAATTCTGTCATACACCAACTTCGCGCCGTCACTCTCCAAGCACCTGGCCAATGTGCCATCTTACCAACAAACGCGAATGCGGTAAGACGCCAATCTTCGTCTCTCCCAACATTTTACAGCGATGATCGGTCAGTCGTTCAATTGCCTTATTTATTTTGCTTTGTTTTTCTTTTATGCCCAAGATTTCATTGCATTGTTGTACTTGTACGAGTATGACCACTTACGGCACGCGGATTCTTTGCTTCTTCATTGTACACAAAACAACAACAACACAGAAGCAAAGTGGCATCTCAATTCCAAATGTACATGATTTAGCTCAAGTTTTTATACTCAGCTGCGGAGCATAGGACGGAGGATATATTAATTTTATTCGGTAGGTCGTAACGTAGACTCTTTTTAAAACTGTTTAGGAGGGGAGAAGAAATTAATTTCATTGATATGGCAACGCTGTAAAAACGTCCTTAGAGGCAATGCATAATTAGGAGAGCTTTAAGTATAACAGTTTAGCTAAGTTGAAAAGTTCATCCACATTTTTAAAAAAGTTTTCGCGGTTATGCTGAAAATTAACTTTTATAAGATTAGGTGGCAACCCCAGGAGTTAACCCTATATTGAAATATTTTATATTTTAATCAAATACTCGCGGTCGCATTGTTTTGATACTCATACTAGCATATTTCATTTGTTTTTAGAAAATGTATGTGGGTGGCAACCTTATAAAAGCATGGCAACACTTCAGCAGATACTCGCAGAATGTGGTAGACTGTCAGGGTTAAGGACTACGCCCACTTTTGTATAAAATAATTTTGAATACAATCACCAAAAAATTTGATAGCAAATCTATTTTACTTGCAAAGCGTCGTTGTAAGGAAAAAAAGGCCGTAAATGGGCGTGGCAGTACCCCTTTTTATGACTAAGCATATGCTAAAGTTTGGTAGCCATTATTCGAAGTAAAATTTGGGTATCATAACCAAATTGTTCAGTTATAACGGGACAGACTTTTGTTAAAAAGTAGCATAATCGGTCTTTAACCACGCCCACTTTTGATAATGGTGTCGAATATGTATCTCAGAGAATTTTGAAAAAAATTGATATTTTTCTAATTAACGAATGAACTTTTTTAAAAAAGTCAATCGGTTTATAACCACGCCCACATACTATATATCAGTGCGGATGAACTCAATTAGAGCTTTTTGGAAAAAATTATACGACTTTGTTACTCACTGCTGAGTATAAAATACCCACCCGTACTCACATTGCTCTTATTGCTTTGTTGTTATTGTTTTTCAGAAGTATGTTTTGTAATTGTGAATCCGGATGCGCTACGATCGCGCTTCAAAAGCCCAAACCAACAACGTAAATATGGATCTTTGTAATTAAGCTCGGTTTTGTTGACTTTTTAAAGTAGAACATCTGCAATGGTCGACAGGGAAGTGCAGTGCCTCAGTGCGTCTGTGTGTGTTTGTGTTGGGAGCTTGCGATCGTCCAGTGATTGTGACGTGCTCAGACTGTTTAATTTGGCCTGGAAAAGATGAAAAACAGATAAATAAGGAATTGCAGCTTGTCTTCTGGCTTCTAGAACGGATCCGACTTCCGTGTGATTTTGTGCTTATTTTTGTTTTTGTAAGAGAAAAAAACTTATTTATTTAGGCTTAATTAACTTGTTCGTGGCTCGTACAGAAAATTGCTATGGAAGGAAAAAATTTGAATTTTGGAATACGTTTTTGAGCTCCAAAAGTGTTGGAGAGAGTGGTGGAGTGAGAGATTAGATGTATCGATGGGTTTTCCAAATCTCTGCAGGTGTTTTGTGGTGAGATAGAATATCTATTTCCTTACCTAGTTAGAGTAATAGTTACGATTAATATATTAGCACGGCTGCCATTAGATTAAATCAACACGGTTTTACGGTTAAAGTTACGTTTATGGCTACGGTTGTGGTGTCGTTACCGTTAAGAGTTCAGAATAAAGGGCTACCTACGGGTTGCGCTCCCTTTTGCGTTATGGTTACGGTTATGGTAAAGTGTATGTTATGGTTATGGTTGCGGTTAAGTTTATGTTATGGTTTCGTTGATGTTAGGTGCATGGCTCAAGTTAGATTTACCATTATGATGAACGGTTACGGTCCTATTTATGGTTACCACTGTGGTAAAGTTTAAGGTTACGGTTATGAGTATGGTTTAGCTCTGTTTGTGGTTGATATTATAGTAAAGGTCACTACCATGGGTAGAGTTTTGGTTAGGGTTACGATTATGGCTATGCTTTAGCTCTTTAGTTTGTGGTCACTTTATAGAAAAAGTCACTAACATGGGTAAAGTTTGGGATTTTCCGGTGAGATTTCGAGGCTGTTACCTGGTTATTACGTTCGCAGATCTTTGTGCTCACCATTTCGTAAGTACTAACTCATAACTGCGTGCTCGGGATATTTATTTTCATGTACTACAACAACTATATATGAGTACAACAACGATTTTGAAATTGTAGAAATCTAATTTACTTCCACGACAATGATTTCCTGTCAAAGGAACGAACGTTGCTGCTTCCGTAATTTCCGCTGTCTAAAGGAATTTCAATATTTTCCACATCGCTTTCATCAAGCTAACGGCTGTTGCTATTACCATCTCTTATGCTTTGCATCCTTTGGGCTGTGGTGGTCCCAGCTACCATACCCTTCGCTTGATACTCGTTTGTGTGTATGTATGTATGTATGAAGCACTTGTGTTGTGTGCATCAGGAAGTACTGCTTTATGCGCATCCCAACAATATAAGACTGCCGCAACGGCACTTTTCACCCACGCACAACAAACACATACACACACGCATCCCCTCGAACACACACATACACCCACACCCTTCAACGACCTACTCAACATCCGTTCGGCTCAACACAATTCACAATTCAGCTTAGCTCTTCATCAGTACAGACATACTTTGTCTGCTCTGTCCACCACACAACTGTGGGGCATTTTGAAGGAACTTGTCACAAAATCGAAGGAAAGAAATGGAAAAATATTCCACAAAAAACATAAAATTTTTTTTAAAAATTTGTTTGATACTCATCCAATCCCAAAAACACTTTATTTAAAAAATACTTTTAAGATAGTGAAACGAAAAATTGGACACCACTGCCAACCACCGCTGAATTACAACATCTGGAAAACAAAAAACAAAGGGTCAACATTTTTTATAAACAAATTCTTACGGTTTCGAGAAATATTAAATTTTTATTTCAAAAAATATTAAAATGGATTTCAAAACATTCTTTAATAATTTTTCAAACATTGAAAATATTAAAAAAAATTTAAAAACTTTTTTTTTTTTAAATATCAAAATATTCTTTTAACTTTTAAAAAAGCTTTCAAAAGTTTTTTTTTTTAATATCAAAATGCATAAAAAAAATTTTTTAACTCATCGAAAAAAATTCAAAACTTTTTTTTTTTCAAAAATAATAAAATGAATTTCAAAACATCCTTGCAAATTTTCTAAAAAAAACTTTTACAAATCCCAAAAAAAAAATTTTAAAACTTTTTTTTAAATATGTAATAAGAAACTTTTCGAGTACCCAAAAAATTTTGCAAAACATTTTTTATAAGCTGGAATAAATTTTTTTTTTATATTTCAACATTTTTCAAAAGATTAGTAAATATATATATTTTTTTTAAAGCTCGTATTTCTGTTATCGACAAATTAAACTCTCTCCACTCGCTGCACATCCTTTCTGTCTTTACGAAAAATGTCATCCCACAGTGCGCCGCTCATGGCACTTGGCTTCCTTCCACGGTTACCTAACACCCGTAAACTTTAAACTTGTGTTGGGTTGAATATGCTCACCAAATAAGGGCGGCGTTGTTGTACCATGGCGAGGTCGCGTCGTGTATTCATAAACTCACACTCAACCCACTACGACCATGTCCGCATCCGTGCAGTTTTGTTCATCATCATCGTTATCACCATCATCATCATCATCGTCTCATCCTTGCACTAACACTTTACTTTATTGTTGTTGGTTATGAACGCCTGAAGGCATTTATTTTGCTTTTATTCTGTAATATTCAACGCTTTTGCTAGGTTTCGTCCTTCCGCCTCGTTGTATGTATGTATGTGTAAGTGCTCTTATTCCTCTGTGGGAGTGTGTGTGTGTGTTTGATGTGCATGTGAATGCCTGCTACTTCCTTGAAAGCGTTCAACTTCCTGTTTCCGGGATATAATGTTCATATTTTCGAGGACATTTTCAGGAAATAAAGTACGTCGCCCTCAGATTTTCCTGTCTGTAATGGGTTTGGTTGGTTGGCTAGTTGGTTGGTTGGTTGGTGAAAATGTTGTACACCCGCACACTCCGCAATGTCATGCAATTCACCCACAACTATGCAGCTCAACTGACTGACGTGCTGGCTTACATTGGCTTAGTATTTTTCAAGTGACCCAGCAACAAGGCTATTGAGTTAGTATGCTGTTGGGCTGACTGTTTGTCTGACCGACTGACACGTTTGCCATTCTCGTGCTGGAGATACTAAATATTGGCAGCATTGCTTTGAATGGACGTCGCTTGTTCAGAGGTCGTATGGTTTACTGCTTGGTTGGTTAGCAGCTTGGTTGGTTGGTTATTGGCTTGGTCGGTTAGTTCGTCGGATGCTTGGTCTTGCTTGGTCTTTGTGTGGTTGTGAAGGCAGTAAGCAAAGAAAAGCTCTACTTATACTATCTTCATCATAGGCTGGTGTTTGTGTGGTGTGTGTTATTGTGCAAATGACGACCGACCGACCAGCCATCCATTTCCTCTGTAGCAACTTTCAACTTAGCTCAGCATTGCACGTGTTCGTTTGTGAGCTTGTAAGTTCAGTTAAATAGTGCTTTACTTCCTGTGTGCGATTGTGGGTCGCGTGGGTGTTCATTGCTCGACTCATGCAATGCTCACCTCAAACCCATTAAATCGATTGTTCAGCATCATTTCCGCATCAGTGTCGTGTTCCACCGCACTTCCAACGCCACTTCGACCCCGCTTCTACTGACTATCATCACTTAAATTTTCATACGTTTTTGAGTTCTTCATATTTTGTATGTCGCTCATCTTAGTTGTTGTTGTACGTAAATATTACTGCCCTAGTTGCCTCAAGGTAGCGCCAAGTATGTCAGCCTTAGTGGTGGTGGTTCAGGTAGGTATGTTTTGCATGGGCAGAAAATGAACTTTATTTTTTTGGAATGGGTGTGTAACCCCAAATACAACGTCTTGCTTGTCTTCCCATGGCTGTTCATTTGTAATCGCCAACAAATAGATTTTGTGCTGATTTGTTTCTTTGGTACGTCCGACCGACCAATTCATCGGAAGTGCTGTGATGGGTATGCGAGTATTTATATAGTTGCGTCAGTACGATTTCATAATCAATGTAGTGGGCGAAAGGTTCCGGATATCCGACATCATGCTCATATTGCTATGAAAATCTATTTGCGGAAATGAGAAAGTTTTTATTTCCTGCATTTCGTTATGTATGAGAATATGTTTAGGCACGCATGAACTAAAGTTTTTGAGCCAAAAGATGGGTTTGGAACTATTTGAAATCATCCTATCTGAAATTAGAACTAGATGCAGGGGAAAGAAAATAATTGCTAGGGTGAAACCAACATTAAAATCGAAGGGAAATTGAAGGAAGGGAAGGATTAGGATATGATATATAATAAAATGAAATGAAATGAAATAAAATAAAATAAAATAAAATAAAATAAAAATTCAAAATGAAAATGAAATGAAATAAAATGAAATGAAATGAAATAAAATAAATTAAAATAAAATAAAATAAAAATTCAAAATGAAAATGAAATGAAATAAAATAAAATAAAATAAATTAAAATAAAATAAAATAAATCAATGTGAATAAAAACTTAAATGAGTAAAGTATGATATACATATATATTTTTAGTTCCACTAGAATCTTGGGAAACTTTCCTGAAGATAATAAACCATTCAAAAAACCCAACTCGAATTGATAACCGGCTTATCCAAAGAATACGAATTTCTTTTAAATTTTTTCACTTTCATAACGGACATGCCAGTTTTATTATGAATGGATTCATCAGAAGCCCATTATGTGTTGCTCCTTTGCATAATGCGTTGCCATGTTTTCATTGTTCTCACATCGAAGTCTCATTATCGGACTCAACAAGGAAATTTAAGCCAGTCTTTAGATATCAATTGATTTGTGTGTTCCCAGCTCAAAGCTCATCAATCCTGTTCAACACTTGAATAAACGCCTTAAAAAAACAAAATGTTGAAAAAAAGTCGCAAAAACTTGTTTGTGTGCAGTGGCTGAAGTCCGGCGACAATTTTTGCAACCCTCGATACCTCTGAGCTGCACTGAGTTTTTGATTTGATATTGATTTCATGTCAGCTTCCGCATTATTCATTTGTAAGCTGAATTTTTCATGCGATAATATTTTGTATTTTTTTTCTTAGCTTTTATTTTGTGTTTGTTGTTGTTTTATTTTTCTGTTTTCTGTACTTCACAATTTGTCCTTTTGCTGCAGTTTTGATGAGTGTCATCAATGCCAACGATCAACCGATCAACCGATCAATTTTTGCTTGTTGATTGTCGCCAATACTTGACTTACACTTTGGACGCCAACCAATAGCCAAAAACAACAACAACAAAAAAAACAACAACAATAAAGATATGGTAAAGGATATGCTTTGTGGTCAATTGCGATCGAGTTCTCAGGTTTTTCACCTATGTAAGTACTCACACGCACACACACATACGTACAAACATGCAGTGCAAGCAAGAAATCTGATATTCAGGTCACATAAAACGGTCGGTCGGTCATATCATTCTCTTTCAATTTTTATTTTTTATTTTTTATTTTACTCAAACAAAACACGCAGCTCATGTAGGTACTGGATCAAGTATTTCTTCCCTTCGATGCGTTCCCGCAAAGTTTGATGTGGCACGTTTAAGACCAACCTTTTTATTACGACTTCAATCTCTGCCTTCGCTTCTGCCATCGTTAAGCGAGCTCATTAGTTAACCGTCGATGCCCTAAAGTGCCCGTTTGCACTTTATTCGATTGCTGCACTTTCTTTTTATACCCAGTTGCGATGGGTGCTATTACTACCTAGTAGATAATTCCTTGTACATACATAAAAGATATAAATTCTAGCCGTTTTTTTAATAAGCACTAAGCAACTTATGCATAAAAAGCAACATTTTTTTTTTAAATTCAACATTTTATTTGAAAAATTTTCAGCTTGCTTATTTTTCATTCAATTCAAAAACAATATAAGCTAGCTTCGAGATAACGAATAAAAAATGCACTAAGCGACTTATGCATAAAAAGAAAATTTTTTTTTCTTATTCAAATTTGTAACTTGTCGCTTTTAAGCGCTTATACATATATTTTTCTGCTTGCTTATTTTTCATACAATTCAAGCTAGCTTCGATATAACGAATAAACATGATCTCGATTAGCGCGAGAGTTCATTCATACTCTCTGATGAAAACCGGAGTATGGGGTGTCTACTAAGTAGTAAGTACTTAAGTATGGAAAACCGAGAGATTTCAAAACATCAAAGCATGTCTTTGTCTTGCAAGGCAAACAAAGGACCATCTGGACTCGGTCCATCAGGACTCGGTAGTGAGACTCGAACTCGGTATGAAAAACATCTCACGCTTCCTGCCCGAAGAACGAACTCACATTCAATACTTAATATTGTTGTTGTTGTTACGATATTTCCCCCCACGTTTCCTTCGACCATTTTAATCAAACTCTTTTCACAAAAGTCTCAGGAAACTGACAGTTTCAATATTTTGGACCAGACTGAAATTTATGTTCGAAGAGTCGGCTATATCCAGTAGCTAAACAGAAGGTTGGTGACGTGGGAAAATGTCTGAAGGTAATCTGGATATGTTAGAATTCGACCTCTACGAATATTCAGACCAAAGTTGGAGCAGAGTGAGTCTGCCTCGGACGTATTTGCGTGTGGGCTGTAGCGGAGAAATGAGTTATCTTTGTGGTGCCAGATGTCGTCATAGTGCTTCCCGGTATACATTCTTATGTGCTAGGAAAAGTCAGCGATGATGTTATCTTTTAGAGGGCAGCTAGACCTTTCTTATCGGAGGTAGTTTGTAAGCGATCTGCAGTGCTCATTAGAAAGTTGAAGGCTACCGAGGCCGAGGTACGATTGCCACACCTTTTGGAGTTCTTTCCCCCCTACCCATGAGCCCAAAATCCACAGCTGGTTATATGCCCACAGCACTTTACACCTTTCAAGTCGATCGATACAATCCATTCCGTTAATCGTCGCCTGTTTGTTATTTCGTTCAGAGGGCAATCAAGCGAAACAGGTAGCTACGAGTTTTGTAAAGAAAAAGACTACGATTGCAAGGTGCGTCTTACACTTACCGCCATCGTCCCTCCACTCAACCCTTATCCGTAGCTTTGATTTCCCGTCCCCAACAGTTGCGCTCCAACAACTTAGAGTCTTGCCTTGTATTTTGACTCAGCGGTCACAAATCGTATTCCGATTCTAGGGATTGGCTAGCGCGTTGCGTTTGTTGTTGGCGTGGCGTTGCCGTTGCCGTTGTTCTTTACGCCGACGCTCATGCGTGCACGTGATGGCATTTTAAACGCCAACACCAACGCTGCCAACTCTTCCACCGAAATGACCACAATTAAGCGTTATATGGCACTTGGTACGCGGCACAGCTACTGACTGCGGCGACATATCGCGCGCGGCATCCAAAGTTTATCCAAGTCAACTTGCTTGTTCCTGCTACACACACACACACACACACACTCGTACGCACATCGTTGATCGCGGTTCGCTGACGTTCCGCCCAATTGGTATGCGCACATGTAAATGCTCGCTACAAAATGTTTATTTCATTCGAGTTCTACGTAAGCCGAACTGTGGCCATATCGTGCAAGAATGTTTTAAACCGCTACGAAAATGCATTTTGACAATAAACCAGCAACAAAAACAACAACAATTTGGTGTTTATTGCAGGTGAGTAGGTTTAAGTGGTGTGTGTGTGTGTGTGCTCGTGAACGGATTTGTACCAATTGTTGGCATATGTCATTGCTCTGGTGTCTTAAATGCACTGAGAGAAATTTGTGAAATATTCTATGATATGCTCGAAATTTTTGTACTCTGCTCTCTCTCCAGAAGAAGTTGCATAACAGAAGCTTTCACTACGTTGCGAGTAGTTTTGAACTTGAGTAGAAAAAATTTTAGCACCAGTGGGACTTAAGGTTCACGGATGGCCACCCCACTCTTTCGAGGATAATAATAAAACGCTTAGAAAACTATGACTTCAATTCAGTATTCTTGAGACGTCTTGTTCTTCCATGAGGAAATAATTTTCCAACTGTTTAGTGCTATTCACCTCCCAAGGCTATATTTAGACAAGGAAGGTATTAGAGATCCACGCCTTTTGCAGTGGAGATTTGTAGATTTTTTTTCTTGGAAGAATACCCATGCCAAGTATTCACCTGACGCTTGCTACATCGCAAATATTAAGCAGGCTAGTTCGGATGGCCCAAAAGATTTCTGGTTTTCATATAAAAACATCAGCAAAGGAA
Organism: Sphenella marginata; assembly: GCA_951509765.1. Classification (NCBI taxonomy): domain Eukaryota; kingdom Metazoa; phylum Arthropoda; class Insecta; order Diptera; family Tephritidae; genus Sphenella; species Sphenella marginata. Next base: position 10,694,736 of record OX608080.1, on the reverse strand, counting down.
GTAGGGGTAAATACCTCAAGGTTTAAGTACTCTAGAGACCAGACTTATTAAATATAGCGGGATGGATCTAACTGTTGAGAGCCATGAAGGTTGTCCAAAATGGAATTTTAGTGAATAGGAAATTGAGAAGTAAGGAACTATAGTACTGCGAAGAAGGTGTGCACTATATGATTCTCATCATGGATGGCGCATGTTGTGTTGTTGTGAATCAACAAAGAAGCTTCGTCTCAAAAGGTGTCCCCATCGACACCCGAATTTGGCAAGGAAGAACTTTTTCTCAGGCTCCCACTGAAAGTATGGCTAGTCGCCTAGATGGTTAGGCAAAAATAAATGATGAGGGTCAAGGGTAGATACCAGGCGAAATCTGGACCCCTTCCCAAAATCGTGGATCCGCCACTGATGAGGGGGATAAGCTTCAGTAAGCATACACAGTGTTTACTTGGGGAATCGCTGTCAGACTTTTTGTCCTCATACTGAGACTCTCGGTTTGGGAAGAATTTTTCTAGCGACCAGTACTCGAGATAGATTTGAATGGAATATCCTGCAGTTTTGGTACACATCTTCCTAAATTCATTCATTCATTTATCTCAGTGTAACATTTATTTTGTATTCTGTTTGTGGCGAAACGAATGCACCGTGCAATCGAATATAATGAATATAATAAGTTGGAGTAGAACAAGCTTTTCACAGGTTACAAGTACCTGCAACACCTTTCTACAAACACACACACACACACACACGCATACATAGTTACATTAGTACTTACATATGTATGTACACCCGGATCTTTTAGGGAATGAAGAAGAATTGCCGCTGTATTTTAGCGTTAACCTCGTCTTACACGCTTCGCATATTAATTATTGTAAGAAATTGTAAATAATATAACAACGCATTATCATTATTATTATTATTATTATTGGTTATACGGTGCATACAAAAGATTATACATACGTACATATGAAGCATAGCCGCGAAAAGTGTCGAAGAAGTGATTTTTGAAGAGTTTTAAACTCGAACGAATTTTTCATTGAGTTGAGCGAGATTGATTTGTGATTGACGTTTGCCAACGTCTTGACTTTCTGTAAGGCCACTTGCGATTGGATCGGTAGGATTTTGAAAGCTGCTTCTCTACGCCAGGAAAACGAAATTCATTACATACTTTACTCAGAAGAAGTATGTAAGATTCCAAAAGACAGAGGGAGTACCAGACCTGTTAAAAAATTAACGATTACCGGTTTGATTGATTGTTTTTCATTTAATGATTGATTGCCATTACTATAAATGTGTAATGATTATTTTCCAATTAATTAAAAAGTAGTAAAAAAAATCATTATTTTTCATCATTATAAAAAGTAATAAACCATATTTTTTTTTAAATTTTTTTTGTTCTGATTAATTTTTTAAAGTAGTTTTGATTATTTTTGTTTTTTTTTTTTTGATAACTTTTTTATTCTTTTGTTATTATTAGTATTTTTTGATTTCTTTCGACTTTTTTTTTAATATTTTGGATTGCTTTTAAATTTTTGTTGGATTAGTTTTAATATTTTTTCTGATAATTTTTTAGTTTTTGATTAGTTTTGATTTATTTTTAATTATTTTTTGATTTTTTAAAATTAGTTTTTATTAATTTTAAAGTTTTTTTTCTTAGTTCTGATATTTTTGCAATTTTATTAGTTTTTCTTTTTTGATTTTTGTTTTATTTATTTTTTGATTGTTTTTGAGATTTTTTGAAGTTTTTAAAATCTTTATTATTATTATTATTATTATTTCTTGATTACTTTTGATTTCTTTCGAGTTTTTTTTTATAAGATTTGATTATGTTCAAATTTGTTTTTGATTGATTTTAATTGTTTTGTGATTGCTATGAATTTTTTTTATATTAGTTTTGCTTACTTACAACACTTTTCGCGGATTTCCTCGACACAAAAAAAATTGTTTAAAAAAATTTACAAGAAATGACCGTAGAAGCAGGAAAGAATCATAGAAATGAAATGCGTTTAAAATAAATAATCAAAATCAGAGAGAATAACTGAGTAAACTTTTTGGACGTGTGTGGAAGATCAAAATCTGGGAAAAATATTTAATGGTCAGCATAAAAAATATTTACAACCCGGCAAACAAATAATTTTTAATGCAATGTGAATTACTGTTGCTTTTGAGGGAATTTTTGGGACAAAAAAAAAACCAATGCGGAAGCCTTGGGAATTTAAATTAATGAATAATTGTAACAACAACAACACCAACAACCAAAATTATGCCACGATTAAGGAAATGAGAACTCGAGTTGTTATGGGCTTGCATAACGATTTGGTGTAGGCGTGGCGTTGTGTGACGGGATCTATGTGAAGGCAGCAAGTTCGGTAAGTAATTCCCGTAACTTAAGTTGTCAAACTATTTACAGTTAGCAAAGTATGACGTTTAAAAGTCAGCTCCGGCTTTGCATGCCCTTGATACTTAAGCAAAATCACAGAATTTCCCGGGAATGAGAAAACCAACAAGCGCATACAAAAAGGCGTAGGTGGCTATGGACAGTGGAACTTGAGGCCGCAAAATATTTAGGTTTGAACTTACCGTCGAGTTTAGTTAAGCTCTTAGCAGCTCTGATATCGTCAAGTTCCCTCCTTAGTAATAATTTTAGTGCCACAAATTCCCAAAAGCGTAAGACAATTTTTATTTGAACACCAACAACAACTTAACGGATGCAAACAACATCGCGTGCAGACAATGATGATGACTCATCTGACCTCTTCCTAATTCCGAAAAAGCGAATTTATATGTATAAAACCGAACACACAGACATATATCCACTTTGGTATAATGATCGAGCGAACGAGTGTGGAATATCATTTGCAGACGGCAATAACAACAAAAGAGAAGAAAAAATACAAAGCAGGGTGGCCTGACTAAATATTTTTTTAAAACCAAAATTTGTGGTAAGAAAGACCCAAAGCTAAAAGGTGAGAAAAGGTACATGCAATTCTATGGCTAGTCTACGGATATCGCTGATAAGGAGAATTACACATCAATTGTTGTTGTCTGAAAGAGAAAAAAAAAGTCACGGAAGATTTAGGCGAGCTTTACCACAGGGCGCAAGCTTTGATGGTTCAGTAAAGACCTCACTACAGAATTGTGCTAGTACCTTTGCACTCTATGTTTTGGTATAGACAAAGAAGCTCAGAAGATCTTGCCATCGACAACCGACCGTTACAGCAGAGAAAGGAAAGACTCTCAGTATATTGACACTTGACTAGTAGAGAGTGGTAGACCTGGCCACTACTGGTACTTTCAATTGGTCTCACTTGTCGTCATATTGAATTAAAAATTTTGTAGAACAAATTGGAGCAGTTAACCAAATAAATAAAAACGCACCAATTTTAATTCAAAGTGGCAACACCGTTGTCAACAGCGCTCGATCTTCATCGAACAGGTGATCGTTACGCACAGGCTGTGTTATGTTATTCGGATTTATTGTTGTTGTTGTTGCTACTTTTAAAAAATGTTTCGGTTATTAATAATCTCTTGGCTGCTGTTGCTGCTGCTATTGTTGTTGTTGTTGTTCGGAATTTATAGCCATACATATTCTCACATCTCCGCACGCCTTAAAAATGTGTTAAAACATACACACAAACATATTGGATTTAGACGACGCTGATGACGATGATGACAACAACAACGAGATAGAAAACAACGACGACTGACGACGAAGAAGACGAAGACAAAGACGACTCCTTCCCCAGATTGCTTTGGCATTTGACCAAAAAATTTTTGTCTGGAAACATTTCCGCATCTTGAGCATGAGCGCATCGGTCGGTGTGTGGATACAAATATCTCTTTATATGCATACATCCACACATACATATATACACCCATACATATGTATGTATAGTTAATTTACTGCAAACATTATATTTTTAACAAATTGTCGCAAAGAGAAAAGTGGGGTCATTTTGAGATGCAACGAAAGGCGATCATGCACCACAAGTTGGACGCTTTGAAAATGCACGACAAGTGCGCTGTCATATCTCATATGAATCTGGCGCATTGGGAGTCTCGAGCTGTTAAAGGGCTACAATATGAAATGGGTGTTCTTACTTTAGGGTGTTCCGTTTAAAAGCTAGTTTCTTCTTTAGATCTGTCTGTTTAGATAATAAAAGTTGATCTTTGGGGTCTTCTAGACTATCGCTCAGTGCTTCGGATGGGTAAGATCAGCGTGATTTTCAGCCATCTTCTTCACTGACCACTAACATATATGAGCTTTGTTTCATGTATGATTTGATTACTACGGCGATAGGGAGTATCTGGACTTGCACTTGCTGAATTTTTGGAATTCATGATTGAGAGGAAATATGAGTCGGCGTCGATGTCATTTAGAACCCGGATATGATGATGCTAATCATTTTACTAATGTGATGGATCCAGTAGATTGTCAGCTCCGATGGCTTTAGTACTTAACGCAGTGTACAGCGTCATCAATCGCTAACCGACGTAGGTCTCAGGTAGCGTATTTTAGAAAATAAAGAAATCCGGTTAGGCGATGATGAACTCGAAATTTTTAATAGGTACATCTCTTACTTACCTAATGTCACTGTCTTCCAGAAGGACGATAATTGTGTAAAAAACGATCGGAACTGATTTGGTTGAGCTCTCCGGGGCTCCCTTATCTGCTACGCTAGAGAATTTTGTTCGTTAAACCAGATCAGTTGACCAGAGGGCTTGGGCTATTACAATTTCTAGATCCAACTTTAATTGACAAGTCGAGGTGAAGAATTTCAGTAAATCATCAGTTAGCCCAACTTGCGTCCATGCGATGCATCCAAACATATTCCATTTGCGTGTGTGTGCTTCCCATTGCTTATGCGTAAGTGTGATACTAAAGTCGTACACGCCTGACCGCAACTAAATGCCACCACTCCCTCCCTCATCCGTCAACTTGAACAGCCTACTCAATGCCCATCTTCCTTCCGCACAACACCAACAATTTCAATCTACATGCAAAGACATGTGTTTTTGACTATGTCGTCTGTCCGTCCGTCCATCCACGCCACGATTACACTTTGCTTGATTGGCTCAATTGATGCTATTTGAACTCTGACCGAGACGTTTTGTTGTATGAGCTACAGCTTCTATGAGTTGAGTACTTAAATTTCCCCATTTTTTAAGTGAGTTTATAACCTCAGCTGGAAGTGACGCACACACACTTGGACACTTGGACTATACTACTAAACGGGCGCAATACAAGACGCCTAGTAATGAAAACATTCTACTAAATATGATCGCTTTGGTTGTCCGTGGTCCGTTGTACGTTGGCGACGAATTTGTAGGTACCTAAATGGACGCGCAGTGACTTGTGTAGCAAAGTGGCAAACGGTTTGATTTCGGGCCGCACCTTCCAAAGACTTTTACTTGACGTGCTTCGTCTACCCCCCTTGCAGCCACGTCACTCGTCAATTGAGCTTTGGGGTTCTAGTTGCGTACAGCAAATGCTTCGTGTCGTTTGAATATGTGCTCGAGTCATTTGTCAGCTTAGTTTGTGCAATATTTTTGTGATATCCAGGAGCAGCGCGGTTAATGATCTGCTAAATATGTTGATAACCGACGATGTGAGTGGTGTGGGGAACACAATTTTTGTATTCAATTCTGGTGTGTTCGCGCGCTGCCTCAAATTAGGGTGGATATCTGATCTGGCGTGCGTGTTAGGTAGTTGACCTTTTGCAGTTCGCACAGTGCTGGAGGAGCACTCAGCTGCTGTAGTTGCAGAGAAAAGTGATCTTCTCCACTCTTGCTCAGTTTACCTCTAGATATCGCAAAAAGGTCTACATCCCTCACACAGACTCCTCAAACACTGAACTTATTGTGCACCAGACAGTTTTAAAATATGTACTTTCTGGATCATTTTTGACTTTATCAAGCTTTCGGATAGACTTAGTTTTGTCTCCTTTTATGATAGTAATAGTCTACCATGTCTATATTTTAAGGTGGCGTCGAAAAGTTGAATGATATGTCTTTAGCTCTGGCAAGCCTTTCAGATTCTCACTTTGCGACATATCTCGACTTCCCGGGAAAGCTTTTACGACTATAACAAACTAAGTTTAACGACAATATCTCGTTAGATCACTACTCTCATCATACCTGTCCCCTGTATGACTCGGAGCTATGGAATTTTTCGAAAGGAGATGGCACGGTTAGAAGGATATCATATGTTGTTCGAATGAAAAAAATGCTTTGTCTGACTATCGACGCCCACGGAGTTCGAAAGAACAAGTTTAGGATGAAATATACTCTGATGGTATTTTCAATTAATGGATGTAGTCTTTGAAAAGGTGTAGCAACTATGCGAATGTTTCTTCTTCTTAGATAAGCCTTGCATATCCTCGCACAACCGTGGTCATGTAGCACAGAAAAAAATCATAGTTTTTACATTTTCCGAAAACTGAAATCAAAATTATTAAGTAACAACGCATAATCACATACATGCCAAAGAGCTGGTGAAAGAAGTGAAATAGCTAAAATGTAATGCGTGAGTAGTGTAAGCTCAAATATATTTTCTTGCATATAACATACTACCTTTTGTTCCAAAATCATTACGATAACCTGTTGTTGGGCAACCAGCCTGTGTTCCCTATCTCTCAGCTACGAACTTTCTTAACTGTTTCACAAACACACGCACACTCGCATAAGCTCATCTACTTGCTCTCGTGTGTACTCTCTTTTAGCTTTTCGGTTTTATTTACGATTCTTATGCAAAAGGCGGAACAACAAAATGCTCTCCCACCACCCAACACCAAGGCACTGTGGGCCAGCAAGTCGGATTTTGTGTGCAATAAAGGTTTTCGAATTACTGATTCCGAAATTTCTTTGTTCAGTCAGTCATCGGTTGGCATGAGCTATCAGCTCTAGGAGCTAAGTATGTTAAATTTTTGAAATTTGTTCTGGATTTTTCTGATTTTTTTTACTTAAAACTTAACCGATCAGAAGCAAACAGGTCGCAACTTTTTTTTTTGGATGTTGTATTTTTTTCATAAACAAATTACGGCAATTTTTGTGAAGTTAGAGGAATTAAATTTTTTTTATGAAAGATGTGAAATTTAAATAAATAAATCGAATATCGGAAATCTGGCAGCTGATGGTTTTGGAAACAATTTTAATTTGATATTCATTGAAGCAGTTTCATGAGTTTTTTAACATTCAAATTTACATTTACAGACTAGTAAACTTTCAAATATTTAATTTTTAAAAACATACATTGCGGGAAATAATTATTGGAACAAAATTACAATTTTTTACAGAGTTTTTAATGTTTTTTGGAGTAAATATGCAGTTTTTTAGGCCAATCAATTTTAGGTAGATAATCTTAAATTTTTGAAAATTTTCAATATTTTTTACTTAGAGACTCTTGTATTATTATGAATGCTTAAAAAAATTAAAATTATGAGAAATTTCTTGTTATTTTCGCGAATTTTACGTACATTTTTAAAAACAAAATGTATATCTCTTGTTTTAGAAATTAACACATGCTTTTATACAGTCTTTGTTAAAATAAATTTATTAAACTCAAAAAATGGGAAAATCGCAGAAAAGGACTGTGCCAATAATTATGTGTGGCACTGTATGTATTTCCAATTATAAGATTTCGAGCATTTCTGCAGTATCGTGCACAGTATCTACTGAAAAGGATGTCTTTCCTTGTACGGGTTGCTCAAATAAGCTACTGACGAACGCATTAAGGCGCCTGACCCCATTGTACACACGTTATGCGCGCCTCTCTTTCACTACTATTTTGTGCACACACTGCAAACAAGCCGCCATTGCAACGTCAGGCAACCCTGTTCACGTGCTGTGGCGCTTTGGCTGTTTTGCTTTTTGAGTGATTATACGCGACTTTAGAAAATTTATTGTTGTTATTTGTTATTTGCCTGGCGTGCGGTACGGTTGTGTTGTATGAAATGACGTCGGGTTAAGATAAAGATTAAATGCTAATATTACATTATTTCATTTGATTTGAGTGTGATGTTCATGCAAACAAAACTTTTATAAATAAATTAAAATGCAGTATGCGCGCGAAAAAGGCAAATAAAGAATTCAATTTGAGAATTAACATTTTTGCAACAATAAAGTGTATTAGTGTTAAATTTTTATTTTAAATTTACAAAATATGAAATTTAAATTCAAAGGAAAAAGGAAGTAGAACTAAAAAGACGAAGAAAAGCTTATAAGTTTTAAGCAAGTTATTGCATGCATGCAAAAAATAGCGGAAAGTACCGGTTGCGGAAACACGGATGCGGATATAAGTGGCGTTGTGCATAGGTAAGCTGTTTTACATTTGTGTGCGTGCGTAGGTGTGTAATAATGACAGACAACAAAATGCGCGAATTGAAAAGCAACAAAAACAATGGCAAAATCAACACGAAGTTAGCAAAGTGACAATTCTTATAAGAAACAAATAAAAAGAAACTGAATTATTACAGAGAATAAAATTAAAAACAATAACAACATAAAAGTGAATCACTCGCTAAGAGGCGGCGTATGAATTCGTCGATATATATTATTTGATTTGCTTTTGTAATAGATAGGAAATAACTAAGCAAAGCAAATATGTACCTGAAGACTTGTATGTATGTATGTTTGTCTGAAAAGTAAACTCAAAGTCTGCGAGCAGCTGAGTGATTTAGCGGCGAGTTGGCAAGCCAAAATTGCAGATAAGAAAGCTGCAGCAATATTTAATAAAGTATTTTTTAAAATTTTCATATTTTTTATTTGTTTTCTTAAGCAACTATGCTGATAGTAATGGTTCAGGAAAAATAGGGAAATAACATAATTTTGAGCAATAAAGCAATTTAGTAAGTAACAGAAATTTCAAATGCTTGAGTAAGAATTAAAAGAATAGAAAATGAACTGTAAAAATTAAACAACAAATAAAGTATGTATGTATGTAAGTAATAAATGAATAATTGAGTGCTTGCCGTTTTAGCGACAAACCGGAAATAGCATTTAAAAGATAGCGAAGTGGGTGTGCGCAACGAAAAGAGCAGCTGACCGTAAGGCGGCAAAAGCAATTTGTGGGCAAGAGCTAAAACGATTACGAGACAGTTGAACGAGGCAGCAGTGAGCGTCAAGACACTGAGCGCGCGTTAATTAACAAAGAAAAAAGGTGAAATAAATAAAAGAACGATAAATAATTAAAATACGAAAATAAGTGAAAATAAATTCAAAACACAGAACAATAAAAATAGTAAAAAAACAAAAAAAAAACATATATAAAGACAGTGTGATAAACGTAAAATATTTCAAGAAAAGAAGCGATCAAAATAGAAACTAGAAAATCAAAATAGAACAAATGCAAGAGAAGCGTGAGAAAACGCAAAAGAACAACAAAAAGAATTAAGCATACGGAGGTGTGAAGCAATTATTGAGTACACACCAACCCGCGCCCAACGCCCAATTGCACTTCTTCTATTTATCACGTTGCGAACAGCTGCACAACTCGCGTGTAGTTGAGCTTTTTAAGAACAACAACAGCAAAAAAGAGCGAAGAAAAAATAAGCATAAACTGTGACAACAAAACAGTGAGAAAAAAGCTGGTAAAAGTAGAACGCCAAGTGAATGTAAAAAAAGCAATAAGGAAGTGATTTTGGACGCCAAAAAAAAGCAATAAAAACATTACAAAGAAAAAATTGTGAGCTTCAAGCAACAGAAGGAAACCACGCTGCATTTGATTGCAAAGCAAGTTCAAAAATTTTAAAGCGAGTTTTGGAAATATATGTAGCAATAAACAATAAAAAGGAAGAAAGCTTTAGAAAGCAAATACTAATGCAAAAACAGAAAAGTAGTAACACTTTAAAGCAAAAGAAAATTTATAGCAGCGCATAAAATTTACAAACGGCAATAAGGCAGCTCTGTGCAACAAAAACAAAACAAAAGCTGATAAAACACAACAAGAAATAAGAGAGAGAAAAAGAAACAAAGAAAAAAAGAAAAATTTCAGATCAATAGAAAATTGTTTGCTTTATAAACGTTTGTTTCTGTAGTGTGAATTATAAATAAATTACGCTATAGACAGCAAGAAGAGGAACAACAAAGCAATAACAATAAGAACACAAATAATAGATATCAAGAGAATAAAAAAAATTAAAAATGAGAATAAAAATATATTAAACAGTGCAAAATCGAGCGTTAATAACAAATCAAACTCACAAACAGACAGAAATAGAAATAGGCGAGAAAAGCTGGAAAACGCAATCACATAAGAAGACACAACAAATAAACAACTAAGCGAAGGGAAGACTCAAACAAACAACGAACCAAACAAGCCATCATTCAGCCCGCCAACCGGCACGCCAAGCAAGCTAGAGTGTCAGCGCCAAGCAAAGCTTATGTTGAAAGCAGAAGACAGTAAACAGCTTGCCACAAAAAATAAGTCAGCGATTTAGCCAGTTAAGTCAGGTCGGCGTTGTACTATTGTGCATACGGCAGTGTTCTGGAACTGGACATATCCGCTTCCGCATTGTGTTTGGCTTCGTTTTGCGCGTTGCATTTCATTGTCTCACGCTTCGTTAGATTTTCTGTGGTTTGGCTTTGGTCTTTTGGGGTTCTGCTGGTTTTGACAACAAAGTAGACGGTCGCCAACAAGTCAACAACGCAGCAAGTGTGGCTTGTTGTTGCTGTTAGAATTGGAAATTGTATTGCCGTTAGTAGAAATTCAGATTTGTTTGCAGTGGAGCTGGTGACATTTTTAAGGACAAGCAGAGTAGGAGAGATATTAAGTGGAGAATAAGGTAAGTTATACAATATAAAGATATTAAATTAAGTTTAGGAATATCGGTAATGGAAGTCTCTTAAAATAAAATATTTGCAAAAAGAGTCTAGGTCCTGCTAGAACGACAGTCAGTGAAGTATTTAGTTTAGACCCGACTGTCCTGAACATAGAACAGATGGCCCTTCTGGCAAAATTGTTGTTGTAATTCGGCAGACTGGAAAAGTAGCAAAGTAAAAATTCTTCCTCAAGGAGAAATTCTCCTCCTTGTTCAGCGACGACTAAATCAATGACCAAAGAAGGACTATAACCTACATATCTGTGTAAGCTGAGCATGAACAGTTGTTCTATGAAAAGCCGACCCTATGGACTAGATCTGACCCTAGGAACTTGCAATGAAACCGATTTGTCAACCGTCTTTAAAATAATTTAGAATTCTATAAAAATTGCTGGGTGTTGTCCCATTTTTTAATCGGGCCTGTGTCCAGCCTGATTATACTAAAATAACAGGACTTGGTCGGGTAAGCGTGTGTTTTTTTTTGTTTATATGTGTCCTCTTAAGAATCAACCTATATCAACCCAAACAGAATGAATTTCTTCATCGAGGCTCTAAACGATCCAGCGTTCCCACGACATTCGGGTCTAAGCACCGTAACCAAACGGCTCAACACACAGCAATGAAGGAAATACCTGTGATTCGGCCAAGTTTTTTTCATTTTAATGCTAAACCTAAAACATGCTAATCAACAAATTCTAAATCCCGCAAAACGTCTAAGATCAAAAGTAATTGCATCAGTTCTACTCATTGAGAAAAAACCCGTTAAGCATGGCGACAATCAATAATAGCCTGCCGACCATAACAAGCGCCGATCATTTATATAGCGATCAATAATTGCTGACATACAGTGCTGAAATGCAAATTGTCATTCTCGCGTAGCACAAACAAAACAATAAAATAAATAAATTAAAAAAATATTTAAAAGTACAAATGTAAGTAAGACAAGCATGCCAGTGTACTTAACAGATTCTACACACATACATGCATATGTACATGTACATGTACATATGTATGTATGTATTTAACAAAAGTTATTTCCTTATGTACTCGGAAAAGCTTATTGCAAAATATATTTCTGCAAAAATATTTATAAAAAATATAAATTGTTCGTCGCAGTTCCTATTTCTTCCGCAAATAGCCGAGTATTATTAAATACGTACATATGTACATTTTTCAGGGATCATAACAGTTGTGACTTTAGACTAAGATGTACATACATATTTACATTTTACAGCTAGTCTTCCGATTCTAAGTGGGGAACAACATACATACGTTTTATCGCCAAATAAATTAAATTGACAAAACTTAAACGTTTTTAAAAAAGCTTTTTAAATTTAAAAAGTGAAATTAATAAAATATCGCATGAACAGAATCAAATAAAGAATAAATTTAGAAACAAAATTTTGTAAAAAAATTTCTGAAAAGATAAATTTGGATATAAAAAGTTTAGATAAAAAAAAAATTAAAAAAAATTTAAAAAAGAAAAAAGGAACTAAAAATTTTTGCATCTGCTGCGGAACTATGTTTGAAGGAAGTTATTATTATTACTTATTTGGGGGGAAAAAATGGGGGAAAAAATTTAAAAAGATTTCAGGCAAAATATTTTTTTTTAAATAAAAGTTTGCAGGAAACTATTATTACTACATTCTTACTCGTTCACATGTATTTGGAAAAAAAAATATCGAACAGAAAATTTGGAAATAAAAAGTTAAAATTTTGCATCATTAAATCTTTAATAATATTATTATCCGTCTGCGTGTTCCCCTCATATTTCGTTTTCTTCCCTTCGTCGGTAGAACTTAGGGATTGTAAACCTACGAAATCTACGAAAAGAACGATAATGACTTTAGAGCAAGAATGCGATCTTCCCCTAGGACATCGGACTACAATTTTTAAACGAACATTTAAACATTAATTTTGGGTGATACTCGGTCCCTGTTATATTTATAATCGCTAACAAAATATTTCTAGATATTTACATACAAACGTACATATATACATACATACATTCCCATATAAGTATGTACATATGTACGTATGGGTGTGTGTGCTAGGCAAAACCCGCTAGCACCTGATCGTGCACTCTTCACTTGTTTGGTTATGGCTACCAGACGCCAGCTGCCAACTAAAAAAATGTCGAAATCACTATGAGCGAAACCGAAAACACTCCTCCAACCCTTTCGCCCACAGAAAACGTTAACGCCAACGCCAACGTCAACGTCGCAATTAGCAGCGCACGATTAAAACGGGTCAGCAACAGTATGGGCAGGGGGGAGCGTAGAGGGTGGTTAAGGCGGTAAGACAGGGCAGTCGTATGCTAGATTTGCTGTCGCTAATTTTTTCTTTCTTTCCTGGTTTCTTGATTCTGGCCGTCGTGTACGCTTGCTGCCCACAACTTAAGCAACACACACACACACATACACATACAAACAGCAACAAGCAAAGAAAAGCACAACTAAAGAAACAGAAACAGAAGCAAAGCAAAGCAAAAACAATAAATTAAATTCACTTCCGCATTGCTCCACAAGTAACAGCCACAACAACAACAGCAATATTCAACACAGCGACGACGACATCAGAGCAAACGACTCAAATCTGCAAAAAAAAAAAAACAACAAAAGAAACGTTGCTGCCTTTCGTATGTAGTCATTTTGGCGAAAAGTGCTAGTCGTGGTTGTTGGTGTGTGTAGTGCATTAGGGTGGTGCAAATAATTGCTGTTTAGATATAATTCTATTTTCGAACTCTTTCTATAATTTTAAGTCTAGTATAAACTCGTCTATTTCAACTTGAGTAGTCTTCAGAATGATTGAAGTTCTATACAGTTACTAGAACAGCAGTAAAAAATCGTACAATGTGGTTTTAAAATTCATTTTAACCGAGATTAGGGAAGATAATGCAATTTTGAAAATTTTTGGCTTGCCAGAACTTTATTTAGAAAAACTTCAGGGCTTAATTTTGTGGCAATAAGAGACCAATAAAGTATTTTTTTTTTTTAAATTTTAAGCCAAGCGCTTTGAAACTTGAAATTGTATGTTTTGAATTAAATCTTCAAGACAAAATTTTTTTTTAATTTTGAGAGCTAAGATTCGTTTTAAAATTTCTTTAACGTTTGTTCACAACATATATGTAATACTCCTATATTGCTGGAAAGCACATAGTACATTCCCCCATATCAGAGTGCAGAAATATAAAAAATAGAAAGAGAGATCCGATAATGGAATGTACCTAAAATGACAACTTCACTTTAAAAAATACATGGGCGGATCAAGCCTTCATAGAAAAATCGTTTATATTTACATGTTGAAGAAATTATTTAAAAATTGTTAAAAGCAAAAAATATTTATAAACCAAAGTATGTATATGATGGCGAGGCTATGCTTTGTGTGCAAAAAAAATGCAGATAAAGAAGAACATCTTCATGCGTAAGTACATATGTATGTATATTCCAATTTTTTCAAAAGCTAATAAACACATTTTGCAAACCAGATTACCCAAACATGCAGAGCTTCTCAAATGTTCTCATAGGCCACTTTCATTTAGTTTGCTGTTTTCTTGGCCCCTTTTGTACTTGAACAGCCCCTGTAATTATTTGAATTTTCAGTCTATTTGACAATTTACAAGTTTAATTTTATACTACTACAAGCTCAAAAATTGATGTAGTCTGTCTCGTTTTGGTTTCGTTTTCAAAACACATAACGAGCCTATCGATAAGTTGAAAAAATTTCTTTCGACAAAATTGTGACCACCCTAATGTAATACATATGTACATTCATAAGTATGGGGCTAGAAACTATTAAGTACAATTTCGAGTTGAGAGAAAAACTACACCGCGTAACTCACTTGCACACTTTTAGCTAAAAAACCAAAAACAAAAAAAAAAAACTTAAGTACGAACATCAATTCTTTTATGGGTTTGCCGCATGCGCCCGCGGTAGCAGCGAAGTGCTCGATCGTTGTTAGCGGTTGAATGTGCACGAATGATTGGGAATACGGTCAAATGGAGTAAGTGAAGATCAGACGTTGAGACGTTCGTACGGCTAGGTCGGTTAGTTAGCCAAGTAGTTGATAGGAAATACTAGCGAGCAACCCAGTCGTGCATGGAGACCAATAAAAAAACACAAAAAACTTTTGCTGCGGGAAACGAAGTGCAGGTTTCTTAGGAACTAAAATGTTTACATTTGCATATGTATGTGAATGCCTCGCCCCATGCATGTCTTTCAGTACATGCATATGTATGTATGTAGTATGTGTGCTCAATAATCGTTTTTAATTGTATATTACTCAGAACAGTGTTCAAGTTTAGGGAAAAATATTGTAAGAAGTTGTAAGGCTTTATTTCACTAATGGGAAATTTCTTTGACAAGCAGACAGGCAAAACGACCACTTACCATCCTTACTCTGTACTTCTACTTGAAATCAAAAATCGATTCGAATACGCATGGGTACTCTGTAGTTCGTACGTTCGAATTTACTTCGTTCGTTCGAATTCACTCTCTCCCAAATTTTATACGCCTTGCTCTTTCTGTGATAAGAATAATGAAGAAAGACACAAATTGTTTTATTATAATCAGAGGAAATAAGATAATAAATAATTAAATATATAAATAATAAATAATTAAATAATTTCTGTGGATTTCCGTTTTTTAAATAGTTGTCGAATATAAGTTTTTAACTTTCGAGCATTTGGCCACGTTTTCGAATTATGGAGTACCAAATGTTCGGCAATCGAAATCCGAGTAGAAAAGAATGGAACTCGAACAACAAATGCGTTCTACTAAAAAAAAATTCCTATGGTACGAATCACTCTCACTCGACAAATTTTTTTTCGAATATAAATACAGAGTAGAGACCCAGAAATACTTCGTATAAGTCAATAGTGAAGAGAGAATAGAACAATATTTTTTTACGGCAAAAAAAGCAAGTTCTAAATATTATGGCAACACATTCTCCAAATAATAGCACACTTTAAGCGCAACACTTGCCCACCGTACCTAGACATGCATCCATGCAAACGCTACGTAACGCCAACCCAACGACCGCAACAAAATCTCAATCTCAACAAAGTACTACACGAAATAAGGGGCAAACGAATCAAGTAGGAAGTAAAATGTTGAGTAACAGTGCAATTGCAGATGAAGGTGTCGGCTGATGATTATAGACGTTTACGGTGGGGTTAGGGTACATACAGAAAAGGCGCAGCAGCGGTCACAAAGTCTACAACAAGAAGAGAATACGGAAAACGATCAACGCATAGAGAAGTGAATTAACAAATCGTACACACACATACTCAGGTAGAAAAATAAAAGAAAAGAAATACATACATACAAACATACGAAGTAAATTGTGGTTACACGATGAAGGTATCGTCTCTCGGAACGCATTACACTTGTAAAACGATTTTTTGTTTTCTTGAGCGATGAGCATAGTATGAGGAGAACAAATACGAAAAGATGGAGCTGAGCATTCATATGTAGGGAGCGTAACAAAGCTTAGAGGGAGTGTGATTTAAATTAGAGAAAAGTGCAGATGAGGGAACTTGATTGGAGTAAAGACGACGTGAGCGCTCATATTGCAAGCTTTAGCTGTGGCAGTGCCAGTGCAACCACATTAACAACTTTGTTGCAGTGAGCACGAATGGTGGAGGCATGAGAGAGTGAGATCACTTTTCGTGATGACGCATATTGCAGAAAACTATAAACAAATATTTTTTTGATATCACCAAGAAGTTTGCGGCCACGATGACTTGCTGGCTTACTGACTTTAGCTGGTAGTTTTTATGTAGCTTCAATACGAGTCCAAGACTGTAAACTACGGTTTCAAATTGTTTGATCGCACCATATACTTGGTGTGGTGGGGACAGGTGTGTAGTATGCATTTTATATGACTGATCGACAGCCATCTACTTCGTCGAGTCTTACTATCTAGCCACTGGGTTTTGTTGCGGTAAGAAAGCGAGCCACTATTACCCCGCTACCACCGCCATATACGGAAATGAAACTAGTTTAGTGATGTTTCACTTGACTTGCTATGGATGTGCTCCACTTACATTCAACATATACATACATACATATGTACATATGTATTTACATGGTAAATATGTACATAGTACGTAACCGTAGCGCAATGCTTGGATGTGGAGGAGATTCAGACGTCGGTCTTACATGCTCTTTCTGTTTGTTCACTACGGTGGGGTACCTATAGCAATTGCATTCGTACTATGTTACATTGTTTGGCAAGGTTTCCTGTTGGAATAAGCTACCAAAGAGGCTATAGCGATATTGGATTATTTTTTATGTCCTTTTGATTATTTTTATTAAATAATAAAAAACTCACGATTTTTTCTAATTGTCATAATTCATGAAAACAATTGAAAAAATCATTACCAATTTAAAAATCCGTCTAATAAATTCATTACGAAATATGTACTAATAAAATTTAACAGGACTGCTTGGTGGAGAGTTTCTTTTTAATTATAAAACAAAGTTCTTCCAAAGAAAAAACAATTTTTTTTTTCATGAAAAATTTTTTTGTTAATTTGTTTCTGTTTTGCCAGTTTTTTGTTTAATATTTCATAAACTACAGCAGTCCAAAAAGATAAACATTGGCACATTCATTTCGAACGAAAAAAATTAAATTTGAAATTTATAATTTTTGCAAATTTTCAAATTTTGAAAATCAAAATATAATTCAAGTTTTTTTCTTACATTCTTTGCTTGTTTTATTCTTATTATATCTTAATAAATACTTAAATTTTAAAAAGAGTGCTTTATGATTTTTCAAAAATATTAATTTTTGAATTTGCGACAAAGTTGAGCTCAATTTCAGTTTAACACAAAATTAAGCAATTTCGATAACTGCAATTTTTTTTCCTGCCACTGGATTATAGAAACAAAAGTGAAAAAAAAATGTGTCCATAACTATAAGTAAGTGAGCTCAAAGCCAAAAAACATATATTTTTTTTGAATATTTAATTAAAATTTTTTTGAAATTTATTTTTTTTATTTTTGTTGTTTTTTTTATTTTCCTTAAAAAATTTACTTACTTGAATAGAAAAGTCGCTTTTCTATTAATTTAACAACTTTTAATATGTAATTAATTAAATTATTAAAAAAAAATTGTTGTTTTTAGATTTGAGCTTATTAGAGACTCTCATAGATACTTTAAAAATTTAAACAAAACTAAAAATTTTTTTTAACAAAATCTCAAAAGCTAAATTTTTCGAATAATCAAAAAAAACTTCTTTAAATGTGCGGATAACTTAGGATAAATGACAGGTATAATACAAAAAAAATTTATTGAAAATTTATACTCGAACTTTAATTTCAAAGAACAAAAATTTAATTTTTCATATTGCACACTTAATTAAAAAAAAATTATTTAATTTAAAAAAAATTTTTTTTCAATTTTTTTTGTCTCTTTGAAAGTGGCTAAATTTTTAGTAGTTTATTTAGACTAGTTTTCGAAGTATTGAAAAAAATATAAACTTTTTGAAAGTTTTGTATGACAAAATTAAACTCTCCCAAGTTTTCGGGGTGAATTCCACCTCTATTAGGCATTCCCACGAAAATACCAATAGGCCAGGTTATTTAATTTTAATTTTCACGCAATCGAGGTGTTGCACCACACATTCCTAAACTTAAATTTTTTCGATTATGAAAAATTGAAAATTTGCAAAAATTGGAAATTACAATTCTTTTGTTTTTTCTTTTATTTTATACATTTTTCTTTTCTACCTCTAAAAATTTAATAAGCCATCTCTTATCGAAATCGTTTCAAATTTATTGTTCCTTTACGTGGAGATACTCATAAACAATATGCTCTACCTAACGTTCCTATCTGGTCTGCTGAATTCAAATCCAAATATCGTTATCAGTGAATCGCAACCATTTCGTCCACGCAACACTTACATAATCAATGGAAATTCTCAATGAAAAATTAATGCATAAGGATATTACATAAGTAAAAAGCTTTTGCCGAAAGAAAGGCACACACAAAAAAAAAACAGAAAAAAGAGATAAAGAAAACATTTTATTTCAATTTTTATTTTGCCCCAAATCTTTCCAAGAAGCAAGCGCACGCCACAATAACCAGTTCCACCTGCGAATCGCGCACTACGTAAGCTGTCTCTTCATGCTTACATATCAGCAATACAAATCTATGTATATTCCAACATAACTTCGAATTCCACTTCCTCATGTACAACCATGCATCGATATGTATGCGGTACCCAGCTGACCCATTTTCAAAGACTTTTTTCTTTGCCTCTCTTTTTGCTTGCCTTTTACATCGCTGTTACAATATTTCACCAATCGAATTAATCAATTCCGTTTCGTACAAAGTAAAAGAGCCAAAGTAGAGAGTAAAATAAGCCAAAGCAAAGCATAGCAATCCCAAATCAACCAAGCGTTCCGCTTGTACGTGGTTTTTAGTGGCGATCGTGCGGTGGCTGACTGGCTGGTTGGCTGGCTTGATTGGCTATTTGATTGTCTGGATGTTTGGTTTTAGTTGCTTGTTGTTGTTGTTTCAATATTATTATTGCATTTTTTCTTACGTGATTGCTTTAGTTGTTGTTTTAGTTATGTTGACCCAAAAAGCTTAGCTCAACATAACACAACATTGCACAGCAGCTTACGTACGAGATGGCGACTGAAAGACCGTTCGCGCGTTCCATTGGAAATTCGCATAAACGGTGCGCAAAAAAACAACAACAAACAAACAAGTAAAAATATGAAAGAAATGTAAAAGAAAATACTAAAATATGTATTAACAATCAAACTGCGTTTTTAACCCTCTAACCCCCAGTACTGGCGGCAATAAATGAACTCAATCTAATTCTATAAGATGGCGCAATCTTGCTGCTTTGATGCATCTCAGAGCCCGTGCGTATAGAGGGCTGTCCCGAATACCGTCCGATATTTAGGTCACGAGTGCGCACATTAAACTGGAGTCCGCGAAACCTAGCGGGTTAAAAAGGATTGGGCCAGAGAAAGTAGAGGATCTAAAGTGGCTTGTCAATACTCCTGCCCCGTCCATATTTTTAGGCTTCCAACCAGAAATCCCTTCGTGCAAGGGAGGCTCTTAACCTCTAAAGCGGATTTGTGTGTCCTTAGTTTTGGTTCCGATGCACTAATGCATTTCTCTTAGGGGGGGGGTAGGAGATGCCGCTTGCTGAAATGGAGGAGGTTCTAGAGTCTGTGGGTAATTGTTAAGGGTTGTATCTCATATCATAGTCTTTAATATTCATAACTCATAAGCTACCTGAGATCATTTGATATTTAACAATCTGCTCGATCGATTGTTTGTTCAACTTCCCAGCCGTCATCCCTCACACTTTCAGACATTTTGGCTTCCATCCACATTTGCTGTTATGCTGCTTGGGCTGTGTTTTTGGGACCCCCTAAGCTTGTTCCATTTCTTTGTTTTGTAAGTACCTAAACAAGACAGTTGCACATGTAATATTGGCTATGTGGTAACCTGTCTAAAATGTAGCAACACTAAAGACACCAACAACAACAACAACAACAGTAACTACAGCTCACCCAATAACTACAGCTCACCCAGTAAACGAGTAATCAAAGAAAGAGTATGAAGTAAGACGATCGCTGTCAGTCAAGTCGGCATACAGCTGGTTGGTTACCTACTTGGCCGACTAAGAAAGCCGACATCGATGAAATGTGGTAAAGGTATAGACAACAAAAACAACAAACAAAAGAAGGAAAAATCAAAAACAACAACTTTAAAATTAACAAAGCAAAACTATAAAAATGCACCCAGTAACCTGTTGTGTTGTGAATTATGTTACGAACGTAACGTGTTTCAAAATATAGGAAGTCAAACGCTGTCTCGCTGACGAGCTGTCGGTATGTCGGTATGTCATAGTCAGCAAACGGCGTACCCGCAGTTACCAAGCGTCTCAGGCATAGTTTTTATTGTTGGTATCTAAACAATTTATTTTCTTTACTCGTTGTTGTTGTTGGTTTGATTATAGTTGGTTGTTGTTGTTGTTGAACTGGCAGCGGACTTTGGTTTCTTACGTATTTAATGCAGTAAATATTATCTAACGTTTGGCCTAACGCTGCAAAGCTCACAGCTCGCAGCTTAGAGCTCCATTACACACCACGTACTGCTCGATTACAAGTTACTGTAGGCCTCTGGGGCTGTGGGCCGGCCGTTATGCACACACATTAGATATCAGACTTCAATTGGTGCGACTTGCTTTGCTTTTCTTTGCTTTGCTCTTTGGACGTCTTTTGGTATGGTGCGGTATGACACACATTTTCCTTCACATATTTCCACACACACAATTAGGTAATTTCCAAAGCTCGATGTACTAACTTATTGAACTGCATTGAGCTGTAGCTGGTGTTGCTGGGTTTTAATTTTCCTATTGGAGCTCAATTTTTTTGTCTGCATAAATTTTTTTTCAAACTACCTTTACACTGTTTCCGTTCGTTTCACAGTGGTCGAAGCGGTCAATGTGGTGGGGGAAAAAATTCTTAGTCGAGTTGACGCCGTTGCATAGTTTGCTCGCTGGGAAACTGAACAAGTTGGGTGTGATGACTAGTATGTGAACTCTAGAAGCTCAACTAGTGTCGACTTAATTTTTATGGAGCGAAGTTTTCCTTAGACGCTAGCTTTAGAACTGATATACTCTCTAGAGAGAACTCGTCGGCCAGCTCAACTTTTAACGTTTACTAAATCTGATCGTTCCGTGCTCATTGAAAGGTCTAAGCTGATAAGTTATGAAAAATAAGTTCCGTCATTTCCTAGATCCCCAGGCTTAACAAAAACAAGGCAGAAAGCACTCATGGAGGTGCTGTCAATTTGAAGGAAAAAAGAGAAGATCGGCCTCAATCTCCTTTAAACAGACTATCGAGTAGTATGGAAAGCTTTAACCTAAAATCTGAGACATCTTGAGCTTTCACTCCGCCAGTGTAAGTTTCATAATTTTTAATTTGTAAAAATTGTTTCTTTTATTCTTCCGTCAATATGTTTTCTCCATTAACCCATTGTGCGCCAAATGCAAATTGTGCAAATCAAGCTCACCTTCATGTACAGTCTATGGAGTTTGAAAATGTTTCACTGCATTCATAACAGACTGTCTACTGTTGTTATGCTGTTAGTTGTTATGAGTTTAACTGTTATATGAATGTTGATACTACTTGTTTTGTTAGTGTTGTTGTTGTTGGCATTACCAAGTATTACATTTTAGGGTAGGAGTTAACGGCTTAACCTCTTTCTTTGCGCAATTTGATGGCGGTCGTAGTGGCACATATTCCAAAAGAAAAAAAAAAATGTTACAAAAATATATTATAAAAATATATAAAAATATATGATATAAATATATCCTTCAGGTATGAGACTAAATTAAGAGAACGACTTGCGTAAATAATAAAAGAGTTTCCAACTCAAGCGGGTTTCGTTATAAGTGGAAAACTGAACTGCAAAAATATCGAAATTTAAACCCACCCCAATATACACATCATGTTCATGAAGGGTATAAAAATAAACACACAAACATTACAAAATCGAAGGAAGTGTTTCTTGGTTGCCGTGTTGATTGTTCGTAGTGCCGATTTCGTAACGACCACAAATAGCTGCAGCTCACAATAATAAAAACAACAATTTCAGCGCCAAAACTGTGTTGAAAAAAAAAACAACAAAACCAAACCCATACCGGCAATGTAACAGCAATAAAAGTAAACGTACTTAGAGCCCACATGGGCGTTTTAGTTTTTGGCTGTCTTCACTGAAACTAAGCTACCTGTTGTGTGCAAAATGTTTGAAGTGTTCCTGGTCAGTATGCAAGCACTCATTGAAATAAATAAACCAACGAAAAGTATGCGAACTCTGTTTGACAAATCGCTAAACTCACACACACACACATCCACCAGCACATACATACATGTGGAGTTCGTTTGAAAGCACCTGAGCATTGCGAAATATGTAATTTTGTCTATGGATTTGCACTAAATTGAATTCATGAGGAAAAGTCTTGTGTGACAGCAACAACAACTCCAGCGAAGTAACGATTTTAGGCAAATGTTTTCCGGTATTTAGGACACAACATTGGCTTTCTAAGTAGAGGAAGTCAGTGGTTCAGAGGATGATAAGAAATATTGCGCTTCAAACAACAAATAAGAGACACTCTCCTAGCAGTTCCAACATTTTAATTTACCAGCCCTTTTCAGGAAATGGCTCAATGAGCCCGTACATTAAGAATCAAAATTTGGGGTGCAAGAAGATCCCGCAAACCCATCCTGACTTGCTGCTTGAAAGACTGAATCTCGTCGGGAACATGCTGATGGAACTTTGCCACATGAAACCTAATCTGTTTATCAACCATATCTACATGATGCGCAAAATCCTGGAGAAGACCCATACGAAGCGAGTTAACACACAATATATTTTTCCAGCTAGTATAATATTCCTGAAGAGACCACCTTTGTACGAGCTGTATACGGGCTACGACATACTACAACGAATTAAAGCCCAGCTCCTTCGGTTGCGAACCCTGAACGAAAATGAGTCGACCCTATAGGAAATTTTATAGGCACTCGGTGGTGGAAGCTGAGGAAGAATTAGATGAGCTCTCCGATGGAAGAACCAGTTGGAGGACGATTTGAGTGCTGTTTGTAATTGGAGTCAAGTAAAGGAAGAAGTGGTGCGCTGTGTTGAGCGACCAAAACAGTTTAAACGGTTAAGAGCGAGGTGGGTAACTAAGAAGGGCTTCGTACATATGGAAACGGACAGAGGTCCTAAATTAAAATGTTCTTGTAAACGAGTGCTACTCGCTATAGATATAATGTTCTTTTAAACCCCTCCACAAAATATGATCAGAATCATGGACGGTGCAGGAGGTGGTGGAAAAGGTCCACCGAAAATGTATGATTCTTGGCATATTGCAAATGCTTTGTTTCCATGATCTGTACTGATGTACGGGAATATGATCCGGGTTCAGCGACTTTGCAGGCCAGGTTGTTGTTGTTGTTGTTTTAACAACAAAATCACTCCCCGAAGGTTTTGGGGAGTGTCGTCGAAATAACAGTCCTTGGCCGGATATGAATCCGGTACGCTCCGGTACTCCCTTGCGGTACTGCCCGACTGTCGTGGGAGCGATTTGGTATGACCAGTGCAACCTTCTAGGTCATGTCATCCCTCCTTCCGAAAGGAAAGAGAAGATGGGTAATGAGAGGTGGGAGGCATCATATCCATAGATCAACCATCGAGTTGCACATCATTACCTTTGTGCGTATTGGTCGCCTCTTACGACCGGTATGCCTACCGCGGGCATATTCTAAGCCCCAACCCGCAGGTCATGTAGTTTGACTGTGCAAAGCTGTGTCGGCTTCGAATGTATTTCTAGCGATAGCTGATTTGGACAGCAGAGGAAGTGTTTTGCCTCATTGAATTAAAAAAAAAGGTAGTGGTTAGCTTAGCCTCCCGCCAGTGCTTCCAAATGCCGTCAGTAATCGTTAACCAGTATCCTTAGGACAGCGAAATGACTTTCAAGTCTTGGTGCTTTTGTTTTACATACATTTCAGTATTCCAAAACGTCTTCTTTTGCTACCCAGATACAAAAGATTGCGCTTAATATTTGTGTATCTCCATAAATACTTACCTGTCCGTTTAACGAGTGCACAAGATCAGCACTGTAACGGTCGCCAGCTACTTGTCTACCACTTCAGCTGCACTTCAAAAACCCCTATAGGCTTGACCAATTCATTATTCTAGTCCAAGTGCAATTCATTATGTCGAAAAGTGCTCGGCCATAATTTTTTTTTTTTTTGTTTACATCAAGCAGCATCTGAATTCTATCTGCACTTCATTTGTTTGCTTTAAAGGAAGAGCTGCCGAGGCTACATATTTACTTGCTTTAATCTCTATGAATGTATGTAGAAGTATGTGGTAGTGAGCACTTCCGAAGACAATAAAAACACTATGCTTGATCCTTTTGTATATGGAAATTCTTGGAATATCCTAAAAGGACACAAAACACTCATTTCCAGCTCAGCGGGAACACTCTTTAACGGGCGAATATTATACAAATAAATATTTGATGATGTGCGCTTGTGAATGCAGCATTCCTATATACATATGTATGTACATACATACATACATACTCATACATAATGTATACCTATTTATTTGTAAATCTACAATTTGTACCTGCATATATTGACATACATACTCACATATTTATAACGACCCTGTAGTGAATTTAGTTACTAGTAACTAGATACCAACTAGTTGTATAATAACTACATTTTCACCAGTTGGGTAATTATCACTAGGCATTTTGAACTTTATTTGAAAGAAAAAATTCAAAAATTTGATTTTTAAAGGCACCAAAGGTTCAAAAATTAAAAAAAAAAATGATTATAATTTTGTTAATTTATTCGTAGGTCGCTAAGTGCTTACGAAAAAAAAAAAGTTTTTGAAATAAAATAGCAAAAGTTTTAAAATTATTTGTAGTTAAAAGCAATTTGAAAGGCAAATTTTTTAAGTGAAAATCAAGTCTAAAGTTATCGCCATGACTAAAATTATCAGCGCTTATAGTTTTTTCTGCTCGCTTATTTTGTTGTTGCTTTTAATATCAAAAAATATTTTTATGCTAACAGAAAAAATTGTACCTATCTAGCTTCGATGTGATGAATAAAAAACTGCGATTGTTGAATGAAAAGCTTGTTGATTTTTTATTATTGTAGTCGCTTTTTTAACAAGATAATTTTTTTTTCACAAAATTTTAATTAATTTTTAAACTTAAAGGTTAATTTATAGCAAAAAATAATGAATTCTGATTTTGAAAAAATTATTGAAATATTCAGAAAGTTGATGTACTTCTAAAGTATACTAGTCTATTTCTGTATCAATATATACACAGAATTTTAGTCAGATTCCACCGGCTCGCTCATCGTCATTTAATTTTCCCTACATGGCATTTCTAATGTCCAAGTGTTTGCTTTTATTCATATTTCCAATTGTTTGTACTCGCTTTTGTGTGTTGGTGCGGCAAATTGACAAAGCCATTTGCTTTAGAGTTTTGTTTGTCCATCTCACACGCTCATCATTAAAGATCCTTTTGTTAAGAAATTCACTTTTTGAAAATATATAAAAATTGCTTGCATCCGCCCATAGAAGTTATGAATGCTGCTACAGCATTTCCAGTGAAAAGATATAGGAAGTTGAAGTCGTTAGATACTTGTGTGGCTGATAGCTGTCGGTATGTATGTAGTTAGATTTGTTTCAGAGGACAATTAGAAAGTAGTATTTGGTGCAGTTTTGTTTCGACAAAAAAGAAAGGAAGAAATAAATTGTAACACTTTTTAATTTAGGAATGCAGCGTATAAAAATGATTGCCCTGTAGGGAAAACAAAAAATGCATGATATTTCGGGAGAATTCCGAAGTCCATTTTTCAATCGTGTTCAAAGTAAATATTAATTACGGTAGCAGCTGGTGCAGAATAGGTTAAAGCAAGTGGTGATATAACTGGTTATATGACAGGTAGCAGCGCATGCCTATGACAAGCAACTTATACTAAGCATATCTTCAAAATTTTCTTTGAATTTATTGATGAGTGACTATTGAAATTTTCTAAACTGTCAATTACAATTTTTTCCTACTGGGCTTATTTGTCACACTGCACATGCATGCCTATCGGGGGTTTTATCGAGCATATTACTATTAATTAACCTTTGGGTCGGCTTTGTGCTAGTTATCAATTGAAAAAATCGCTAAAAAACAACAAAAATTCAATGTCAAGATTAGCCAAGTTACACATACGAATACTGAGAAACAAACAACAAAATCACTATTCCCTTAAAACCGATTACAAAGGGCGACATTGAAAAGTAAAATAATTATCTCAATCTATTTAAAAAAAAAGGAAATGAAAGGTGTTATATACATATTTGGGAACATGAAATATACATTAAATTATAGAATTTATTTTTAAAAATATCTAACGATTATATTAATATTTTGTTCATAAATTTTAATTTCTAAAAATTTTCTTATCTGAAACAATCTATAGAAAAATGTTTATGGCACAAGTCAATCAAGATTGTGAGTAGTTCATACATATGTACATATGTACATACATACATAACCACTAAGGATGCCCATATTTTAGATATTTACAATTCTGGCATTCACGGGACCTAATTTGAAAAAAACGAAATTCATTAGAATCCAAAAGTCTAGTTGCGAAAGAGGGAAAACTATGGCGGTTGTCTCTTAATTTCACTTTTCTAATTGAATAAAAACTTTTAATAAAGAATTGAAAAATAAAAATTTCATTTTCAGATCCACAAATTTAAAATTCGCATGAAAAAGAAACGAGAACTTTTAAAGTTTAAAATCACCACTTTTTTTGTTATAGAAAATGGTCAAAACAAGGGATTGACAACGCTAATACATTCCCTAATAACATGAATAACAAACGTAGTATACCGTCATCACAATCATCACATTCACCTCACTATTTTACATATATAAAATTTTTGCAGTCCCACACAGAAACAACTTATTCCGGACTTGACACTGCCTTTCGTTACTAAAATTGTGACTCATTCCCTAACGATCGAACTGATATTGATATAGTACATATTATGTATGTATATTTAAATGTGCTCATGTTTATGCGTATTTTTATGTGTATTTGTTATGTTTTGAAGTATATTAATATTAATCTTTAGTTTTTTTTATTAAAATACTTAATGATCGCGGTTGTGCAAGGTTACGACATGCACTTAAATCTATATCATATATATAGAATCAGCGGAGTTGAGCCTATATTTTAAGTTGAACCCTTTGAAATATAACGGTGAAAATTATATTTGATGTAATGCCCTACTAACTGAGTAATTCGCGCACAAACATACAGACATACGAATACTATAGCCATATATCTACATATGTATATTTAGACAGTTTTCTTGTGTTTATTCTAATTTTTTTTTTTTGGCTAGACCAAGTGCAAACAAGTTTCTTTTTTGTGTAATTTAGAGCTTATTCGGCCGGTACTTCATAGACAAAAACAAAAGTTTTTTCTTTTCCTCCTACGCGTTTCGACGCATTACCGCATCTTCTTCAGGGAGATTCTATATTTTCCAATGAAAATATGTAACATAAAACAAAACAAACATTGACAATTAGTTTCAATCAAAACAGATAACACATTTTTAGACATTGCACTTACATACATTCAACATTAGAATTTCACATTAAAATAAATAATTTCTAAAATTCGAACATTTACATATATATGTACATATATCACAACAAAGATAAACATAATTTTTTTTTTTACTTTTTTTACACTTGTTTAAATACTTTGCGCTGGGTTGAGTTGTGCTCTAAGAGAGCAAGTATGAGATATGAGTTTTGTACTGATTAGCGACGATTAGTTGCCATTTGGGATTTCTGTGGTCGATTAAACATGATTGATCTTGATACTGAAGATGTCTTCAGTTAAGATGTTTCTGTAGAGATAATCTCTCCCAGAAATGGTCATTTTAGTATGTCTTCGATGTCATAGGAATTAGGTCTCGCAGTAAAATGTATTTAAAGCGGTATGAAGGGTATATTCTCGAGTCTAAGTAAATAGCATTTATTACAATAGACCCACCATTGCGAGTTGTTGAACAGTCAACTCAACCATTACTACCTAACCTATTTACATTTTTGTTTGTTTACTTTTATATTTCTTATATTTTCAATTTGTGAACTCATCCATTGCCCTCTTCACTCAAACTCCTCAACCAATCGCATTATACTCCTTATATTCCTTATAAAATTTCCAAGCGAATTAAATACAATTGACACGAACAACACGTAGCAATTGTGTCATCATCAAGTGTAGATGTACCGCCAAGTGGGTGAATCGCAAGAGAAGCTTGGTTGGTGTCTTGTGAAAATTACCTGTGTGGAAAATCTCTTGCTGCTTGACGGGAAATTTGCCAATGGGCAGTAATCTTCAAGTCAGTAAATATGGCGTCAGGTGTTAAGCGCTTTTGTAGTATCCATGAACAGTTGCAAATAAGTATGTATGTATATGTGTTTGTTTATGAAATGTAATTGCAACACTGCAATACTTAATGCGCTTTAAACAACTCACAATAAATATGAAAAACAGAGAGTCAAACCGAACAAGTATCTTTCTTTTTTTCAAAACCGAAACCGGTTCATTTTTCAAAACTAAACCTTTCTAAAATCATAACCGTTTCATGATTAAAACCAAAATCAAACCGGTTTATTTTTTAAAACCAAACTCATAACCGTTTCGGGTTTTAAAATCATAACCGTTTTATGATTAAAACCAAAATCAAACAGGTTTATTTTCCAAAATCAAACTCTTAACCGTTTCGGGTTTTAAAATCATAACTGCTCCATGTTAAAAAAAAATCGTAAAATCGTTTATTAATTCAAGCATAATTCTTAGCAATTAAAATCGTTTAAATTTTAAATACCATTAGAACCGTTAAAACCCGTTCGCAAGCGTTTCAGTTTTTTAAAGCAAGTAACTGTGTAAAACTTCTTTATTCGAAATTCAAAGCATAAAACTTCAAAGCCTTTTAATTTTGATTTGTTTTTCCAAACGAAAGTTGTAGATCTTTGAAACTGTATAATTTTTGGAAACCAACATCATAACCGCTTAAAACCGTTTTAACTTTCAAAATCAAAATTGTAGCTCTCTAAAATTATTTCATTTTTAGAAAAAAATATCGTAACTATTTAGTCATTTTTTAAAAGCTAAAATAATAACCGTTTAAACCCGTTTCTTAAAAAAAAAATTTTAACTCTTGTATTAAAATCAAACGGGTTTTAATCAGTTTCATTTTTTCAAAACCAAAATCATAACCGTTTCATTTTTCAAAAGCAAAACTGTAACCCGTTTCACAAAAATTACTCACTTCAGCCACCTTATTTCCTGACTGTATTACCGACCTTTCCTTAGTTGTATTGCAGTTAGATACATGCTGTCCCTTTTCAGAATGAGTCCGGTGTTAGAACCACAGGATACGAACTCAACTGCTGTTTCAATGATTTTATTGACTGCTTCTAACCTTCGGATGACGACGAATTAGACAGCATTAGATCGAAATAGTATTACTTTGCTGGGGTAACAACCAAGTAATTTCGGTAGCAACTTCGGATCGTAAATTAGTCTTGGCTTCAGTTCAATTACTTTCCAAACGAGAATGAGCTCTGCTTTCCATCAGTTTATTAGCTAATGCTATCCCATGATACCACAATGTCATTTCGAAACGGTTGAACTCCCTGATGGTACCTGTTCACACGCATGAAACATGGTACATTGGGCCGACCCATCTCTGTAGGTACCAGAGTTCAGCTTTGTATGTTGCAATTTGCTGCATAGCCAAATACTTAGATCTCAAGTACTATTCGCACATTTTCTTTATGAGCCTACCCAAATCTCTACAAAGAAAAATTAAATAAAATGAAAAAAAAAAAAAAAACAATTTGTTTTTTGTTTGTTTAATTAATAATTAGTCTGCGACAAATGAGGAATCGCTTCTGGCTATGCGACAGTGTTGATGTTGTTGCGAAATCTTGGTTGTCTTGGCTTGTGACTGCGCAAGGCCGCAAGCGTTCCTATTTACAACTGGTAGTTTCCTCCTACAGCACCGCATCAACTTTGTCTTCTCCTGCTCTTTCTTCTTCTTCTTATGCTTCTTTTTTTCCTTTTATGAATCAGCATATTATTTGCGAGCACTTGACTTCTTAGGCAACCACTTGTGGTCTCTATAATATATTTTATTATAAACACTTATCCATGTATTATACTCGAGGTAAAGCATCCATACACAAA
The DNA here is from genome assembly GCA_951509765.1 of Sphenella marginata. Taxonomy (NCBI): domain Eukaryota; kingdom Metazoa; phylum Arthropoda; class Insecta; order Diptera; family Tephritidae; genus Sphenella; species Sphenella marginata. The sequence goes on along the minus strand of OX608080.1, from coordinate 10,664,092 downwards.
TCTACACTGACTCTGCTTGTTGGTTGTGCGAAAAATTTCCCTTTCGGCTATGAAACTTTGGAGTACTTGCGCGTGTTGAAACATTAGCAAAAATGTGACTATTGTCCGGTGGAAATTGTGAGTTTAAATAAATTACTTACAGTCTTCCGAGTCATAATTATATGGTTAATGAGTAATGTATAATGTGACTATTATGGATGTGCTAAGTAGTTTGAAACACTTCTGCTGCAAACCTGCAAGCTATTTACCGAGGTGCAAATGTGAATGCTTGGCATGTCCCATAAGAAGATGATGAAAACCAGCTGAGCTTTTATTTTGTAATGTTGACAAATTTTCAAAGGTGAACACAGTACGAAATGGGTCAGACGGAGTTTAGCCATTCACAAAGGGGGTGCTTTTCAACTCTTGCACCTATTTAGGCAAACAAAAGCTACCTCAAGACTAGCTTAGGATCCCTTTGAATTCGGTACAATGGCATCGCCGTGTACATAATTTATTTTGTTACAAATACTTTGCTCATAATTGGTGACAACTCTGAAAAAGTAGTGTTGCCACTTAGGTTGTTTTGTCACCTATTATCTGCGTAGTATCTGAAACAAATAAAATTATAAGGCAATGCCATTGTACCGATTTGTTTTTTTTTAATTACACTGTAAAAATAAACTAAGTGGCAGCACAACTTTTTTTTAGAGTTGCCAAATATTTGAGTTTCTTAGCTATACTTCAAAAATCAAGAGCAAGTCCTTTTAGATATAGAAAAAGATGCGCAACAAGTTATAAAATGCTTAGGTGGCAACCCTATGCGGTAACGCTTTATTGGGATACCTAGTACATACATTAAAATAAGTAGAAAGTTTGTGAAAACATCCTTTGTGGTTACATCATTGAATAAAAAAAATTATAATATTAGTTGGCAACCCTAGAAATATTTTTTTTTAAAGTGACCTAAGTTACATATCTCTTGTTAAAAAAGTTTTGACTATATCACATAACTTAATTTTTTTTAAATAGGTGGCAACTTTGTTGACATATCCTCAGTGGCTAAACTTATGTGGGAAGTATTAAGAAGTAGTACGTCAAAAATACAAGGTTTTGAAGCAACATCCAATTATACGATCCTTTCAATAACAATATCTTGATTTTCCATCAGGTTTGATGGCACAAATAAGAAAGAAGAAGTCTTTGTCTGTCCTTAGAATTAGACCATCTTCCTAATCATCCGTACGATTTCGGACGCTGGGTTTTTCTCAATATAGGAGTATATCTCGCATGTCTTGTCCCTTCCCACAATCTTCATTCACTAAACAGTCAAAATATTCCGCTCCACCAACAATTCAGCCAAACACCGTCTATTACTGGCTCTTTAGACATGACGAACTATCTCAAAATCTTGTTATTGCGTTGCTCATGCTTGTTGCCAATACAATGAACTTTAAGACGTAATTAAGCTAAGAAAGAATGCTGGTTGTTTTCCTGTCGTAAATGACATATGGACAGACGTACGGACAGACGCGCTAAGGAATCAAGCACAAGAGGCAGTTCTACCGGTTAATATGAGTAAATACGAGTAATGTAAATGCGAAGTAGTCATATGTATATGATTATGGCGTCCAATATATCCATAGTAATTTTAGTTTATCTGATGAGAGCATAGTTAAATGGCAATAATAATTTGCGAACGGATGTTAAAGTCGTTTTAACATTTTTACGTCCCAATGTAGATTTGTATGTGCATTAGAGGGTGTCGAGAGAAAAAGTGGAAAATTGTATCCTCTGTTTGTAGAGATTACCTCAGTGGCGCAATCCTAGCTGGATGAAAATACTTTTGTTGACTTGAAATACTTACCGTTTGTTATCCACATCAGAATATTTTAATTGATTTTCTAAATTTTAGAAAGGTGGCAACTCTGCATAAACCTAACTAGTGGCAACTCTTTTATCAGAGAGCTATGATTGCCGCAGCTAGCTCAAGCAAAAATTTTCATAGAAATTATAGTAGATGATATACGAAAACCTTAATATAATTGGATTAGGTGGCAGCTCTAAACAAATTGACTTCATGAAATATGACATAAGATATATATCTTTAGTTTAATACCCATATTGGCATATCCAACAGTATTTTTAAATAATTTATATATGTACATAAGTGACAACCCTGCAAAAAAGAAATATCCCATTTCACCTACATATGTATGTGTAAAAAGCGTAAAGTCAGAATGATTAAAGTCGTTTAAATATTAAATATAATGGGAGTAGGTGACAACGTTAGTTGGTAACTCTAAATATATGTAGATGATTTAGTTTTAATACCACGCAAATACCTTTCGTTTGATACCCATATTGGCATATCTCAGTTGGATTTTTAGTAAGATGGCAACCCTGTTAATTATTGCAAGTGGTAGAATTGAAGCAGGTTTTGGCATATATCTAAATTAACTATAATTTCTGTATCCAAGATAATAGCGGATATTGTAGGATAAGGTGGCAACTCTATTGTGAAACCCTACCAAGAAAAAAAGAATTAAAACACGACGTAAGGGCCTTATTTTGTGTCGGCATATTATTAAATTAAATATAAAATTATTTATTTCAACTTCAATTTTTCCTGCTTCCAATAAGTGGCAACTTTGGAAAAATATCATACAATTCTCCCTCTTCCTCTCCACCTGCATGACCTTCTCGCACACTCACTCTTACTCGCTCTATCTCTCTCCCTTACCACATTCCTCTATTTCACACTCTTCTTATCCTTCTCCCTTCCCTCTCTCACTCACCCTATCTCTCCATCTTTATCTCGCACTTCCATTACAGCTAGCCCTCCATTTTGCTTCTTAATAAGTATTATATTCTCAAGATAAAATAAGTTACAGCCTAATGTCCTCATGCGCACTGCAACATTCCTTTGCTTTCACAATTATTCTGCTGTCACTTGCTTTATTGTTAACTATCCTCACTCAGTCCAAGCATGTACTAAGTTTCTATTACCAACGATTAACGTCAAACATAATGTTTACATACACACACACAAACACACGTCGCTACAAAAAGCACATAGCACGTATGAAGGAATATAAAAATTGCCTGGACTTGCATGACTTGATTGTGATTATTATTAAATGTTGTGCTTTTAACATCCGCTTCCGCATTTTTATAAACAGAAATCTTTTGCGCACGCCATACCAACACCAACACAATTCTACATGCATACATACATACATACATTTCCCTGTACCTGCATACATACATACATACATACAAATATTCATGCGAATCTCGCGCGTCACATTGCTCACTTGTTGTTCGTTCTTGTTGGCTAGAACATTTTAACAATTCAAGTTGTTTGATGTTTTTTTTTGCTTTTTCGATTTGCAAAAGTTGTAATTAAAATGCTCAACGCGTTTGCCAATCCAATTGCCATTTACCATTTGCCATTTGTTGTTTTTGCTATTATTATTATCATTGTTGTTGTTGTTATTGTAGCTATTACGAATATTTTAAGTCAAAGTGCTCGTATACATACAAATTGTTGTTTTATGCAAGTGCTATGTAGCGCCTCTTAGCTATATTTGCTTGACCGAAAGACAAACGAGCGAACGATCGACCAATAGACAGCCCAGCGCAGCGCAGCGCAGCCCACCTCCCTCGGCAAAGTCAATTTACGGTCACATCTTAACTTTGTTTAATGTTGTGTTATTTCTTGTCGATTTGCAAGGTAGTTGCGAGAATGCGTGTATTAGCGATGCACCGAATGTCGTATTTTGAAATGTTCGCTCAATCCAAATTTTTTTCGTTTTCCTGGTTTAAAATTTGTATGCATTGTTTTTTTTTTCATAGTGTTGCCAACGAAATTTTTTTTACGAGGTTGCCAACTGTTTGCAATTATTCAAAAATGTAATGAAATGTCAATGAGTTGATATCCTTATGGCATAAAAATATATTTTATAATCAAATAACCATTTTTTAAGTATCTAGTTTTACAATAAAAATATTTTAGAGTCGTGTTGCCAGATTGTCTTAATTAAATATTTCGATATTTAGCATTTTGAATAAAAATATCTAATTTACTATCAGCTAAGCCCCGCTAAATTATTGTCTTTTCTGAGGAAGTTTTACCAAAGTTGCCACTTTTTGCAATACAATATTTATTGTTAAGGTTACCAACTGGCTATTTTTTATAAATTTCTGATATTTTTAGCAAGGTATTTTCGTAAATTTGTTTTTGCCCACATTTGTAAAATAGAACCACAGAAATTTGCGTGTGTATTCCAATTGGGAATTTTGCGGAGGTTGCCACCTACTTCCAATTTTATCAAAACAAAACTGTTATACTGTTAAAGCAATAACTTTCCTCTTAAGCGTTTGGACATGTTATAGAAGCTTACCAAAAATTTTAAATTTAAAACAAATTTGTGGAAAGTAGAATTTTTTATACTGATAATTGGGCGGATCCAAACTTTCTATGTAATTAAAAAATAAAATCTTATTGATCTAACTTGCAAAGCTCCAGAAATGTGTCGTTTATAAGTTTGCAAACCAATTTTTATACCGATTTCGCTAAAACCTAATAAAAATATCCACTTTTGTGAATATTCGTAACAACCCTTGTGGCATGTGTGGAGTGTTCATCAAGTTAAGTGCGATTGAGAATTAGCCCTTTCAGATAGGCATGTGAGTTCTTAAAAACCGTAAGTACATACTATAGTGTTTGTGAATGTCATGATGAGGAGATGATTTTGATTTTTTTGCTTACCTAGCTTAAACTCGAAATTCTCAAAAGTCTTATGGTATGATTGTTATCAGTTTTACGCCAAAAAAGTTGACGTTACGTTGAGTTTTACAACAAGAAAATAAAAAATAAATCCAAAAAAGTCGAAAATTTTTCAATGAAAAAGATTTTATTTGAAAAAGCTTTAAAATAAAATTAATTGGAAAACACGGAAGCTAAATTAAATTTTCAATCAAAAAATACTTTAAAAAAAATAATAGAATAAGAATTTGATCTTTAAAAAATAATACAAAACTAAAAAAAAGGATTGAAAAATGTTTTGAGACTAAAATAAAATAATTTATTTTTTACTTAAAACTAAAAAAAATTTAAGGAATAAAAACAATAACTAAAAGATAGTAAATTTAATAAAAAGCTATTTGTTTTTATTTGACGAAGCAACAAAAAACAATTTTTTTAGGAAAATAAAATAAATTAGTTCAAGATTGTAGGTGAATAAAACTTGCTAATGATTAATTTAAAAGATAATTATTAAAATTAGAAAACAATAAAAAAATTAATAAAAAAAATAAAATAAAATAAATTTAAATAAAATAAAATAGAATAAAAGAAAAGAAAATAAAATAAAATAAAATAAATTTAAATAAAATAAAACAGAATAAAAGAAAATAAAATAAAATAAAATAAAAGAAAATACAATAAAATAAAATAAAATAAAATTAAATAAAATTAAATTTAACCAAAAAACTTATGTAAGAATTGAATAATATAAAACTTATTAAATCTAATTAAAAAAGTAAAATGTTGAATGATATCATTACTTCCTACTCAATATTATTCAATAACCACTCGAAACAATCTTATTACTCACGGCACCTCGTTTAAAATCTGTTAACAATACACTAATTACTTTCTCAAATATGTACATATGTATGTACTGCGCTTACTTAGCACGAATGACAATTCAAATTGTTAATAGCAAAAGTAAATAAATGCATACAAAAGAATTAAGTCATCACTTCACAGCCCTCATAATTCCCATAAAAATTGTAGACTAGGAAGTTGAATTTATTTTCCTTATTATTTATTTAATTTTTTTTTATAAATAAACAAACACTGGTGTTAAAAATACATATTTACATATATTTGTTTTAATATTTTTCAATGTCTCATATCAGTAATTTATTGCATTTGCTCAACGTCGTTTGCTGTTCTTTTAGCAGTTGCAGCAAGGAAATGTTATTGGTATTGTTATTAATATGATTCGATTTTTTTATTAGTTAGAAAGTTTATAATTTGTATATTCAATAAAGAACTTCTAGCTTGCTTTTCCAGCATCTGATATTTTTTTATTAAACGCTCATATGTACATATTTCTAAATTTTAAGCTTGTTTTTTCGAAATAAATACACTTTTGAAATTCTTTTCGAACTCCGACTGCTCAGTAGAATTTCAGAAGTTTGTAAACTTTTTTACAACGTGAATTTTTTTTATGAAAATAATATTTGTTTTTTTAATTTTACATTTTTTTTTTAATATTTTTAGTTTTAAAACTAAGCTTTAGAGAAGGCGAGTTGTTTTTTAAGTTATTATTATTTTTTATTTTATTTTATTATTTGGCTCAGGTGCTATGTGACCGTTTTGCTCAAATTGTATGTATTCATTTGGCTCAGGTTCTGACGACCATGATGCCTAAATGTTCAAAATTGTTTGTTCTTTAGAGAACGGGTGTATGTATGTATTATTGGTGGCGAGCACTGTTGGCTCTGAGGCATGGCGCGATTGGCTTCCCCATTTTCGCTTGGAAAAACCACACTTTTGTTTTCCAAACCATAAATTATATCATCGAAATATTTTATAAGCTTATTGCGAATTACAATAGCATGCAATGCAAATAAAATAAACGAATGAAATAACCGTAGCTTATTTTAAAACTGGCGAAAAGATGAAAATTTATATGTTAAAATGTTTGGAAAAATTGCGTTTTACATGCTCAAATTGATCGTATTTCAAAATTGCCATTTTCAGATATAACACAGTAACAATTAAAAACAAAATACATTTTTTTTTTAATTTTTTAAATTTTCGATATCATTTTCTTGCATAAAAATATTTTCACAGTGTAAATTTTTCATTGACGATTTTAGTAACCTGTTTTGTGTTCTGGATTTTTTAATATTTGTTTCTGCTCAAGGTCTGCGTTTTCAATTGAGTTTTTAGAACATGAACCGGCACAAGTAGCAAAAAATTCAATGTAAGTTTTCCATTACTTCGAAATTTTAAATCTTTTAAAATTTTAAACAGTTAAATGCTAATTTAAAAAAAAAATCAATTTTTTTTAAAGCCTGAAAAAGGTAGTTTATTAAATAAATACATGTTTGATTCTTTGCTTTGTTTCAAAAAAATTTAAAAAAAAAATTAAAACTTTTTACCTAGAAATTTCAAAAACTTTTCAAAACCTACTATGAAATTTTCAATATTTTTTTTATGTTGGAAAAATTGTTACATAAAGTAATTTTTTTCTTAAATGACAAGCTGTAAAAATTTATAATGCAACAAAATCTTCAAAAATTTAAAAAAAGTATAGGTTTTCGAATTTTCCTAAAAAAAAAACCTATTTCTCATTTTTAAATTTATATTTTATTTTACAAATACATTAAAATTTCAAAATAAATAGAAGTGAAATCTCCAAAAATAAAATCACATTTATATTCTATGCAAAACATTTTTAAATTTTTTTAACAGTCCCCAAATATTGCTGATTTGGTAAGAAAAATTTTAGAATTTTTCTTTTAAAAAATAAAAAAAAACTGTCCCATTTTGAAAGTTAGTAACTGTGAGTAGTAACGCATACAAAACATATGTATGTATGTATGTAAATGAAAATCTTGTAACAAGAATAAATGACAACAACTAAAGTTCGAGTATTTGTAACAGTAATAACAACAATTTATCGCTACGAAGTGATTGTAACTGCAACAACAACAATGACCGGCATTAGCGATAGCAACAAGGGGCAACAAACAGTAGCTTCAATAAACACGACAGCGTTGCCGCCGACTGCCGACAGCAACGACAGTGACAGCAGCAACAACAACAATAATAAATATAACAATAACAACAACAACACTATCAACGATTGGCAACGCGGAAACAGAGTTGTTCTCCATTATTAACTAATGACGCATGCAATTGACCGCACCACCGCACATTTTCCTATCGCATTGTAAACTTACATATGTACATATGTACATATGTATGTATATAAAAGTATAAATATAAATAATTTTGTATATAAAATACAATTTATTCCTTATTACATGGTGTTCTGGTTGTTGTTGTTGTTGTTTTGTTGGTTGTAAAAGTAGAAAATTACTGAAAGCCAGTGGAACTTGAGATGGGAAATTGTGATATCTACCCACTTGATGAACGTTCGTTAACTTGCTTACTATTGTAATTATGTATATATGTACAAAAATGTGCAAATATGCATATTTACATATATGTATGTACATACATACATATGTATGTACTATGTAAGTATATATTTACATGTAAATACGTAAGAATAGACATTAGAGCGCATCATAAAAAAGTTCCAAACTATAAACGCAGGGCTTTTGAGGACTACAAAAATGGAAAACTGTCATTTTATACTACATACAAAGAATGTGAACGATTTTTTAAAATTAAAAATTTTTTTTTTTTTGTTATTGATGCTCTTAGTGAATAATTAAATCTAAGTCGACCATGGTTGCAGAGACATATTTCGAAAACTCTCCCCATCGCTTCTATCTTCTTTCTCCCACTTCTTCTTCTTTGCTCTCTCTCTCCCCTTCTCTCTCTTTCACACTCAACAAATTTCCAATTTTCTTTTCCCACTCACTTTACGATACCCCCTAATGCACATTTTTATACTCGTACACCCCTCCTTTCGACACTTTAAACATGACACTTGTATAATAGTTGTGATTTTCTGTTGTTCATTCTGAGTATCTTTTTCCGCCTTTTATATTTATTTTATTTATAGTACAAATTTACATATTTATTTAGTCAATAACTGCCGGCATAGAAGTCATTCATCTAACACTCTAATGTTCAACAGCCCATACAAGATCACTTGATCATTTACTTAGTAGCAAGAAAATAGGAAAAAAATAGAAGAAATCTAATATCGTTTACGTAGTTCCTACAGTTGTTTTAATTTTTTGTTATCTTATCCGCTTTATTTCCGGTATGTATTCAAATTATTCTAACTTGGATTTCGATCTAGTTCGAGTTCGCAAAATTGTATTATGTTACCAAGTTGATATTTGCATTAAAGAGTGTGAGAATAAAATGTCAAATGAGAAATCTTATTGTCATAGCCACAATGGCGCATTTGTTTCCTGATTATTTAACAGCTCTTTTAAACATATTTAGTTGCAGGGTCGTAAAGAACTTGGACCTCTCCTACCTAAAGTGTTACTTGAATATTATTTTATTTTATTTTATTTTATTTTATTTTATTTTTCCCATTTAATTTTTTAATTTTTAATCATTATTTTCTGATTATTTTAAAAACTTTAATTACTGGGACTGCCGTAGGAAAAATTACGGAATATTCGCGTTACAAATAAAAAACATTGAGCATTAGCTTTGATCATTCGGGTGGTGACTATTCGCTTTTCTGTTTAGCCAAAATAATTACGTAATATGTAATCCATAATGTGACTAATCGACACAGAAATGATAACTCATTTATGATTTGACTCTGATTAGTTAAGTATGTACTTAAATGTTTGCTCGATCATTAAAGTTTAAGTATATATTATAAAATAAATCATTTTGATTAATTATGAAATATTATTGTGTGATTAGTCCAAACATTGCGTTTGGATCAATCGCCATTTACTTGTAGTAGTTAGATTTTATTAATTGTTTAAAAATATTTATTTCAATTCGACGTCACTTAGTTTTTCTTTTTTTCTTTGCAGGTGAGTTATAAAATGCATTTGGATCTTGAAGACGAAATAACGGGTACTTTTCGACGTATATTAAAAATCATGGTCAGCAGGAATTCATCATAAGAGGAAATAGCTTGACAAATGGTATTCGATGTTTGTAAGTACTCGCATAAAATAAAGAAAATTATTTTGCTGCTTCTGTCCCTCCTAACTCTCCTCCCTCTAACGTCAAAGCCGGGTTTCCCTTGGCAGTAGTCGGCAACCCTTCGAGTCTGTTTCTGTCATTGAGAGGTAGTCAGAGTTAGAGGGGAATAAGACGTAAGGCAATGGAGAAAGATAATGAAACCGAGAGGAAGAAAGCGTGGAAAAAGTATTAACAAAGGGAAAGGGAGAAGAAATTGAAAAAAACGTAAGAAGTGAGGGAAGAAAGAGAAAGAGGCAGATAGAGAGGGAATAGAAAGAGAGGAGGTTAGATATTGGGAGAGTTTAAAGCGGAAAAGGAAGAAGAATGAAACCGACAACGATATGGAGCTATTCTGGTATTCAACTCGAACTTATGCTCATTTTTATTTTAAGGAAATTTGAGTGCTGGGTGTGTCCACAAAACATAACCACATGTTCATGAGTCAAGTGTGTTAGATGAGCTTTGCTAATAAGCGCAAATGTGTACAATTAATTTCTTATGCAAATACACAGCATAAACAGTATTATATTCTGAAGAAACACTAGTTTCGAACTAGTCCAAAATATTGCAAAATTAAAGAAACTGCAAATTGAAATCTTTGGATAATGCATGCACACAAATGATTATGAAACAAGCACAACCCAAAGCGGGCACAAACAACTTACAAAGAACCGATTATGTAAAACCCTGTGATACTTCACATCACAGCCTTTCACATGTAAATAATGAGCCCCCTTACAATCTTCCGAAAAATATATAATATTTTTTCCGCTGAGTTCTGAACATGTTCAAAGTAACTAGACCAGCATGATATTCCAATCTGTTCTTAAAACTAGTTGAACTTACTACCTGGTATTAACATTCATATCAATTTGCAATGACGTTGAACTCTAATTTTTGCTGATTAGTCAAAATTGAAAAACAAGAAAGTGTTTGTAGACATAATAAAATTTACTTAAACACCGATCGCGCGACGCTCACTCAAGATACAACAAGTAAGTAATTGATAGCGATAGCGTTAGTAGTGCGGCAATCTAATGAAAAATAAAGTAGGAAATATCGATACAAACGATGGTGTTAAACCATAGCGAATATAGATAATTGATGACGGCGAATCAGAGGGTTCTTCAAAACATTCTGAAGTAGGACCTTTTTGCAAAATTATTTTGAAATGTTGTAATATTCAACTTAGGCATCGATATGTTCATAAACTGATCACATTTTTCATACACCTTTAAACGATGATTAAAGTTCGTGCTTAATGAAATTATGTTGAGTTCTATGATTTTGACTGTTAACATGATTATTTGACTGCATGTGAAAGGTCACATTCAGACCTGTTAAATTTGGTAATTAGTAATGAAGTGATTAGACGGATTTTTTAATTGGTAATGATTATTTGAATTGTTTTCAAAACAAAATAATCAAGAGGAAGTTAATCAAAAAGACCCAAAAAAATCAAAAATACTACAAAAAGGAAAATACAAAAAATTAAAAAAAAAAATTTAAAAGTAGATAAACAAATCAAAAATATGATTTTTGTTTGATTATTTTTGGCAATTTTTTCTTTTAATCAACTAGAAAATAGTTATTGAAATTCTAAAGTAATGATAATCAATCCTTAAGTGGATGCTCAGGAAAATAATCAATCAAACGATTAATAATCATTATTTAACAAAAAATTTTTATAGCTTCAATCTCCGTTTAAACTTGCTCTGTAAACTTTCTACATGAAAAACTTAATATCGATATCGATAGTAGATAAAAAAATCTATCGATCACTATTTATAGTCAGAACTACTGATAATTTGCGCGCTCTAACATGAAGCTAGTGAACTTAACTGTCCAAGAAATTAAGAAAATAAAATTAAAAACAAGTAATAAAAAACATAAAACAAAAAAGCGTTAAGAAGAACATATTGTTGACTTCATTTTGAATACTTAAAAACCAGAAAGGTTATCGAACGTTTGATGTAATTAATTTTTTCACATTATTATTAATGCATAAGTAACCAAGTCGATACAATAGCTAGAAATTATGTATGTATGTATGTATGTATGTTTATGTACACATGTGGATGATGTATGGCGTTGACTCTCTAGTTGAGCAAGCTCCACTAATAGTACATAAAAATAAAAAGAAAACACAATTATAAAACCATCAACAACCAAAATCAACAAAAAGGTTATTCAAAATTGTTCGAACTACCGATAACTAAAATAGTAGTAAATGATGTAATAAATTGTGATAAAAATAAAATTGCGTAGTCCATTATTGAATTTATAATTTTTTAAGCAAATTACATCGAAGACCTCACCCATCTGTGGTGAACCTAAAGCAGCTTCAATTGATTACGGAGAACTTTTGCTTCTTGAAACCATTGTGGCCTATCTAGGAACAAGGATTAACCAACGAAAATTTTTAAAAATTGTTCTACCTACAAAACCATAGTCACTCCTAAGTAAAACGTAGTGATCTAGTCGATTTCTCAATGTTTAAAAAAAAAAGTAGTAAATCCACTACTATCTAAGTGACGTACTAGTCCTACTGTCCAAATCGATTAGTCGCAGCGGAACTATTGCTGCTACCATAACTTTTGATGCTGTTGATGCTTTGAGTGCTATTATTCTGAATTATGCTGATTTGATGCGATAGGGTATTTGTTGTTACTTCAACAGCGCAGGTAGAAAAGTTGAATTTTGAGTTTTGTGCTTAGAAAAAAATATAAAATTAAAAAAAAGCAACACATTCCATTTTTATTTACAAATATTCCACTAGATAGTATGTTCAACTCTATCACATCACCACTTGCACGCACGCTCACAAACCACTTTGACTCTTTCGTGTGAAAAATGAACCCGGTCTTAAGCTTAAGCTTTTAACGGTTGAATGAGATGCTTTCAAACTATTTATGTTCATTGAAGCAAACGATAGTGGAGAGTCTGTTTAATAATGATTACTAATCGTAATGATTACCAGTTTGATTGATTATTTTCCTGAGAAACCGTTTAATGATTCATTACCATTACTATAAATTTTTAAGCATTATTTTTTTTTAAATTAATTAAAAAGTAGTCAAAAAAATTATGATTTTCCACGATTGTTAAAAGTAATCAAAAAAGTTAAATATTATCAAAAGTAATCAAACAATACTTTTCATGATTACCATTACTTTAAATTTTTAATGGATTATTTCCCAATTGATTAAAAAATAATCAAAATAAATCATGATTTTTTATGATCATTACAAATAATCCAAAAAATTTAAAATTAAAAAAGTAATCTTTTTTTATTTTATTTTTTGTTTTCTTTTTTGACTATTTAATGTTTTTTAAATTATTTTTGTTTGTTTTAATAATCGTGAAAAATCATAACTTTCTTTTGGTTTTGTCTCCTCCATAGAATGTATACCTTATATTCGATACAGTAACTGTCGATTTTCTAAAAGAAACTTGAATGAAAAATGATTTTTTTACTGACACTGATAACAACAAAAAATTACAACAAATAAAAAACATAAAACTGTACCAAGATTTATAAAGAGACAACAAAAGCTTCTAGCAATACTACAAAAAATATCAGAATATTCATCCATTGTGTTGTTGCAAAAGAAATCTTAAATAGACCGTTCTTCAAAAAAAATTCTACAGAAAGGTACTCAACAAAAACTCTTAACAGATGCTATAGAGTGTCGTATATGAAAATTGATCAAATGACACGCTAGATAAACTCTGGTATGTATGTATATTTTGCGCAAAAACATTATCACTCGTCATTCACAACCCGGAAGATCGTAGCAAAACGCGTTTGATATTCTAAACTTAGAACAGTTTTTAACTAAGATATTAAACAAAAAGAAAACAAACTAGAGATATGACAGCATCGATTGAAGAAATCGCGTCGAGAAAAGTGGGCGTCAAATTAGGCGGAACATAACAAAACAAAAGCTTCTAAATATGAATAAAAGATAGAATGTGTTAGAGTCTGCCCGTGTTGGAGTCTGCTATGTAAGAATAAAAACAAAAACGCAAGTCAATAAAAAATTTAATAAAAAAATATAGAAATAATAAAAATGTATTATTATTATTATTATATTATTATTATTATTATACAAAAAAGAGGTGATAAATTACAATAAAAGGTGCGCTACATAGACCTTCGGCTGAAATTATTCTCAAATCAAAATTGCATGTGGTCCATTGTTGGAACTGAAACCTATCGAAATTCTAAAAAATGCCAGTAAATCACTTGAGCGATCAAAACTGAAAGTATTCTTGAAATTTAGTTTTAAACATTTATAAATTATAATATATATATTTTTTTTTAAGCATTATATAGATCTCTTTCAAAAATAACTGACATATAGAAAAATCCATCTTTAGCTCGCTTCAATTCCTCCATCTTACCTGCTCTACTCACTTCTAATGCCAATATCACATCAACAACCAGCAGCAACATCATATCAAACCAAATCAAATAGAATCACATTAAAGTCAGGCAGAAGGCAGCTAACATAAGCAACCTTCTCGTGTAGCGTCGCCAAACGTCGCAACTCGAGCACGTTCACATATAATTATTTATGGTTGTAGATATTTACACGTAGATCATTTAAGAGCAAATGAAATAAGTAGAGAAATAAAAAACATGAAATGTATGTAAAGAAAAAAATATTAAACAAATAAAAAAAAAGTGAAACAACACAAGCTCACTAACTGACGATTAACAAAATCCGAAATGTGAGGCGGCTATGACGGCGGCGGTAGAATCTAAGGAAGCAATTTTCTTGGTACCCGGAATTTAGTCATACTTTTTTGTTGTTGTTTATTGTTGTTGTTGTTTTTTTTTTTTGTTATATGTGTTCATCTATGTACTTTACCACTTTCGAGCTCAAATTTTGTATTCTGCTTTGTGCTGTTTTTATTATTTGTACATTTGTATGCTCGTATATCTCGTTCTGGCCATATCATAAAACAATAGTTTATTTGAGACGCTCTTGATATACATATGTACATATGTATGTATATGTGTTTTGAATTGTTGTTGTTTCTGTTTAAGCAATTTTTTCAGCTTTTCTTTTATTTGTTATCTCTTATTTGCTGTTGTTGTTGTACATTTAAATATATGCATATGCATATATGTATCTACGCTTATGATTACTAAGCAGGTCGTTGACTTGGTTTTGAATTTTTATGCTTATTAAATGAATATTTGATATTATAAGAAGGTGAAGATATTCAAATATCTTTGCAGAATATACTCGTATATACATACATACATACATACATATATATCGAGCGTACATACATATGTACCCATATGGCCAAATCTACACCGATATATTTGCCAATATTGTTTATACATATGTAAGTATGTATGTATAGGCAAACTGGTGTTAGGTGGGAAGCAAATTTGTGCGCGCGAACACAATGAAACCCTATAAAACTAATTTTTTTTACTTTGGTGTGATTGATTGTTTACTGAGTCTAGTTGTTGTTGGGCGTTTTCTTGAAATTGCGAAATAAGCACAGAAATCTAAACCTGAAACTTATATTACAAACATATGCAATACATACATAAACACATGTATTTCTCAAATGCGAATTTCTAATATGAGACATTCTTGACTTATTTTAGTACACATTTTCGTATGTTTTTAATTTTTGTTAAAAATGAGTTAATACGAGCACATGCGGAAATGTTTCACCATTTGTTTTATTTGTTCGGTAAGTTGGTCTACATTGAGCTCATAAAAAAAAAAATCCCCTATGTTTCAATATAACACAGAACACTTGAGGAGTATTATAGTACTGATATTTTTATGTTTTAAGAGTACAATAAGTATTTAGGAATAACGAAGTGCCTTGATCTTTTAATCGGAATCAGCGGGAATGGCAGAAATTTTCCTGATTTTAGGCCCGAATTCAAATATTGGATGTCTGTTTTAAAAAGCTATGTTAGATAGAGGAATAAGGACTTCGAATCAATCGAAATATTTCATTTTGGAACAGAGGCGGGTCCAAAAAATCACGTTTTACAGAAACTGTGGATAAGACATGTCCTCGAAATTTCATTAAACAAATGTGGTCTTCCCCTTCCCAAAATCCTAGATCCGCCACTGTTTTGGAACTTACATATAATGAGTGTAGCGAGGAAGAGTTTTGCCCTTTGGCTTCCTCGAGAATTGTAATAAATTATTATTTGGCTCAAAATTTCACCAATGGTCGACGGTTGAGTGTAAGATCACCTTATTCCAAAATATTTTTCAAAACGCCCCAGCTAACATTTTTTTCAATAATACCCTGTTTCAAAACTTGGTTTAAAAACGTCCTATCTCAGAACGAGTTTCAAAAACGCCCTATCTGAACGTAAATTTAATTAATATTTTATCTGAAATAGGGTAAACAAAAATTCGAATGGTGCGTCATATTGGTCTAAGCCACTCATCTAGAGTGGGAACTACTTCGAGCGAGCTCGTATTCACGTTGGCTCTCGTAGCCAGAAACGCTGAACTCATTTGCAAAATTATTTGATTAGCATTTTTTTTACTTATCTAACGCCTGACGCGTATTATTCTAACGACCAAAGTTATCTGAAGGATTTACGGCATAATATTCGATAATTACATACTTACGGAGATAACTCAGAGTAATTTAGATCACAGTTGGTAACCGTTATGTTGTAAGATAAAAAGGTTTCACCTACCTGACTTGTGTCGCACGAAGTCACATGGCATACATACATAAATATGTATGTAAAAAATATTTGTTTTTGTAAAAGTGTACATGCTTCGAAAAAAAATGTGAACGTGTGTGTTCCATCAAACAAATCTGTGAGACCATCAACTAAGACCATTCAGTGTGCAAGATCCTTTACAGAAAAAAAATAAAATGAAAGAAACCTACAAGCAAGCACAGCTTGAAAAAAGGAAGTTCTTATATACTTCTTGTGTTCTTCCCGCGCTACAGTCTTCCTTGTTGGATCCTTTTTGAAGATATTTTTTTTGTTTTTTCAATTTTTTTTGTTTTCAGAATTCCTTTTAACAGATTAGGGGTGGTTTTAAGAGCAACAGCTCAGCAATATTACGATCCGATCAAATTTCAACATCAACGCCAATATACTTGTAAATATATAGAAAGTTTTCATTTGTGTGTGTAAGAACATACATATACAGTCAGCCAAAGTCAAAATGAGACACTAAACTTTGCATAAATTTTTTGAACATTTTCCTCAAGATTTTTCTGATTTATGGCCAAATTTTTTTGAAGAAGTGGTAGTCTTTGTGCAGAATTTAATTAATATGATTAATATTTGTAAAATTAACTAAATAAGAAGTGGGTGGTGCCACGCCCATTTACAAAAATTTTGCTAAAAACGATTTTTTATCTATCATTTAATTTATAATCTTTACATTAAATAACAGACCCATGTATGCATGTGCATGGCAGATTCTCAAACAAAAATTTAGAGCAGCGATTATTATTGAGCCAATAAAATTCAAAGCCACATTTTTCAGAATTTGTGTATGTTTCTCCAAACAAAATTTGGCTTTGGACATATAAGGTTTAAAATCGGACTCAGTCTAATATGCAAAATCAATAGGTTTTCGAGCATAAAATTCAAATAAAATATTTGACATTAAAAATTCTTTCCACTTTTGGGGCAAAAATGGCTCCAAAAAAATGTACCATTTTCACTGTGTTCCACTGTGGGTGTTAGTATGTTTCTTGTCTTGTACTTCATAAATACTTTCTGTGGGGGAATTTTTTTGTTTGAAAAAAAAAAAAAATGAGGAGCATAAAAGCATTAAGCAGAAAGAAAGCCATAAAGCAATGGAATGTTGTTGTTTTTGAAGTGAAACATATCGGATATCGAGATTCTAAAAAACAAACTGGATTTCAGAAAGACACACATATACATAAATAGGTGCATACATACATATACATACATATGTATGTTTACATATAATAACCACTTGGTATGCTACATCACCTTCTTGTTCTTCGCTTTATTCTGTTTAATTCTGCGGCATTTTTCAAAATGCACCCCCAGTGTCTAGCCAAGAGAAGTTGCCGTATATTTCTTCCAGCAGGTAGATCGCGCTCAATGTGTGTGTGTGCGTGTGCTATTTTTTCTGATTTCATAGCCGGGTTGCATGTGGCTGAGTTTGTTTGAGTATTGTCTGTCTACCTGCTAAAACAGATTTTTTTCCAATTTCAAGCATACAAACACACACATACGACGCGATCGCTGCTTTCGTGTGCCATGCGTGCGTGTGTTTTGACTTTTAATGTTCGTAAGTATGTACATATGAGAATGTAGAAACAAACATACATACATACCTACAAGCATTCGGTAATCCACAGATGCTGGGAATTGTGCGCGCTCATAAACTTATTGGCAGTCAACGCAAGTGCGCCGTCGCAACACCGGCTTATTATATCCGCTGCCGCTGTCACTGTCGCTATCTCTGTTGACGTTCGCGTCGCTGTTAGCTATGGCAGTGACTGCAGTACACACACTCAACGCTCATTCGACGTGTACTCGCGCTCGTTTTGTTTCGTTGAATATTAGTTCCTGTTCCTTCAAAGTGTACGGATATGCGAGACTATTGCGCATCCGTTACGAGCGCGACGCGTTTTTATTGCTTGTAATTAATTAAACATTAATAAAAAAGTTTAATTAATGTTTTAGAATTGGCAAAGGAAATTGAAAACCAGTGCTTTAGAAATTTAAAAATAAACGAATAGTACAAATTAATGGCTCTTATTGAGAACAAAAATACATGAAAGGAAATTAAAAAAACAAATTAATCAAGAAACAAACAACAAGAATTTTTTAATGCATAAAATTTGAGCATAAAACGAAACAAAATAAAACGTAAAAAAATTTAATGTGCAAGAAAAATTTAAACAAATTGTGTGTGCCATGTGTTAGATACATACATATGTACCTGTACGTGTTTTATTTTTAATTTGCGAAAAAGTGCTTGCGCATAATTTATGAATTTTCGAAAAATTCTCACATTTACATGTAAAAAAAAATATATTTATAAATCCACATGTTATTTACATGCAAACATACAAATAGGTACACCGGATATTTTTGTATGTTTATTAAAAAAATAAAAAATTTTAAAAATTTATAACAGCAATAAATGTGTTGAGTGTGAATGGCGTTAAATTGGAAAATTAAAACCTGAAACAAATATTAAAACTCACATATTGGATACAACGACCTATAACTATACCCATACAAGGTAAAGCAAATAATCGTGCTGTGGGAATTGAGTATAAAATATTTGTTGTTTGCTTTTTCATGAATACCTATGTTCCCACAATTTCTTCTTATAGTTTTGCGAGTTATTACATACTACTTAATAGAATCAATAAACTAAAATAAATACCGACATAAGTATCAAACCCGCAGACTCATGCAATAAAACCTCAAAATAATTTTGAATTGGCAGGTAAAATGTGTTTTAGTGTTGATAAAGTCTCTATCAAAAACGAAGTCAAAAAATAAATAAATGTATGGCGCGAACATATGGATGTACATACATATAATATAAATTGTATATCATCATAAACCTCCGAAAACATTTTTGCGCCAAGCTTCGCTTCCGATTTGTGATGTGTCGTTTTGCATTTTTCACACAAATTGGCGGGACCTACAGTTTTTGCTGGTTCCGAACGGCATCTATGTACAATGTACATAGATACATAAATTTTTGCAGAGAAGCCGAAATACACTCGGACAGTTTGCCAAACCACTGCCGAGAGACGACCCCGTTTTGAAAATCGGTCCCAGGACTCGAACCTTGCACTTTGGGTGTGTTGGGCCGGTAACACTACCGCCACACCAAGTCGGCCACATACCGAAATTTCGAGTATGAGATAGGGCCTTGTTGATGCGCTTTTTGGATTGTAGGAACATAATGCTTTATAGGTCGTCAGAGGGTTAAAATGTTTTAAAAAATATTCCCCCGAAAATTCAAATAATCTAGTCAAGGGATTCAAATGTGGATTTTTTGTAGATACATTCTAGAGCTCCACGGGCTCCACTTATTTTCTAGACGTTTTTCCGTTCCATTTGATGTGCTTCTATTTCTATTTTTACTAGTCATAAGTATACATATTTATGTAGTGGATTCATTCAAACTTTTTTTTTTGAGAATGAATATAAATAAAAATAAAATTATCCAGATAACAGACGTTAAATAATAGTTATGAGTGTCAAATATGTTCACAAAACATTATAAATTAGTTTCACAGTTCCTTTTTTACTATACCTACATATGTATGTATGCTTATCTAAAGATTGGAGGTCTACATCAACCGGGGGTGAAAAAAAAAACTTACCAACTGTGTTATCTCGAATATAAAACTTTAAGCGGTCGTCTTACCTATTGAGATATAAACACACACACATAAAACAAAAATTGCTTAATGTTTCAGATAAGAAATGAGAAGAGAAATGTTATTTATACCCAGCTGTACTCGTAAACAAGGTAGAGTTGTCCAACTTTCATATATTAAAGCGCTTATGATGCAGCTTCAGAATACCTAGGATGTATTGAATTACATATGTTTTAATAAGTGAAAGATATAAGAGATAAGCTCAGCAGCTGAGTATAATCTTTTCAATTTCATCAGAACTGAGAAAGTGTTGAGTTGGCAAATGCTACAAATACAAGCCCACTACAGGAGCTTTATTTAAGAATTATTATTTTCGTTTATCATTAGACAGCAAAGCTTTAGTGGCATCACAATGTCTGTCGAGGTAGCCGGCTAGTAGATAGTGATGCTCCGATACGAGTAACTAGTACTATAGTCGAGTACTCTGCGCAAGTACCGGGATTTTACTTTCGTAGCCGATTACCTCGCACTACTACAAGTACAGGTGAGGGGTAAGTGAGCTCAATGGCAGTGCCAGTGGCGGCGTAGGCTTAGGAATCGTTATCATACGTCTTCAATATGGCGCTTTATTCTTGGAGGTCAAGTGCTTGAATGTTTTCCTTTTCGTAGAACGCTACGGAAGTTTCGATGTCAATACCACCAGCAGCGTTTTCATAATTTTCGAGTAGAACAAATTCACTTCTGGATGTATTTAATTTTTTCCCCAATGAATTTATACCTACGCAACATATGTACATATGTACAAAATTTTCAAATCGTTGTGTTTTTGAAGATCTCAACAAACATCCGCTAAAAATTCCAATTCGTGCTGAAGATTAAACTCAAAAGTATCAACAACAAATACATGCATACCTATGTATGTACGTTATAGGAATTTAAAATTGTTCACTAGATGGTAGGAAGCGAATATATTAGAGAAGGTACAAGAGGGAAGCACGGAAAGTCATAAGAAATTGAGGAAAAGGAAACAGACCGATCTGCAGCGCAGGCAACACGAAATAAAAATATAAGGTGTGCGCACAAGTGCGTATGTATGTATGTATGTAAACACATCATGTCCGCTCTCTAGCTGCTGAAGGTTCCTGCCTGTGCACAGATTCCCAGTAAATCTATCCAAAGAGACAGTCATTATTAGCAGTCAAAATGGAAGCTTTAGAAATTGTGTTTATTTTCTTGCTAAAATGAAGACTTCAGTATTCTTTTCCAAAACTTAAATTTTTTAACGATTTCGTCAATCATCGTTGACAGATGTGCGATCATGTAGCATTAAGATCATATCACTGTACTCATAAATATTTGACACACTGTATCTACGTATATTCATTTGCTCTGCTCATTCGCAACAATAATTTCAACCGAAGTAAACATACAACCATATGAATTTGATTACTCTCAACAATAACAGCCGGTAGAGCAACAACATTCACATCGTCTTCGTCATCATCATCATCATCGCACAAGTCATCATCATCATCACACAACGTTGACTTCGACTTCTGAACGATCTAAATATGCGAACGCGACGTGGAAGCAAGCACCGCATCCCACATTGTACTTTAAGATTTATACACATGTTCATGCTTATATACATACATACATACATACGCACGCCGCTCCACACGCTGCCCCATTCTATGAGTTGTTACGATCGTTTGTGTTTTGTTTTTTCTTTTTTTTTTTACTATTTTTGTGTTACTTTTTTCCTTTTAATTTGCGTGTAGTTTCCGCTCGAACCGGTTTCAACGTCCACATTCCTTCCCGTTGTGAGATGCGATGTGTGATGTGCGATGTACGTTGTATCTTCGATACCATGCGATGTGGTGAGAGATTCTCCTCCATTGGCATTTTTTACGACGTGCCGTGCCCATCCGTACATACAGCTATATAAGTACATACATACATATATATACATACATATATGTAGTCATGTTTATATGCATGTACATATGTATATACACTTGTACACTTATTTGTTATATGTAGTCGTTTTGAACTCCCCCCCGGATAGTCAGAATAAGCTGAGCAGAGCGCTAAACTCGTACATATCTTAACGCAAGCGGGGCGGACTTAAGAGTCTGGGATAGCAATTGACGACAATAACAGTGGCAGCGACTTAGAATTTATATTCCCAGTAAACATTGCATAAATATTACTGGAAACCACATTCTGCCACTTTGATCCATTTTTGATTGGTGCTCAAAAATATAAAAATAAAATAAAATAAAATAAAATAAAATATAATTCAAATATAATTAAATATAATAAAATAAAATAAAATAAAATAAAATAAAATAAAATAAAATAAAATAAAATAAAATAAAATAAAATAAAATAAAATAAAATAAAATAAAATAAAATAAAATAAATTAAAATAAAATAAAATGAAATGAAATGAAGTAAAATAAAATAAAATCAAATGAAATGAAATAATATTAAATTAAATTAAAATTGAAATAAAATATACATAGTCTGATATTGATTTGACCTTCATAATAATAGTTTTGATAGGTACTCCGCTTAAGGTACATATCAGACATAGTTTTCGGGGTTGAGGATCATTGTAGTTCCTAACACAATTTTAAATTGAACTCAAACATGTTTACTGGGTTCTTTTAATGTTTCCGATTCAGATCTACCTACATACATTCATATACGAGTACGGATGCGTGAAGTTTGTGTCTCGTATTATTATTTATGCTTTACTCCTTCATTCCATGATCACTCCTTCATGCGCTTGAGCGCTTTTTTTGTCATGCCCTTCCTTCTGTTAGTCTGTTTTCCTGCGTCGTCATCCGGATCCCGGTCAAACTTCGCATCAACCAAGCATACTTACTTTATTTCCCCTCTTCTATACTGTGCCCGTAGTTTTTCACAAAGCATCCGAGACAACAACAAACGTTTCGCCAAGATCATTTATACAACAACACTATTTTTAATGCCGACGAGCATATATTCTTTGAGGGGCGGAATATTTTCGTATGGTTGTATGTATGTACATAAGTTATTTTGAAAAATGTCTTCCTGGATGTGCTTTATTAAACGAGCTGTAAACTCTGAATATGTTTTTATTGTAACGAAATTGAAGTCAGCTTTTGAAGAATGTTCATTAAAGTATGTAGCACGTACTCACAAGATACATACATCGTCCTTTAGGGGTCATAAGTTGTAGCTTTCTTTAAACTTTATTTGAGTGCTCAGCAATCTTCCCAAACCGCAATCGAGCAACTAACACGGAGACGTGGTGCTTATGTAGGGTAACACCAAGGATTTTTGAAAGACACAGAACAACAAGGACATACTTCTGGGTTCTAAGTATTGTGACCTTTCGTAGATTCGGCTTCAAGTCCGACGAATGAATACAAATGGCATGATGGTAAGAAGGGAGTCGGTATTAATTAGACGAAATTTAGGAAAGCAAAGAAAGATGTGCTCTCTTCTTATCCACAGAAATAGGGGTTGTCTTACTAGCAAGGACTCAGATAGTGGTAGATTCGAAAGCGAGTTGTGCGATGTGCTAGAATCCACGATTAATGGAATGCGATAGACGCTCTTGGGTCCGACGAGGGTAATACTATCGATCAGTTCAAAGGCTTTCCTTTCTTCGTTTGCCTCTACTCCCTACACTTCGTAGAAAGTCTTATGTCATCGTACTCGTAATGAAGCGCTGTCGTGTATCCGTCCATCACGGAAACTTGCCCACGGTTAGTTTATCCACATCCTGTATTACTTGGTGTCCTTCTTTCCTCTCGTTTGATCATCATCTTGAATGCTCACGTTTGTTGTTTCAGCACATCCGGCTTTAGGCTTGGTACATACTTACAAACTTGCTTCTTTGGAAATCTGAGACAGTGCATTTCTCGCAGCAATCAAATATACAACAACAACAACAAGCGTAGCAGCCACTGCATTCCAATCATCAGCGAGCGCATCCACATTATCAACAACAAATATGTAGGTTGTGTCTGTACATACTCGTAGACCGATGCACAGATGTTTTTGAGCCACGAGATAATGAGAGCTTATACAAGGAAGACTCTACACAGCTAGCGGGTGAACTAGTGAGGTCCGTTGAACGGGTATGGAATAAGCTACGGGACGTAGTGGATGAGCGGGCGGGCGGGTGGTCAGCGAATGATCGTTCGTGCTTCATAAAAACACACACACTCATACAACGACGCATACACATATTAGGCTCAAAGTAAAAATATCTTTTCCCTATCAGTTAGCAGATGTATAAACCCAGGCAGCATTTACGGTATGATTCTGCGTCTTTCGATTCACACCCAAGCTGCCTGTGACTAAGTAGTAAGGAAAATTGGGGTTATAATGGCAAAATGCGACCCCCTACTGATTTCCCACTAAGGTGAGCTATCAGCAGTATTTGCTTTCGAATCTTTCGCGTTTCGTTGAGCGCAAGTAAAACTCATTTTCGATAAGCCTCTGGTTCAAAATGTTGACTGGGTATATTTTGTGTGTGTTTATTTGAGGAACGAGGAAGCGAAAAAGATGCGATAAATAAGCAAGAAAAAATATAAACAATCTGTCATAAGAGTAGCCGAGAATTATAAGTGGTTTTACATACGAAGAAAACAATACATACATAGGTTATATATAGGGTGTTCCAGAATGTTTCTGACTGACAGTTTGCCTCCAGCAGATCACTTTTTTACTTACATATGTACATGTATTGTTGTTTATATATTTATAAATATAATTAACTCTTTGTAACATTCGCATCCGTTTCTTATACCTGCATACAGTATTGTGTAATAAAATAGTAGTACTGAATTTTTCCCGCTTAGACAAGCGTGTACTTACATATAAATAGCGCTACCAAGAAGCGTTTATCGGTACGTATCTAAATTCAAAAACGGTACTGCCTCTACCAAAGTACAGTAATTTCAACTAGGTACAGTAGGCCGGATAGACTTGTGGGGAGGCAAAATCGCCCATTGCTCTGTGAAAATCACATTCTAGGGATCAAAATAAGAAACTTTGCCGAAGGAACCATACCTCTAAAACGAATTCTGATGTCACCCAATTTGGGTCGGAATTTTGGGTAGGGGGCCATGCCGTATGAGTGACATTACATGGATTACAAATGAGGTACAGTGATCGAAACTGCCGGAAAAAGTTAACCTTTCTTTTTCAAATTTTGACTTTGTTGTAGTTTTGAACGAATCTGGTCCTGTATTTTTTGATCTTATATTTTGTTCCCCAATTATAGGTTTAAAATGGCATCTAATGCCAGCGGCGGAGATTTGAAGGAAGCGAGGAAAATGGGCAAAGAAATAACTAGGAAGTGAGATATGAGCAGGGGAGACTTTTTCACGAAAAAAGAAGGGAAATAGTAAAATAAGCTTGTCTAATGAAGATCACTAATTAGGCCGTTTTTAGACTCATGTGAGCAAAACCACGCCCTCAGTTTCAACGATAAAAATAAAACAAAATCTGAACGATTCTTCTTATAAGCAGTTAAGCTAAAGTTTATGAAGAACACCGTTTTTGAAAAATGTGGTTTTTGAATAAAACTTGTTAACTTGTTAAAATAATAACATGTTCATACTGCTATTTCTATACCCACAACTGTATGTATCTACATACATATGTATGTACATATGTTTGCTTACCCAATTCTCCATACACGGCTGGCTGCGCTACCGCTTCGCTTTGCTGCCATCGTCTACTTGTTCGACACTCATATCTTATCCGTGCTCTGTTTACCCACTAGCGGATACGATCGGTCTTCCTGAACTTACTGTGCGAGTTCTTCCTCCATTTCAGCCGTTGACTTGGCATATAACATACCGACATACATCCATATGTATGTATGTATGTATGTATGTAGATATAAGACATTTGAGTGCTGCTTTTTTTCATTTTGTTCGCCGCTTGCTTGCGGTTGCATTGTGTGAAACAAGTTTATTTTCTGATTTTCTGCCTTTTTTTTAATTTTTTTTTAATTTTTATTTTGTTGCCATCAATTTTGTATTTGTTGTTGTTATAGTTTGTCGATGTTGCTGTCATTTAGTTTGGTATGCACACTTCCGTTTGTGGCGTCTGGGTTTTACTTCGCTTTTGTCGACAAATGCTAGCAACAACAGCGTCCGACTGTTGGAACGTTGAGGAGACATTGGTTTGTTTAGCACTTTGGGACGTTCGGTGTGGGGCTCGTGTTTCGCAAGGTAGCGAAATCATAATAGCCGTCAACAGTTGATGCTGCGACGGTGAGGCAGCAATACTCGTAAATGCAGCAGCAGCCTTTGTACTGGCAGTTATAATAACAAATACATACATATATTGGGCATTGTCGTCATCCGCTCTGTTCGAGTATCGTATAAATTAGCAATTCAGCGTTTTGTAATACATAAATATTGAAGCTTTTATGAGTGTTTGCAATTTGAAAGCCAACAGTGGCCCGGGGAGGTGAGTAGAGTTTAAGACTTGGTTGTGGTTGAAAGGTTTGGAGTTATGTGCTCAAGGTTATCTTCAAATTATTCGGAACACGTGTTTCAGTGGGAGGAAATGATAAAAGACATTTGTTCAGAAACCGAAGACCGTTGGTTTAAAACTAGGTGTAGTGCCTGCTCGACAGGGCAGTAGGCCTCTAAAAGCTTTGTGCTTTTACAGTATGACTATTTTTTAATTGATTACTAAGCTTTTCATACCTGAAAAAGTGAAAAGTTCGATTTTAAGCTTCCCATTTCCAACACTCACGTCGTCATAAATATTCGCATTGCCAACCTCAACAAAAATTACAGCTTTGGGGTTTTACTCTACGCTTATCCTAAATTATTTATTTAGCTTTATTATATTGGTGTAGGTATATTTTAAAAAAAATACAAAGCTAATAAATTTGACTTAAAGCTTTTATTGAACTTAAAACATTTTAGAAGCAAGAAAACTTTCAGTTAGGTCATAAATTATGGCAGGTGAATTTGGTAAATCATTACAACTAACAGCCTCCTAAACTAACCTCAAAATAGTATTTTATTCATAGTAGTTTTTAAAATATGGCCTCTGGAAGCTTTAAGCCAGGAGAGCTTTTAGGGTCTAGGCAGTTAGTGGAAGTTTAGTCTGTATTAAACATTTGTCGTATAAATGAATACCGCATAGAGTATTTTTAAATTTTCAGATAAAAGCTCAGAAAGCTTTTAATTA
This sequence comes from Sphenella marginata, assembly GCA_951509765.1. Lineage (NCBI taxonomy): Eukaryota > Metazoa > Arthropoda > Insecta > Diptera > Tephritidae > Sphenella > Sphenella marginata. Next base: position 10,636,656 of record OX608080.1, on the reverse strand, counting down.
GGTAGACTATCGTACTAAACTCGTTATAAAATCACGATTCGCACAAGTTAAAAGGTTTTGAAAACATGTAATATCTTTCAAAAATTTCCTTCGAGAATTAAGCTCGCAGTGGTTTCGGATTTCATGTCGGGAAGGGTAAAAGCTTTCGAAAATGTGTTATCTCTACAAAGATCTCAGAAGCTTTCAAAGCCCTTATAAGCTTTCAAAGCTCTCAGAAGCTTTAAAAAAATTGTGCTCTGAAAGCTTTCGCCTTAAACTCAAAGCTTTCAGATTTCATATCGTTCTTATGACGTTTAACGGGTTGAAGCAACAAACATTTTTATTTTGGGGATCTTTCTTTGGCTTTCGTATGCTGCTGTTTACCTGCACTGTGGTGTAAGCACACCAAATCTCCGCATTGTACCATCCCATTTGTACGCATCCGGTACATTCAAATTTCGGTGTTGTCTGTCTGCCCACCTCTTTATCATCAAACAATTTTTTTTTTCTTTGGACGCAAATTAACATATTTCGCGACATGCGATTCAACTGAACAACTTTTTTTTATTTTTATAAACAAGAAATTACTGTTTTTGGAGGCGCGAATACTTTAAAAGTTGCTCACCAAGTTGCGTCAGTCGCCGACGATTTGTTATTGTGCTTTGGCGCAGTTTGACGTACTCACCCGCAGTTCGCTAGCTCGCACGCCGTAAAACATGCCGAACCCAAAAGTAATGTCTACGATGCGCTCAGATTCATCAGCACAGCTGCTGAAGATGCTGTATGTGGGTTGGGCGATGCGCTGCCGTTGCGAACCCGTTTTATCGGGTCACGGGCGGCGTGCGGTGTGCAGTGAGCTTACGTCCGTATCACGCCAGCGGTACATTGTTAGCGGATGTATTTGTTTATTTGGTTTTTTATTTTGTTGTTGTTTTGGTGGATGTGGAAATCGCCGCCAAGCGTTTTGCATTTATTTCGGTTACAATTACGATTTTCAGCTTGAATACTTGCGACGTGAGTGTGTTTGCATGATATTCCCAAGCGGAAGTACGCATTCAAATGCACCCACATACAAACTGTGCACTACCCACTGCGCGCCACCCTTTACCACACAACACCCCGCTAGTGCCGTAATCATTTCGTTGTTGTTGTATATACTCATGCTAGCTAATAGTCTCAAGTATCGATTTCGTAAACTTTATCTCATATTTTTCTTTCTTCTTTTTCTTCGTTTCGCCTCATTCCAGATCAGCAGCTCGTCGCGTTCATACATTCGTTCTGCAAGTTCGTCAGTTCGTATCGTCTCGCCCGTTAGTTGATTAACAAGCAAGCGAGCAGCTTATTGGGCGACCCAGCGACCCAGTGGAGCAGCAGTCGTATTTCCGTGTGCCGCTGGTCAACACACAAACAAAATTAAAATCGTGCGCGCGTTTAATTCAAAATGAAAATGCTTCCCGTACAGTTGTCATTGAATCCGCCACTCGGTTTGTGGAGTGATATGTTGTGGCGTTGCCCACCGGCGCCCTCAAGCCAATTGGCTGAACTGAAAACACAATTACCGCCATCATTGCCATCCGATCCACGTTTGTGGGGTCGCGAAGATGTTACCGTGTTTCTGCGCTTTTGTGAACGTGAATTCGATTTACCCAAAGTGGATCATGATCTCTTTCAAATGAATGGCAAAGCGCTTTGTTTACTCACACGCGCCGACTTTGGTCATCGTTGTCCGGGTGCAGGTGATGTGCTACACAATGTACTACAAATGCTCATCATCGAATCACATATGATGCAATGGCATTTGCCCAACAGTCCGGTCACACCAACCAGCCGTTATCCACTTTCACCGCACAGCCATCCACAGACGCCTACTTGGCCACCGATTGGCGCGCCACCCGACAGTCCTTTCCACACGGCGCACATGCATCATTTTATGGCACCCAATTCGGTAACACTCAGTCCGCCACCATCGGTCGACTCACAAGCTAGCAGCCCGCCACAAAGTCAACAAGAACAAAATTTAGCAGCCGCCGCCGCCGCTGCAGCAGCCGCCGTTAGTGGTGCCGCTAGCGCTAGCAGTAGCAGTAGTAGCAGTACGAGTAGTGGCAGTAGTAATAATGGTGGCGCCAACAGCAGCGGCAGCAGCAACAACAGCAACTGTGGTAGTAATGGTAATAACAACAACACAAATCTTGCGCCACCAACAATTACGGTAAATATGAGCACCGGCAATAGCTATACGTCACACCATCCAAATGTGAGCACAAATGCGAATAGCAATCAATCGGACTCCGATGAGGAAGGTAGTTATTCAGAGTTAGCAGCCGCTAACAATTTGGCTAAAAGTGGCGCCGCTGCAGCTGTGGTGGCAGCACATTACAGCGCTAGTCCGCCGACGACGCCCATACTAAAAGATATGCCGCAGAGCTTGTCGCAACAGATAACCAATAGTTTTGTGAACTCTTGGTCGCAGAGTCAAGCGGCTATGGGTCAGAAGTATCAGCCAAATGGTGGTAGTGGTGGCTCAGTGTCGGCGCCGACAACACCCAGTTATATGCAGCCCGTGAAACGTGAATTCTTTCCGGAAACAACAGAGCCCAATACAAGTGAGTAGCATGCTCTCGATGACTAAAGCTTTTTGCGCCTTAACTAAACGATTTTTCTTTACTCTCTCTCTCTCTCTCTATCTATCTCTATCTATCTCTCTCTCTCTCTCTCTCTCTCTCTTTAGATGGTCGCTTATTGTGGGACTTCTTACAACAATTGCTCAACGATCGCAATCAAAAGTATAGCGATTTGATCGCGTGGAAATGTCGCGACACTGGCGTTTTCAAGATTGTCGACCCGGCTGGTTTGGCCAAACTTTGGGGTATACAAAAGAATCATCTATCCATGAACTATGATAAAATGTCACGCGCATTACGCTATTACTATCGCGTCAATATTTTGCGTAAAGTTCAAGGCGAACGTCATTGCTATCAATTTCTACGCAATCCAACTGAGCTTAAGAATATCAAAAATATTTCGCTGTTGCGTCAATCCGTTGCAGGCAATGGTATGCCAACAGCAGGCGTTAATGGTCCAACAAGCAGTTCATCGAACAACAATAACAACAACAACAGCAATAACAACAATAATACACAACAACAATCTCCCAGTACAAATTTGAATAATACAAATTGGACATTACCGACGCATCATCAACAATCACCACAACGTCATTCAGCTGCATCGCATCATGGCAGCAGCAACAGCATTAATAACAGCATCGGCAACAACAACAACAATAACCACAGCCATCAACACGCACACAATCTGCAGCATAGCAATGGTGGTGTTGGTAATCAGCATATGAATCTTCCTGCGATTTCCCAATCAGCTGCAGCAGCTGCTGTTGCCGCTGCGGCTGCGGCCGCTTATGGGCCACCACCCACATCACCGCTTTTCATGCACGCCATTAATGGTGCCTTTCAATATTTATCGAACAATACAGGTGCACCACCCAATTCGCCCGCCATGCCGCATACACCCAGCGAGAAATTCCAATTTGGCGCTATCAAAGTGGAGCACAATAGTAGATCATCGCCGGATCATGGCGAAGATTTGAAGCCAACCGATTTAAGTGTGACAGGCAATAGTACCGAGAAGCGGCCTTATTCAAGTCCATCAGCAGAGGATTGTTATCCGTAAGTAGTTAGTAAGAAAAAAATTTAATAAAGTGAGTGCATAACTTATTGTTTTCTCATTTCTTTCTCTCATCCAGACTGATACGCAATGCGGATGGCCTCACCACAATCAAATTGATACGTTACAACAACGAGAACAATGAGACGACAGCAGCCAAACAAGCAGCGCATGATCATGAGCGACAGCAGCAGCAACAACATCAACAAGCGAATTCCGCTGCAGATTGCAATAATAGCAACAATGAACAGCAACAACAACAACATACTCCCATGGAACACATGGATAATGATGGTAATGTTGATGATACCAATTCTCATATGGCAACCGATTTGCGTAAATAAGCCGTGATAGAACAAGAGGACGAACGAGAGCAATGAAAGAGAGCATCAATGCCGTGGTGCGCTATAATTGGAGTTTTCACATTTATGACAATATACTATACAAATGTACAATGGACGATGGTGAGCAAAATGTAAAATAATCAGCAGCAATTGCCAACAACACAGGACAATCAAAGAAGAAAGCAAAGTGAGCAGGGAGAGAACTAGAGCTTAAGCACTTAGCGAAAGGATAGGCAGATATTAAAATCTTTGCAATGACCTGAAAAAGAAAATCTCTCATAACAAAGTAAGAGAGACAGCGTAAGCGCGCGCTCTGCAGCTCAGTAATCTTTATACGATCAGTGCCAAAATCTTGCTCAAGCATCGTCAATGTTATAAAAGAGTGGTGAGCAAAGTGTTACACTGTTATGTAGCCCACTGTTAAACAAAAACAAAAAAAATTATCAATCAAAATCGTTGATAGCGATTAGGTATGATCGTTGCACTTCAAGTGATTGAAATTTCAAAGTAGAGAAATAAAAAAAAAAATTTTAAATGTTATAAAAGGAGGTGTGCAAGCACACAAGCAAATTTACATATGTACGATTATATATATAAAAACAAAGTAGCCTTTAGTATTTAGCGTAAATCTGTGTACAATATAGTTTGTATAGATCTTAGAAATAGTTACATTAACAAATATATATATATTTATATATATACAAAAAAATCAATATATATATATATATATAAATCTATATTTACAAAATTTATTAAATAGACAACAGAATGTGTTAATATCAATACAGTCTGCCTTGCATGGGTATTTGCAAATGAGACGAGACTAACGTTCCTTAAGATGAGCTTAACGTTGAAAACGAATCTGAATGCCGAATACTTTTATCAACTTAGGTTTTTGCGAAAACGTTGTTTAACTTGATTTGTTGGATAAAAAAAAAAAATTCGCATGACATGAAATCAAATGTTAACAAATCGTATGATATGAAATCAAATGAAGGCCGCCCAGATTAGATGCGTGGAAAAAAGTACTTCAAATAACATTTTTTGATTTCTTAAATTAAAAATTTGAGCTCAGCTTAGATCACGTGATCTCATGCTATCTGATCTGATGTATCACATCATACAAGATAAGCAAAATATGATGACATTACATCATACCGAAACTGTTGAAACAATTTATTTCAAAAAAATAGTAATTTTAAATCAGATCGAATCAACTAAAATCAGACTCAATCATATGATATCAAATCACATCAGTTGGAGGTGTTAACGTATTAGGCACTCTACTCGATTAGCTCGCATCAGATCATATCATTTGATCAAGTCAGTTCACGTTCGATGTGATCAGGCGATATATTTGTAATTAACCATGTCACATGTATGATGATATTAAATCATATCGTATCAGATGAAATCAGGCAAAATGATATGTTATCAGATTAGATCGAATGAAGTTGAAAAATGTATTATTATTGTTTTTTAAAAGATTGAAAATTTCAGTGCAAATCAAATTAGATATTTTCATATCATATGACCATAAGATCAAACGATTTCGCAATAAATAAATAAATCACGTTAGAGGTGATCATGTGGCATGTGATGGAATTGTGGCAATACGAATGAGTTTAGTTGATAAAATTAGATCACAGCGCGTCACTTTTAAACAATATTAGATGATATCAAGAAGTTTGGCTTCAGATTCGTCACATGCATTTTATAATTTCACTCAAGGTAAATCGGTCTTCGTCTTATTTGCTAAAAAAAAAGTTTAAAATTTGCAGTGCTGAATAATTAATACAAAAGCAATAGATTACAGTTAAAAGTTTACAAAAATATATTATACATACAAATACAAATTACATAAATGTTATATATGTATGTATATTCACAAACTCCTTACCATTGCAAAACACAAACATATTCTCACACTCACACACACATATGCAAGTCAGAAAAAGTAGAATTTTCGGAAGAATTGTTACTCAAAAAAAAAGTGGTTAAAAATAACTTTTTCGTTGGGCAGTACTGAGTACTCAAAAGCTTTCAAGATAAGGTGAAGGTTTGCGTTTGGAAGTTCAAAAGCTTTTGGGATAACGTTTAACAAACGGAACGAAACCAGAGAAAAATTTTTTTAGCGTTCGTCGAAAAGCGCTTTAAACAAAAAACAAAAGCTTAAACTTTATGTGAAAGCCCTGAAAGCTTATGTTACACGAAAGATTTCTACAAGTTTTAAAATTTTTTTTTCTATACTAACTGAAAGTGCAGTAATTTTTAAAACAAAAGAAGTGCATTATTGTTGTTCTCAAAAAATTTCTGGAACATTTTTCAAGTGCAAAGCAACTAAAAAGGCAAAAGCTCAGTTAAAAGGTTAAGACGAGTTATACTATCGAAAATTCTACACAAACATACATAATATGTATATCTTCACAAGATTTTTTTTCCACTGCACTCACTGTTTTGAAAAATCCCATTTGAAGGATGAAATGTGCCAATTAAAATCTATCTATACTTTCGTATAAAAAAATTTGTAGTTAATTGACAAAAAGAAAAGTTCGAAAATCTTATTTTTTTTAAATAAATAAATTTTAGTTAAAATAAGCACATTAAGGTTTATATAATTTTTAATGTAAAAATATATAATACATATAAATAATTTCTAAATATATTTAAATTTCTACAAAAGCACATGCTAATTTTGAATAACTTAAAAAAAAAATATTGCAAATATTTTCTAAGCTAACACCTTCAGTATGTATAAATAATCATAAGTTAGTAGTTTTGCTTTAATCTAAAAGAGATAAATATTTAAGCTTTACAAGAAAAGCCTCGGAAAAGGTTTCAGCAACACTGCACAGTGGGATAATTTGGGGAAAACTGCAATTAAAATAAATAATTCGGCGATGACTAAAACTAGAGCAGTGAGTGAAAAGGAGTTTAAAGTGCACAATTGGTTTATAGAAGGTGACATAAGTGCGCTAATTAGAAAAAGCCTTAAAAAAACGTTTAATCTTTTTTTGCCAAAAAAATTTAATGCTGAAAATTTAGTTTTTTTTTAATCAGATCATTTGTGGACGAAAGTTGATTTATAGTTCAGTTTGTACCCAATAAGGTCATACGGGGTTGAAATTTAAATACTTGAAAAACTAATACGACTAAGATCTAAGATCTTTTGAAATTTTTCCAAATTGCAGCCCAGGAACTCATTATGTAAAAAAAAAAAACTTTTCAATCTTGAGCAAGTTTAAATTAAATTTGTTAGAATTTCGACACACTGCGCTAGTTTTAATAGTTTCAGAAATATTTAATTGCAAATTTTCTCAAAATAACCCACTGTGCTGCGCTACACACACGCATACATACATATACATATGTATACGAGAAAAGAATATGTAGATTTTTAGAAAAACACACCACATACACACAATTTACACCTATGATGTGTAGTATGAGAAAAAAAACTTGTTTATTTCATTGTTGTTCGTTTTCATTTTTAAATTAAATTAAAATTTAAAAAAAGCTTAAATCAATAAAATAAAAAACAAACAAAAAATAGACTTAAATTTGAATAGTAAAACATACAATGTTAAGACTTTTTTTTAACTAAAAATATTGACTTTTTTAAGCTTTGCTAGTATTTTTTAAGCAAAATATGCGCCCAGCATAAAATACTCCAAACACTCAAACACATAGCAATCTAAATAGCAGATATGTATGTATGTATGTATATACATAAATATGTACATAACCCAACACGCATTTGCACATACAAACTTGTAATTTTAATTTTTATTTTATTTTAGTTACCATGTACAAACACAATAAAAGCAACACAAAATGCATAAAAGTTTGAAAAAAAAAATTTTTTGTTGAGAAAATTTTTTTTCGCAAATAAAAAAAAAATGTGATAAAAAGTAAAAAAAATTCAAATGTTGAAAATTAATCAAAACATTACAGTTAAATGCCTAGGGGTCTTTGCATTTTTAAGAAAATAATAGAATATAAAATACTACCAACAAAAATGTTGCTGTACATTTTGTTGCTTAACAATTGGCTTTAAATTAAAATTTATTAAACAAAAATTGAAAAAGTATTCTTTTTTTGCATTTGTAAAAATGCAAATTTAATTTTTTTATATTTTTCAACTTTCAATTTAGTTTAATAAATAAATAAAAGAAGATATTTCTGCATCCATTGGCTTCCATTTTCTTTGTGTTAGCACATTTTATTATTATTTAGTACGAAATAGTGTATTTTCTATTGTAATTTAAATTGTATGTAATAATTAATATAAACGAAATTTGACTTTAACATTTATTTATAATTAAGCTTTAGTTTTATACCACAACACAATATTAAATACATACATACAAATAAAAAAATTAAAAAAGTTTTAAATCTTCAAAAAAATAACTGTCTTTATATTGTTATCATCATCCTATCTCTTCTGCTGTCGAAATCACTTTGAAACATCTAGCAAAGAAGCTCATACGATTTTATGTTTTATGCTGATGTTCATATAACCTGACCTTATTTTTCCTTTCAATTGTTGCGGTCATTCCGATGTTTAAGGAAAGCATATGATAGTCCTTTTTTGAAATTGTCAATTTTAGCACTAGCTCTACAAAATAGCAAATTCGAATTTTCTTTGCCTGCCCTGTGCGACGTGAAGTATCAGTACCATGCACTTAAAACTTAAAAACAAAAATATTAAATAATAATGACAAACAAACATATCAGTTTTTAAGTATATATTTACGTCTTCATTAAGAGTTTTTTAAATGTATTGTTCTGTAATAACATTCTATTGCTTCATGTAATAAAGCTTAAATGCTAGGCAAATCGCGAAGTTATCCTTGTACTCCCTCTAGTGGAAGGAACTCATTCGCTTTAAAAAAAAATTCTCATACTTAAGACATTAATCAATTTCATTAACAACCCACATTGATTATACAATATTGAGTTTCACATAGGTTTGATGCTTTCGCTTATGTGGGTGTGTGTCATGTGCATATAATTGTGTGTGTGCTCTAACCGAAATGTAGATAACGTACATTGCAAATTTACACGTTTAACTAACTAACGGTAACAAACATTTTTACCTAACCAAATTATATATTATTTGTATAATAACATTAGAAATTTGTTTTCATAACACTTTCCGAAAGGAACTACGCATGAATTTCGAAGAGTTTCGCAACCTCGTTTAAATCATCAAATTTCTTATTCTGATTAATAATTGTTCGCGCTAAACCAATACGATTGAAGAGGTTCCATAATAAAATGCCTACTATTTTGTCATCTTTCATATAAAAAATAACACCACGTCCATAAGAGTCACCATCTTTAGGGTCGCATTTAACTTCTGGTGCTTCGGGATCCACAACCACTGTATTGGCGCTACCGCTGCCACTGCTGCCACCATCTTCGACAACGGTTAAATTATCTGAACGACGTTCAGGAGTAGGTGTTGGTAGTGCAAAAACACCGACTGTGGGCAAAGAAGCATCAACAAGTCCAATGCCTTCATAACCGACCTCTGGGCCCAAATCCGACCAAAACATACTCTGATGTGCGTAGGCTTTTTCTGTGAACAAAGAGTAAATTAGTTTTTTATTACTTTTTAAACGAGTATAAAGTTGTTGTAGTCGGAAGGTGCGTTGTTTTTTCCACAGCGGGGTTATGAAATGTTCGAGTGTGGTCAACCGGCTTATCGCACACTTCGAATTAATGATAAAAAAAATTCTTTTTTCCTTTCCATTGTGTACACAATGACCATTTCCTATATTCTTTCTTCCTTTAATGATTATGGTTATATCTATTTAAACTAGTCTTAAAAATGTTATTCCTGACTAGCACTATAATAAAATTTTTGTAAAATTGTTGTGCTAGGAAAATTACTCAATAAATAAATACAAATACAAAAATACAAAAAAGGGTACTTCTTAATTGCGAGGAATTTAGTTATCACGTATTCTCTCGTAAAAAAACTTATATTTTAATTCAGTTAACTACTCTGGACTGTAACACTACTCCTGAAATTGGCATGTCGATTAGTTCGAAGCACTGCTACAAAACTAAAAAATCAGCTAGTTCACCTCTTTTTCTACTTTAATTGGCGCTTAACAGTCTAAGCGATTTCGCCGTCCAAGATTTAGATACTCAAAAAATTATCTTTTTGACCGAGATTGTTCTTACTTAAAAATCAAAACAAATACCGACGAACAACAAGACAAAAACTGCTAATAACAACAACCAAAACACTTTGCACAAGCAAAACGTGAATCTTACTTTAAATCGATGGAATGATATTTGCTTTTCGAGTTGGCACGTTAAGGAATGGAACTCACTTCTACGGCTTCCGACCACAGTTTTCTGTGTATTATAAAGACTTGGTTTAACTTACTCTTGCCCACCATATTTTCACCCGCTAATCTCCCCGACACCACAGAATGGTCATGGTGTTCAACGCGTCGACGTCCAAGCAACGGATCATAAAAGCAGGATGCATCGCCAGCCTAATATAAACACAAAAAAATTTAATAAAGGCAGAAATTATTATGGACATATGAGGTCCTCATACCACAAACAAATTTCGCCTAGCTTCTAATTCAGCATTAACTACAAAGCCGCCTAGATCCCTATCGATCTCCAAACCGGAGGTTGTCGCTATGGTTGTATTAGGTTCACAACCCACGCATACAACAACCTTTGTAAAATTAAAAAAATAAGAAATTAAAAACATTAGGAAATATAATCAGAAATGATAACTTCTTTGCATCTTATCTACTCACAACATCTGTTAGTAAACTTTTTCCATTGCTAAGCGCCAATTTGACTAATGTCTCATCACGTTGCGCGTCTTTAATACTTGTTTGCGGCATAACGCATACACCCAGTGATTCCACTTTGGCAGTTGTCCATTTACTTAGATAATCTGGTAATACTCTTGACATATTCCCACATTCTGGAAATATTTGATAAATTTTCACTTTTTTATCTCTAGCATAATTAGCCAGTGAGCAGGCTAACTCGCTGCCAGTAAAGCCATTCCCCACAATTGTTATCGATTTTTTTTCATCGGCATAACGTTTTAAGCGTTCAAAATCATCTGGGCTACGATACATCATAACCTTTTCCCTTACACTTGGCATTGCATGCGTAAATACATCAAGATTCTTTGGAGAGCAACCTTGCAATGGATGACAAATTTAATTTTAAAAATAATGATATGTAAGAGGGTTATATCATAACATACCAGTAGCTATTAAGCATTCGTCATAACTGATTTCACATCCATCCGATAATGTTGCAATATGTTTCGATGGATCTATCTTTTTAACGCTAAAACCTTGTGCAACGGCAATGCCACCATTGACAGTTTCCATAAGTTTTGTAGGATCGACAAAGAACTCTTCGGGTTCAAAGTATAGACTGGAATTAAAAAATCATACAAAGCATTAAATGATTAAAAGGCAGGGAGGACGCAAATCTACAAATAGGGGACAAGCAATGCAATGTAAACTGTACACGGCTAAAAAATTTAATTCTACTACTCATACAAGTTAATCGTAATATCATTAATTTCTCGAAATACTCTTTATATAGTCATAGAAAATAAAGAGGCTCTTCAGAGAATAAATGTCACAGTATCATCACAAAGCTCCATCACATGCTTACCTCCTTTCCGATCCGGTCCACTGCTTGAAACGATAGTCTTTTGTAACTTCACCTTTTTCGGCAGAATACCAAAGCTCCTTGGAAAGTGGCGGTCGCATATAGGGTTTTCTAAGTTCATTTGTGATCATAAGTACCTGAAGGGATGCAAAAATATTGATGTCATTTTTTAATACATACTTTAGTTTTTTAAACTGTGTATTTACAAACCCTGGCACGAGGATCGTTAGACTTAATTGCACGGAATGCTGAGAAAGAGGCTGCGCCACCACCAATCAACAAATATGGTACATGTTTTGGCAGATCAGCTGAGCTCGCTGGCACTGTAATAAAAAAGAGAATGAACAAACGGATATTCAACGTTTTACTATCATTAGAATTTCTATAGCTTTACCTGTGGAAAAGCCTGTGCTTGGTGGCAAGCATTCTGTGCCATCGGTCGACTTTCGACTCCGCCGTGTTAATAACCATAAAAGCTAGATAGATAAATATAAAAAAACATATTTAAAATATTTTATTTTATTCGAGGAACTTTCTTATTTTATCACATTCTTAGCAGAGGCACATATTTGAGTTTGCAAAAGTTAAAAAATTAAATAGTCAAAACAATATATGGTGCGACATCATTAGCTAATGCCTAGGTCGCGCTTAGTATACCAAAGAAATTGTGTTCTTTGAGTAGCTACAACACTCGCATAATGTTTTGGCTTCCACCCTTTTTATGTACTAGTGCGACTATCATGTGACCTATTTGATATGAAAAATTCAAACCTCAAGGTCACCTCAATCCCACCAACCCCTTTTTTATAATGAATTTCTGAGGCAGACCCTCGTCTAATTAATATGTACATGTAATGGGCTTATTAAAACCTTGAAATAGAACGATGACTTCAGTTGTTTTTACAACTGTATATCTAGTATTGGCGTCAGGAATAAAAACTTTGGTGAACGAGTCTAACTGATAGTGTAGTCATTCATGAGGAGTTTTGCGCATATTCATACACAATGTGATATAATAAGAAACTTAAACGAAAGTTTTTCCTACCAAACCACCGAGTCCAAGAGCAGCTAGCATCGCAAGGAGCATTTTTGTATTTTTGTCGGCCTCATCATCTCCCATCATTGACTTTCTGTCGCCGCCATCACGATCTGAACCGCCATCTCCAGCTCCTCCGGCTGCTTTACCATCATCGCCACCACTTTCGCATGGTCTTTTTTCACAAGTATTTTTTTTCCTTTTACTTACGTTGCAGTCTTTCGCTTGTAGTAACTCAGCATTCTTACAACTTTTTGGTGTTGTCGCCTGCAGTTGTGAAATAGAAAAGTTTTAGATTAATATTTATTTGTTGGGTGGAAATATGTATCTTAAGAAATCAATTTGACCGGGTTTTCTCTGATTGCTGATTTAGGAGGGCATGCTTCTTTTCTATATATATTATCATACTGAGATTTACAAGGTATGGGTGTGGATGAGGATGGCGATGGAGTTGAGGATGTGGCTTTGGATGTTGGTGAAGATGGAGCCGTGGATGATGAACCAGATGCTGGGGATGAACACATTGTGCTACCACTAGTATCATTGCAAGTAGCAGATGAACGTTTAAGTGATGTATCTTCGCATGCTTGAATATTGGGAAATTTGTTACGCTGCAATTTAGTGCGTGCCTCAAGTGTACGCTTTTTTACCATTTGATACAAGTTGTTGTGGCTACCACGCAAGGGTGTTATGGCTGCAAGTAGATGTGGTTTTAGTGTTGTTAATTCAGCAAAACTTGGTATTGTTTTTGCAAATCCTCGATTATGTGTTGATCTCATCTGATTACTTTCAGTGCAACACTCACACAAACTTAACCTCAATTTGGTGCGGCCCGGCATCGGCGCAACTCCTGCTCGCACATGGGCCAGTAGGTAGGCCTGCCGGCAGAAACGCACATTCAAGCCTATAAGGCTGCAAATATTCATTCCGAATTACGATGGAATTGTAAAAAAGGTTTAATAAATAAATTTTTCAAAACAGAATTAAAATGAAAATGACTAAATTTTCCAGGTGACTGCTGCTCTATTCGCTTTGTATGTTCCGAATTTGACAGTTCGTAAGCAAGTTTTTTTTCTGTGTTTGACTGGAAATACAATCAACTGACAGCAACTGTTCTCAATTAACATCCAATTGGCAATAGAAAATAGTGATGTGCATTTATGGAGTAGTAATGTCTCTTAATGACGATCCGAATACCTAACTGCCGTAAGTGGCATGTTTAACTAACTTAGGGCGGTTTTCTCGACCTCCTGTTAAAGGCAGGATCAGCCAACTGGAGGATAAATTTGTCTGAAGGATAAATTCTACTTCATTTTCTCAACCTCCAGTTGAAAACGTTCACGAAACTTATGAAAATATGGTAGCATTGCTACGGAAAGAAAGCGGAATGCCAAAAACAGCTGTGAAAATATAAAATATAAAATAAATTTTCACAATTTAAAAATTTTTTAAATTTTTTGCTAAAATTCGTTTTGGTGTTCTTCAAGATAAATCCAAGCGGTTGGAAGAAGTCCGCTAGGTGATATTACTTTCAGTGGTTTCCACATATGCAGCTTCCAGTGCATGAATACAAACTGCACGCCGGTTTTTCATAACAATTTTAAATTGTATTTCTTTCATAATTTTGAAAGCCGAAATAATTTCAACTGACAATCAGCTGTTTTCAGTTTATCGGACCGACAAATTTTAAAGATTGGATTGACTGCCTGTTAAATTTGTCGACGGATTAAATTTAACAGGCACTACTGAAAACAAAATTTTGTTTAAAGAACAGATAAATTTTAACAGGCAGTCGAGAAAACGGCCCTTAATCGTGGCAAAGGGGTTACACTTTTTGAATACGATTGAACTTGATTCGGTAATCGTTTACGTGGGGTACCGAGCGCTAATACATAACCAAAAATGTTGAGATATGTATCAGGAGATGCGCTTTGGTCCCAGGAGCATGAATATAACTCCGCTGAACCAATATTTTTAGTAGTTTCCGAGATATTTGCAGTTAATGTTCAGAATTTTCTGTCATTTTCATGTGGTTGTTGTAATCACATTACCCTGTGAGAAAAGAGTGGCATGCGGAAGGACATCACCGTGGCGGTAGCCACGGCTATGGCAACCACCCGGAGTTGGAATGGCGTAGCCCAGGGTTATTTTTTGAAGCTCGGCCGAAGGCCGCCTACGCGGTAAGGTTTTCTGCACATAAAAAACATGGATCGGGCCCCCAACCCGGGTAATTTTTCGGTTTTTCGCAAATATTTTCCAAAATAATGAAAATATTGGTTGAGCGGAGTTATATTCATGCTCCTGGGACGGAAACGCGTCTTTTGATACCTCTCCCGACATTTTTGGACGCGTATTAGCGCTCGGTACCCCACGTAAACGATTACCCTTGATTCTACTTTCCTCGCAGACCAGCAGAAAACAGTATTGACCCTGCAGGATATGGGGAGTGCCGAAAGACAAGTGTAAGAGGCGCAGTGATCGCAGACAAAGTCTGAAATTTTGGGTCCACAAGGGCTAAACGAGATGGGCATCAGGTCCATTTTCCTAGTCCTTTCGAACCCGGTTAGTCTCAGATAATTGGTACTAGACGACAATTTTTGTAGATGGCGGCTTACAACACCTACCTCTTTGAGCAGAGTACCAGGTTCGTCTTGTCCGTACTTAACCTAAGCCCCAAGCATTACCTTCCAGAAGGGGGCCAGCTTGTATGATGTTGTATGAAGAGACGAGGACAAAAACCGTTTGCATATGTGTGCCGCTCTACTGAAGACCTGACCATGAGGTGATTCGCGTAGGGTGATGATATTTCCGGTTACGAAGTAGGAACGAAAAATGTTAGTATTAAGACAAATTTGTTTTTGTTTTTTTATTTTAAATGGCATTCACATATAAATTCTTAAATTATAAAATACATAACATAAAATATACATAAACTTGGATACGCACATACATGTTGTGTTCGACTTGGACAGTGTGCGAGGATCTTGGAACAAACATCAAGGCTTGAAGAAAAAGTGAAGTCAAAGTCGCTTAAGGCGATTTTAAATGTTTCATTAATCTTTACCCAAACAAATCAAAGGAAACGTGAGAGACGCTCTTTTCAGACGTAAGCTCCACACGGTCCCTTCCTACTGTCCAAGTCCACATATATCTACATATATAATCCTGTAATTTAATTAACAATAATTTCCACCTATTACTAAACAAATCTAAATCTTCAAAAGAAAAAGTTTGATTTGGCGTATCTTTGGATTGCCAACACTTGGGCGCTGAACTCTTCTTTGTAACACACAGCCTAGAGGCTACACATGCTCCACATCCAGATTGTTACTTGATTTAGAAGCTATTTCCAGTGACATTTGTGTACGTACACCATCCTCGCGTCGATTGCGATAAGTCAGAGAGTTCGCACGTGCCTTACGGCCCATAAAATGACGTTCGACCCATTTGAGTAGTGTGTAAACCGAATCGGTTGAAGGTAAACGATGATCAGCTGCGGTGCGCACTATATCCGATGACGTAACTCGGAATGTGCGAGCCATACCTTTAAGAGCCTAAACAGCAAGAATATACAAAATTAGAAATTAACTTAAACATCTTTGGCTCGCTTGTCTGTTACTCACCTCCATGGCATCCTCATCCGTTAGATCATCACCTACATATATAATCTTAATACGTTCACTCCAATCGACACCGAATGATGTACGTAATATATAGATAGATGCTCGTCCTTTGTTCCATTGTACGGGTGGGCGCGCTTCGAGTGCGCAATGCGCTTCGGTTGCTTTAAATCCATATTTAATAATGAGACCTCGTGCCTTCTCGATCATCGCTGGACGTAGCTCATTTGGAGTTTCACGATAATGGAATGTGAGTAGAGCACCTTTATTCTCTACCCAAGCGCCATCACGACAGACCTGATTGAAGGATAAAGGGAATATGATTATTGTTGAGAAAGCAACAGGTAAGATTATCGGGTTCATTAAAGAATTTCTGAACCATTGTTATGGTCCCAGATCTTAAGTTAATTTCAATAAGTAAGAGGGGCTTTAAGATTAAAGACGCTATTACTATTTACTGAAACTACCTCGCTTTTATTAGTCTTGCTAGGAATGAAGTCTAAAGACCAATTCAACAATCCCTGATCCACACCAGCCGGGGTTTAATTGACATAAATTGTACGGTTCGGTGATTAGGGAACTACCTCATTGAGCGTGTTCTGAATTCAGCGACCTTGAGGGTTTCTAAAACCATCTGTCTAACTTGTATTAAAAGATCCAGAAGCAGGGTATTTAATACCACAACCTAGCGGAAGTAAGGCAGGATGTCTTGTGGAACACTACTAAAAATTAAGATGCTCCAATTTCGAAAGCAGTTTACTCAAAGATCGGAATGGAAAGTGAAAAACTAACAAAACTTACCGAATCCTGTAACGCTTTCAGCAAATGACTAACTTTGTCCTCATATTCAATGGGCATGGGATGTACAAATTTACTGCCATCGGGATGTAGAATTTCCAAACCGTGATTTCCCGCATATGTGATACCCTCGATACCAACCATACGTTTCACATTGTCAACGTTACGTCCAGAGATGACAGCGACATAAACATCCGAATGATTTGAAAGCTTGTAAAGCACATTTTTGATTTCCGGCGATAGTGTGGCTAGATCGGGATGGGGTGCAATTGGCGCCAACGTACCATCGTAATCCAACAATAAAGCGAGCTTATGATTGTAGCCAATATACCTAAAAGAAGAAATCAGTTTCCAGCCTCCTTTTGCACTTACTTTACGTGCGTAAAGCACCAATAAACTTACTTAAGTAAATAATCATCGAAATCGTCCACTGTAACCGGTTGCATAATAGTTGTACCGACATCATCTACATCCAATGTGCCCATAGCTTTCAAAAACGAACGCATCCAATGGCTTACATCACATTCGGACTCACGTCTACGTAAACGACTCATACGCAAAATACGCTCATCTTCGGGCATGGTGAGTGCGCGATGTATAACCTCAGCGGCAGCATGCACTTCGTAAGGATTGCAGAGTAGCGCTTCATGCATCATTTCACCAGCACCAGCAAATGGGGAAATAACCAAAACGCCAGGACTTTCATTAATTTGACAGGCCACAAACTCTTTTGCTACCAAATTCATGCCATCCCGCAGCGGAGTAACGAGACAAACGGCGGCATCACGGTACAGAGCAGCCAAGTCATCTTGTGCCACATAATCGTAAATGTAACGTATGGGCGCCCAATTGGCTGTGGTGAAACGTCCATTTATACGTCCAATCAATTGATCCACTTCCTCCTTCAACTCTCGGTACTCCTTGACGTCTGTGCGTGATGGTACGGAAATTTGCAACAAGCTAACCTTTTCCTTATGCTGTGGATATTTCTCTAACAATGCTTCAAATGCCATCAACCGATGCACTAAACCCTTTGTATAATCCAAACGATCAACACCCAATATAACTTGTTGTTTATCAGTTTTCAACACTTTTCCAGCAGTCTTCGCCAAAGTAACGAAACGATCGTATGGTATACCAATGGGTAGGGGACGTATACGTACCGTACGACCACCATGCTCCACAAGCAAATTATTACGATCCACACGGCAACCCAACATACGTTGACAACAATCGACAAAGTTCAAACAATAGTCCTGTATGTGAAAACCCACCATATCACAGCCCAACATACCCTGTAAAATCTCATCGGCCCATGGGAATAGACGAAATATGTCCCATGGTGGGAAGGGTATATGTAAAAAGAATGCCAAACGGCATGGTAATTGTTTCTCTTCGGCTTTTTCGCGCACCCAATTGGCGGCAAGCATCAAATGATAATCGTGTATCCAAACGATGGGTGGCGTATTGTTGTCCAAGGCTTTATTTTGTTGTAAACATTTCTCGAGCGCTTCAACAGTGCGTGCTGCAAAATGTTTATTCACCGTTACATAGTTGTGCCAATGATCGGCGCCGAAAGTGGCACGACCGGGCATCGAGTGAAAGAGTGGCCAGAAGATTTTATTACAACAACCATTGTAGTAGCTATCGAAAATGGCGGCATTGATGTTGACGGAAACGACCTAAAAGAAGCAAAAAAAACAAAAAATGGCACATTAATGAAACGGCTCAACCGATTCTATGAAACTTCATATTTAGATAGACTACATGCTAAAACTTTCTGTTTAGGTATTGCCTCGGTGTATGTGTTGACCAGGTCGCCACCTATTTAATTTTTTAACAAATTTTATGCTATGAAAATTATTTCTATAGAGGTTTATCATATCGAGCTGCCACCTGTTCGTATTATTATAAATTTAATTGTATATCGTTCATCTCGAAATTTATAATATAAATTATTAGCGGTGCCAGCTATCTGTAATTCAAAAAATATTTAGGCAGATATGTAAATATCCAAAAAAAAAACTAATTCCGAGGTAATATGATAAATTTCAAGTTCTCTGACTTATGTGCTGCAACATAGGATTTTCCTTACTGATAAGCATTTAGACAAACTAAATTATATGGCAGCCTCGAAAATTTCCAAGCAGAAAATTCTTTTCCAACATTTTTTTCATTAACGTATGTTAATAAAATATGTATCCATCGAACGCATTAAAGAATTGTGTTCTTTACATTCATTAAATCGTTCATAGCTTCATTCTCTTATCGATCATGCAAATTATAAATTCAATAATCACTTTTCGGTGACGTTTTGATTTAAAAAATCGGTGACCCGACGCCATTGGACTTTGCGCTATCGGCATTGCAGTTATCAATTAAATTTTCTCACACATTCACATAAGCATTTCAAAGCTGTATGCCAAAACCACTGAAGATGCCTATAAGAAGACCAATTTCTTTTTTTTGGATGAGAGCAACAAAATACTCTGATCTTTGTCTTGTCTACTTGTTTAAATTTGTTCCTCATACATGACGACTCTGACAATACACACCTGATCTGATTTCAATCCTGCTGTAGGTGTTTGATCGGTTGGATTTGACTCTGGTATTGGTTCATCAGGATCAGCAAGATGTATGCCTGGCCAACCGACCCACAAACCTTTACCTTTGATTACCACAGGACATACGGCCGTTACAAGTCCACCAGCGCTGTAGATGAGAACAAAATGTTTGTAATTAATAACAAAGCTTAAGCATCTATTATTTATGTGCAGACAATGATCAATTATAATTTAACTATCAGCATAAAAATGTTTTACTTAACAAAAAGAAATGTATGAAGAGTTGGAGAGATACAGCTCCGAGGATATAAAGCTCAACCTTTTTTTTTGGAAATTTGTGGTGTGTTGTTTAAAATTTTTCCCACACATCTGCGGTTGCTATAGCTTTTTGGCGATTCCGAACGGTTTTCACTAAGAGGCTTTCCATGGCAAAAATTCGCTCGAAGAGTTTCAAAAACCACTATCCATTTAAAAAAGAAAAACTTTTGATATTTCCTGCCCCATTAGTCCAACCTTGCACGTTCGGTGTGGTAGGTCAGCCACAGTACTGGTACACCACGGCGACCGCTTCTTGCTGAAAATTTAAGCTATGCAACAAGTAATACATTGGTGTACTGTAGTTTTTGTGTGATGCATGCACAAACATGCAAACAGACAGATGCGGTTATATTGTAAAAACTGTTGTCTTGCCTTTTGCTGGTCTTAGCAAACATCGGCGTACTATAAATACAATGAACGAAACGATTTTTTAAGCGATCAGGTTACTCATACGACATGTCGAACGGTTGTCTGCTAAAAAGCACAACAATGCAACATAAAAAATTATTTTTAAGGGAAGAGCTGAAATCCAGACCTGTTAAATAATGATTACTAATCTTAATGACTACCTGTTTGATTGATTATTTTCAAGAGGATCCATTTAATGATTAATTATTTAATGATTAATTATCATTACTTTACATTTTTAATGATTAATTAATTAAATTAATTAAAAAATAATCAAAATATATCATGATTTTTTACCATTATTAAAAATAAAAAATTTTTTTCTGATTACTTTTGGTTATTGGTTTTTTGCATATAGTAATTAAAGAATTTTGTGAGAGTGAAAGAGTAACACACCTCTACTCTAGATTCAGCTTTGTAACGGATTGATTTGATTTGATGGCCTATACGTTTTCAAGAATCCATGACTATGAATGAGTTCAAGGCTACTAATAATCATTTTTATAATGAAAATTTGTATCGTTTTATTTTTTTTAAAAAACTATTTAAACTAACAAGTTTTTAATTGAAAAGAAAAGGAAACTTTTTTTATTTTTAAAATTTATTTTGGTAAAATTAGTTCTCATATTAATTTCTATAATATTGGAACAAATTCCATTTTAAACCATTTTAATTTTTGTAGCCAAGTATTTAGAAAACTGAATAATTTTTTTTTTTTTTTTTTTTTTACACAGAAACCGGAACGAAATCAAAATAAATGTTGAAGCACGAAAGCGGAACCGAAACCTGTTGCCAAACCGAAATCGGAACGTTAATTAAATTTGGTGTCATAACCTTGATTTTAGTCAGCTAATCTCCTATTTCTTTTCGTTTTTACCACCCGTCAGTATTTTAAACAAAAATTCAGGAAACAATGAGGTGGAAAATAACTTTGTTAAAGCCATGTCAAACTTGATCATTTGTCACAAATTAAAAATTAACTCATTATTGTATTGAAATGCAATGAATTACAAAGCTGCATACTACAAAACGTTTTGTGAGCAAAAACATTTAAAATTTTGATAAAAATTTCATACTAAGGATTTTAAAGAGCTTCACTTTCTATGCGTATAAATAAAGTTTTGAACACTGTCATTTCCACAATATTCGCTACTACATAGCAAACAATTTAAGTATGAAAACTCACCTCGCTTTACGTTCCAATTTTTCCGTTTTTGCATCACGACTCAAAACGAATGGCAGACGATTCGAGACCACAATTAAACTAGCCTTTGTCACCGGCTCCGATGCATTCGTAATCACAATTTCCGTGTCAACCATTGTATTGTTATTGTTGTTGGTGTTGTTACCGTTGCTACCGTTAGTTGTATATTCCAAAAAATTCAAAATTGGACTATAAGCACACAAATTTTATAAGGAATTTTGAAGCAAAATGTGTGTTATTTAGGAGTTACTTTATAACAAGCAAGAACAACAAAAGGAAAAAATGAAAATTTTATATATTCTAAAACATTTAAAGTTTTTACACTATTTATTAATTTTTTTGTTTGTTATTTCTTAACACATTTAATTATTTTGAAATAAATAGCCAAAGCGCGTTGTATTTATAAAAATATGTATAGATATTATATTCTTCTCCTTTTTTTGGAATCTTTATTTAATATTTTTTTGTTTAAATTCTCACAAACCCCATTTAAATTTTTTTACGCTGTTGTTGTTGTTGATACTAATACTAAGTAATAGGTGTATTATAACGGTTATGCCTTCTTTCACTAGCGGCCGTTTCCAAAATGTTACTGTTATACTATTTTATAGAATCAATTTGTGTATACTATTTCTAATCAACGAACGTTACGATCTGTAGGAAGTCCAACAACGAACTGAACAAAATTTTGTTCAGGATACGACTTGTAAACCATGTTCTATAGTCGACTTTGAAACGTTGATAATATTTCTTTATTTTTTTTTTACTAGATTCGGCGCGTCGTCGCCACGTCTCAATGCGATGTTCAGCTATGTATATGATGTGATTTAACTTGTCTTGACTCCAAGCGATTCGTCTTGGAATTGTCTATAATCAGCAATTTCTATTATGTAGATAAGGTGCGACATTTGCAATATCATTATGTATTAGTTATTGTATTAAAATGAAATGTTTTCTTTAAATGTATTTTTGTTGTTGTGTTTTTGTGTTGTTTTGATTTTGAAAAGTTTATGTATTCATGTACATTTGCCCACGATCACAATCAAATTAAATTAATCAGCAAAGACTTTGTGTGCTCTTTGGCTTACGGCTACCCCTACTGTGTTTAACTACGATTTTCTTCATAAACACTAAGTATTAGGTGTGTTTAGGTAGAAATGCAATATGTTAACTTTAAAAAGATATTGTATACTTATGCATTTTCAAATTATCGTACAAATGTAGGAACAGTTTTGTATACCCAGTAGTGCAAGGATGTAGTGCATTGGTGCTGGAAGGAAAATCAACGTTATATATGTAGACACAATGATGATTTTGCTTTCAATTCGAACATCATTGTGTATTTATATAATCATAACTGAAAAAAACTCGATAATTTTTAACAAAGGTATAACGCTGATTCAATAACAGAGGCCGTGTTGATAGGCCAGCTGATTTTTATTTTTTTCTCGAATATTGACAATCCACACATTTTTCATTGCCATTTTGAATATAACTCACAAATTACAAAAACAAAATACATGGAAAATTCAATATGTTTGTTGAGCTGCTACGACATGTTACAGTTGGATCATGGTCATAACGGACTTTATAATCATCAGGTATGTAAGTTAAAGGGAGAAAAAGCATACAAAATTCGGGTTCCAAAAAATTGATACATCGATATTTTCTCTATTGTACCTAATTTTTTTTTATTTTTTTTTTATTTTATTTTATTTTAATATATTTTATTTTATTCTATTTTATTTTATTTTATTTTATTTTATTTTATTTTATTTTATTTTATTTTATTTTATTTTATTTTATTTTATTTTATTTCATTTTATTTTATATTATTTTATTTTATATTATTTTTTTTTTTTATTTTTTTTTATTTTTTTTTTTTTTTTTAACACATCCACTTTCTTAGAAATTTCACTACTGGGTTTATACAGCTCCATTCCCCTAAACTCCCTCTACCTTGCATGCTTTACATTTCTTTGCAAATAAACAACAAATCAAACACTGCAATCTCCAAATGCATTTCGCGTCGTCGCATTTGTTTGCCTTGCCGTCCCTAAGTATTATCAACATTTTTTTTTTGTCACTGAGGCAATAGAATCGCATAGCCGAAGACAATTTCAGCTGGAAATCAGCTGCAGTGACAATGACAGTCTAGAATTATGTCCAAAACAAAATGAAATCATATATAAACATACATATGTTTGTAGTATATTTTTTTCTATTTTTATTATTATAAACAAAATGAAAATTGTAAAAACATTTGTTATTACCGTTAGCGGTGAGATAGGTTGTACCCATGCGGGGTGTTCCTTGAGGGATTTTGCCGCTTATGCATGTATGGAACATCGCTTATCACTTGTCTTTTAGTGCACGATTTCAATGGCTGATACCACCAAAAAGCAACGAAGTAAAAAAATCTACTAGATTCAGTGTTTCGGAGCTGACGACATACTAAGAGTACCTCCTATACAACTTTGTATGGGTGCCATAACCATAAATACGTATAAAGATCAAATTTTTATTGCTGATCCAGCTAGCTATTTTTAGAGAATCAGGAAAATTAACTTTTTCCTCTAGAAAAATAAATACGAGCGCAGGTGAAAACTTAATTCATTTATTGGTTTGTTTTTCAAATTGATATGAGACTCTCACCTCTCATTACGAAGCTTCTTCTTCTTTTAGGAAAAATATTCCAATGGTCATACCACTTTCTACAACAGTCCCCAAAATCTTCGAGGAATGTTTCTTGCGCCGAAAACAACAACATTGTTTAATAACTTCAAGCTTGAAGTTCTTGTTGTTCTTTTACCAACGACCGATCGGCGGTTTTTCACTTGCAAATTTTACTGAGTGACATATACATGTATGCTCGGCTTTTATTTGGTTGCTTGGCGAAACCTCGTATGACTGCTGGCATCTAGTGATTAGTAAAAAAAAATTTGAACGGAGCTCATAACAATAATTACTGTCCAAAAAATTTAATAATCAAAATTCGCTGAATGAATTAACTGAAATTGGCAATGGATGATGCTTTCATGTGCCGAATTCCTATTCAAAATAAATTTAGAGGTGTTGATATTGCTTTATTTTTGTTCACGCAGATCGCAATATGATTTTGCAAAGAAAAGGTTATCAATTAACATATCAAGTTTAGAGAAATGCTCAAAAATTGCATGCAGGGATCCGTGGAAGTGTTTATATTTATGTACATTAGCGTATTTCATTTCAATTTGTAAAGTAATTTCCAAATATGTGGTTGAACAAAGTTTGAGTTCAGTTTGAAAGCAACTGGCAACACTCGTATGTCATATCTGACATAAATATTTATCAAACCACGTGATTGAAGGAAAAATAGCAAAATCTTAGTAAAAAGGGAAACAAATAAAACGATATTTATTTTTGAGACAGAAGGTAGTATTTATAATATTATATTCTATTTATATATGATATTTACTGAACTGCCTAACAAAAAAATAAAATGTGAAGTTTGATTTAAATTGAAAAACTTGAAAGGCGTAATCAAGTGGAGAAATTAGAATATGCTCATATCAAAAGTGCTCCCTCTTGCTGGAGAATGGACAGTTTCTGAAAAGTTAAAAACCAACGTTGGAAATTGAAAAGCGAATTTGATCTCAAATTTCATCCAAATAACTTTCCAGTAAAGAAAGCGTCACAAAGTGGATAGCTCAAGACTATCAATTTTGGAGAATGGTTCGCAATATTACTACAGAGTTATGTTCTCTGGCTAAAACTGTGTGGCGCATCGGAAAGGTAAGCTTTGCAGGGAAATTATACGAAGGCCCTGGCAATCAGCGCTTTTACCTAGTGTAATAACTATTCATAGTTATTCCTCTTTAAATAAATTTAAAAAAATAAATAAATATACAGCTTTTCTTGCATGATATAAAATAATTCACCTGAAAACTAAACACCCTAATGATCATACTTACATATGTATGTACATATTTGAAGCAAAAATCAAATTACGGTGACATTTTTCTGAATTAAATTCCATTTTATAATATTTCCTTGAAATGTTTGTTCCTCCACCTACATAGGAACATATGTATAACATAGAGAAACATATTTAAAAAAGAACTTCATGGCCTAGTTCAATAAATGTTCTAAAGTCAAGTACATAGTTACTTAGTAACAAGTCTAATAATATTTTAATTTTACTACGAAACTATCTAGTGGGATCTTGTTTGAAGCTGTTTCATCGAACCAAAAGCAGTGCGTGTTAATAGATTAAAATTGAAATGGATTAGAATATGACATCACTGATAGTCGAAGAAAATAATCATACAAATGCGAAGAACACGATTTGCCAATTTCAATTAAATGTAACTAGACCACACGTTTGAGAGATTAGCCATTTAACTCGAGGAAGTCACCTAGTTATGTTTTTATTATTATTATTTTTATGCGTTGTAGCAACTTTTCCCACTCCAGAATTTTTCTAACGCTACAACGAAAGCGTTAATTAAAATCGATCCCCTGGTATCTCATTATTATTTGTTTTGCTGTGAAATTTTACTTCAAAAGTCTTTGCCACGAGCTTTGTTGAATTCACCCGAAATCGCTAAGGAGTTGCAGCGTCAAATATAATGATGCCGAGATATCCCTGTCTCCTTAAAACCCCGTGTAGTTATGTATGTTGCAAGTCTTAAGATCTTTACAAACCTCACACTTGCAACTATAAATCATACAAGATTATGGAAAAAAGCCGCGCTCATTGTTTTAACTACCTAATACATCAAAAATAGAACTAACTGCCTTTGAAACGATTTGGTCTTTGTACCTTTTATATTAGCAGATTGGCTATCACGAAAATCTCGCAAGCTGCAGCGTGATAGCGCATGCGACAATCTGTCCATCTGTCCGCAAAAACTGTGAAAGTGACGATTACACGATGTAAATTTCAAAATGCATCAAGAAAGTGCAAAAACTACGTTCCAGTACATGAACTGAGCGCGTGCTTTCTTCCAAAACTTTGCGTCACTAAACAGTAACGGGAATTTTGAAAACAAAAAAATATATAACAGAGTGTGTTATAAAAAAATAATGCAAAAGCTTAGTGTGCAATAGTAACAAGCGCCCTATAACAGACCGCCCAGCTCCATCCCTTCTCCAATCTTGGGGAGATTATATATTTTACGCCACGGCTTTGTCATATTTAGACAACTAATACAGTTATCTCTGGGTATTCCGTTAAAACTTACAACATTCATTATCAAAATTAGAAAAACATGGCGAAATGAAGATAGTCATACCAATATTAGGGTGAGTTGATTTTTTATTTTTTTTTTTTGCATGTAATAAAAAAAAAATAACGATGAACAAATGGATTTTATTCAAAATTTCGTTAAATATAATAAAGGTTCCAGCAAAAAAATTGTATTGCAAAAAATTATTTAAAAAAAAGTCTACCTCTTTTTTCGCCTTAATTTTTTGTAATTTATTTTTTTAAACCACCCTTAATTCCAACAATTTTTTTCTCAAACCCACCCTAAAGTACCCCTCAAAAAACGTTTTGGTAGTCAACAAGGCACCCGGCAGTCAGGCAAAACGGTCAAACCAAGGTTAAGCCCATTTATGGATGATGACGCTCCAATGACTGAACGACTGCTTGTTGGTCTCGTTGACAGGCTGACGTGCAATCAGCCGTTGGACTACTACAACTAATGGTCCGCGCTGCTATTTGTCTAGTTACATAGCCGAGTTAATTATAAACAAACTACGCCGCGCTGTCAACCATAAAAGATTGTAATCAAGCGCTAAACATTTAAATTAAATAAACAACAAATAAATTTTAGACGGCTCAGTGTTGAGTAGTGCATTTTTATTGCAATGAAAATAGTGGAATTAAGTTAAAGTATATAACAAGCAATTTTAAATTTAAAATTTTTTTTATTTGTCACGTTTGGCTGGAAATACCATTCTTTTGTGTTTCAATTGGAAGTTGTTCAAGGTTTATGTGTGCTGCCCACTTGAGTGCTCTAGAACTGACGGCCGCCGCTACGACTTTTGGCCAAGAAAAATAAATTTTATCTGTGCCAGGACAGTTAAAAAAAATCTTTCTTTCCTTCGAGGGAGGATTACAAAGTTGAGAAATTCGAAATTTCTGGTCTTTCAACTTGATTGTCGCCAGTTTCTTAGACCCTTTTTAAGGGCAGATTGATGATAATCGCGGAAGAACTGTTCAAACAACAAAAAACTCAATCTTAAAACCGTTTAAAAGCATGTGCTGGAGTAGTCTTAAAGTCTTTTAGGAGCTTCCCGCACACTCCTGTTGCAATGGTTGATAACATGCGTAAACGAAAAGACTTATGTATATGTATGTATGTATGTATATTCTGTAAATATTTAGGTATGTATGTTAATAGTGTACATATGTATGTAGGTTTAGTACATACATACATATGTATGTATGCATAAACAATTGATTAAAAGTTCGTTTCTATGTATTTAAAACGAGATCAAGAAGATGTCTCAAGCCCCATGAGCAAAAAATGTGATTAAATATTATTTTTCATAAACAAATAAATTATACACAAATACTTGTCCGTGTAAAAGAGCCCAGCAGTAAAATCAATAACCAGAAGAAATATTCGCTAAAATACTCCAATGATAATTTCAGTTTATGGCATGCCAACCAAGACGCAAGGGACGTATTGCTAAACTTGGTAACTGTTGTAGGATACATTTTGGTGTGTCTGCTAGGCAGGTCGTAAGTTCTTCTCTGACCTCTGCACAGTATACCCTTATCTTGTTTTTATACGGCAGACCAAAGAGTTTTAGTGAGCTTGGCAGCCTTTGTCGGATATGAATTCGTTACTGGCACCTTGTGGTTCTAGTCCGGATACCGTGGGAGCCATCGCTCTGTGTGTATCCTATAACCGCCGTGTACGTCCACATTATAAGTGTCAGTTTATGTTATCCGAAGATCTCTTACTCCGCCAAACTACAACTAGTGGTCCTCAAAAGTACACCCACTCTCTCCCTCGCATTTAATACTCCATGGAGTGCTCCGATATGGGATAGTTGACCCAATCCCAGACATCTTTAATAGACCACCTATTTTGAAGCGATGTCTGACCATTTCTGTCTTCTTACTTCGATTTCAGCCAAGTCGTCCTTAAAAACTGGTATTTATTTTTACTCTGTACTTTGTGGTTTCATTGCGGGGTCTCTCTAAAGATTATTCGTGTGTGCACAAGACATCTATTTAAATCACGTTTTCTTTCTTTGGCATAACATTACCAATACACCGCACTCACGCATACATTGCCAATGTGTTTACGCACTTGATAAGATGTAATTAAACTGAGTCCGCCACTGTCCATCATCACTTTATCAATCAATTAAATGTACAGCTCTCAAAGATTTTCAAAAGTTGTTTCCAATTAAAAATATGCTGTTAAATAGGTGGGTGAGATCGACTACCATCGGCCTGGGATTTCCTAGGGGTCATTGTGGTATCGTAAGATTATTTCAAGGATACGAAAACGTCATTAAACTCACTAAAAATTTCTCCATTTAATAGAAATGCTTGTTGTTGTTGTAGGGTTAGACTCGAATCATTGCCTCGAAAAGGAAGTTCAAAAACTATCCGGCAATCTAAACTCTTTGAACTTCGGGTTCACCCTCTTATATATGTATAACATATATACATACATATGAATTTAAGAAATGTGTGTACCCTTAAGCCACTTTCTTGTTGAGTATTTATTTCCTTTGTTCATCCAACTCTAGAACTTTCACGTTACCCCATAGCGTTTGTTATCTGAGTTGGATTTTGGTCGAGCCTCCTAATTAAATTACCAGCGTAAAATAAACAGTGTGAATTAAAATATTTATATAACCTAGTAGTTACATATTTATGTAAACATACATATTTGTAGGTATGTATTTATGTACCAACGTGATTTAATATTATGACAATTAAATGGGGCCAAGAAACTCTGGAATCAACAATATGTACACAAACAACGCCAACGACTGTTCTCAAAGTTGGGGTGCGCCGAAATAATCTTTAGTTGATGCGTTAAACTGTCTGTCCCGGAGAATCGATGAGCTCTTATACATCCCCCAAATTAAACAATAGACTTAGGATATGGCTGGTTCTTGCTAGAACTGTTGGTGTGCTCCGTTGAGCACGTAAACCAACGGTTGGTATCGTGTGAGGACACACGCCATGTGTTGGGCAAAGAACTGAATGAACATTAAAAGTGAGCACGTTATCAAGTTGCGCCTCTAAAATATTATAGTGAGGATCGGTCGGAAGATTGGTGTCGTCGTTGTTGAATGAATTTAATACGATGTTGATTTTGTCTCTATTTTGTTTTCAATTTATAGGTAATTATTTTATGCGCTTATACATATTTATAGTATCATCATATTTGCAATCTTCCCTGGAATAATTGAAGTTTAATAAGCGTGTATAAACTAAATAATATACATAAAAGGTACTTAAAAAACTATTTTACACTATTAACTTAGTTATGCGATATAACCAGCCAGGAAACAATGAAAAAGAATAGAAATATTGGATATACGGCAAGTGGTTTACGATTTGGCGGTTGGCTTTCGCCAAGAAATATAAACGATGCTGAAAACGAAAGGTGTAGATGTGGTACAATTAAAAATACTCAATTTTAGTTTGAATTTCGATGGCTGAGTGGAAGATGGCCTTATTGCAAAATATTTAAAACTCCCTCTTGCTAGGCGTTACTCTGCATCAATGCGAAAGAACGCCCTAGAATTTTTTTTTCTAAAACGCCTTAATTTTGTTTAGGTACGCACTGTCTTAGAATTTTTTTCAACAAAGCCATATCTCAGCATTGGATTCAAAAATACCATATTATTTTAACCAAATTCTGAAATGGCGCGAAATTCGAATAAATTTTAATAATGTAATATTTTAAAGAAGGTGGATCTTCCACTCAGCAGGCGATTTGTTGTTTCACTTACCATAGGTGGCCCAAATAAAGCCCATTGTAGTTGTTAACAAACGCAAAAAGAAAGCCAATTTTGTTTGAGTGGCAAGTAGTATAACGCGACACACTATCAATGCTATCGCCACAGGTGTAAGACAATAGCCCAACACACAGACAGATTGAAAAAAGGACCTAATCAAACATCAGAAGTATTATATATTATTCAAATATTGTGAAATGGTTTGTTAAATAACTTACATTTTACCGCCTAGCAGCTTTGAATTGAGCGTTACAATAGCAGCACCTATCCATACAATAACAAAGACTTGTGCAAATTCTGGACCACCATCATACATGCTATCCGCTGAACCTTGAAGTATGGTGGCCATAAATGTGCAAAGGACAAGTGGACCCCAGAGATCCCCTGCATTAGAAGAGTATAAACATAAAGTAGGACACTTTTTGCGAAACACTTACAGTCACGCAGCAAACTCGATTTCTCTTTTGGATATAGCACATGATAAAATTTCACACCAACAGCGCGTACATCGCGTAGCTGTAAGGAACGTTGTTATAGAACTTATGACTCATCTTTAAATGTATTGGCTAATCCAGGCACACAACTTACGAATGTCTCTTTGATGGGTTCATCTAGGGTATTAAAGTCTGGATCTCCAATTTGTGTATTTGTTTTACGTGCGCCTGGTATGGACATATCGCCCTCCAAATGGGATGCCGAAATGTTGTCCTCGAACATCTATTGTAAATATGAATGTGAATATGTTGAATATACAAACAGAAAAGATTGATAGTTATGGTCTTTTGTATTCGACCGCGTCTGCTACTTACATCCAATTTGGTGTCCATGGTTTTCTTGTTTTGTTTTTGGTACTCTACAAATTGGCTAATAATACTTATTACTATGTTTTAGCTTTAATTCAGTTAAAAAACGAATTATTTTTTCACCAGAAATTATTTTATTTACACGAATTAATTGTAGAATGCAGAAACGTCAGCAACGAACAGCTGATTGGCCGCAAGCTGTCAGTGATGCCGATTTAAAAGGGTAAAAAATATGTAGCAGGAACACAAACCAGTATTGAACCGGGTCTACAAGTTTTTGCTAAAAATAAAACAATGAATTGGTTTAACTTAAAGGAAGTAAAAGTTTACTTAAGTTGTTGTTGTTGAAGGTGCATTAAAATGTTTGTTGTTGTTGTTTTATAGGGAAACGCCCTTACTTCATGTTTTGAGGGTACAACTCTTCCTTTACACGTCAACTGCTAATAGAAGTCCAAAAGTGTCGGGCGTGGTATCAAAAGACGCGTTTCGACTTCCGTACCAATAATCCGGAGGGGGAAATCCCATATTTTATTTCGGTCAAGAGATATTTGCCATTAAAGTTGTCATTTACCATGCGAAAAAGTAAAAAAGTGTGCTCTGCGCGAAAAATACTGGGGGTCGCGTAGCCGATGTTAGACAGGTTGAAGGTTGTTTCTGCACATAAAAACCATATATAACATCCCAATTTGAGATCTGACCCGGGTAGTTTTTCCGTTTCTTGGCAATAAAATTTCACTGAAACCAAAATATTTGATGATCCCCCTCTGTTAGTTGTTCCAAGGACGAGCTAGGATCGCTTTGTGCTTCCAATTGGGGCGAATTACCGAAACGTAATCACATCACGAATTTACAGTCGTTCTAGATGAAGTCTGCACAGGATTAGTAATTGACTTGGGATATGTGTTGTGAGTACGATCAGTGGAAGAAACGATTCTCTCTGGCTCTTCCAAGCTCGGATCTTATGACATTTATTCAAACCAAAAACTCCACATTTTTTAATATTGTTTTTTTTTTTTCATTTTTATTAACAAATACTTTCTTTAGAAAACACAGAAATTTATGAAAATAAGTCGTTTAAATACAATTTGATGGTCAAATAAATAAATTAATAATTAAATTAAACATATCATTTGCCTGTTGCTATACAAATACATACATACATACATATGCATATACATACATATGTATGTAGTAATTTTAGATTTGTTTATATTTGTTTTTTTTTTGTTTTTGGTTTTTGTTATACACAAGTAAAAAATGTGTTTTTGTTTTAATAAATAAAATCGTCTAAACAATTTTAATTTCATATTTTTGTTGTTTTTTTTTGTTTGTTTTAACTTTTTGGAATTTTCATGTTCAACACAAAATTGATTACTTCTTCTTGACCTCATAGACCGCTTGAATGGCTCTCAGTAGATAGCCAACCTCTTCGACTGTCTTGATTTGATGGTTGGCATAAGTTTTGAGTGTTGGAAGCTCAGAAACGCGGAAAGTTTTACCCAAACCATGCAGGACTTTCATTGCGTCCTCATCTGTGGTGTCATCACCAACATAGACGATCTTCAGTTTGTTGGCCCAATCGGCTTCGAAGTGTTTTTCCAAAATCATTTTAGCACCCTCACCTGGAAAATTAAAAAGAAATTGAGATATTAGCCATATACACACTCGGAATGATTTGATTTCACTTAAATCGTCCCACATCTTAAATTTTATAGCCATTTTTTGATCTATCAAATTTTTAACGTTAGAAAAAACTTCAAACACCAACGCTAGAAAGCCCCCTTTACATGTTTAATAGCAAATAATCGAGTTCTCAATGCTTATTTTTGTATTTGAAAAAATATTTTCAAAATCATAAATCTTCATGCTTGTGGTATTAGCAAAGTGGAGAAAAACAAAATAAAATTCAAAACGCGGTAAGTTTAAAGGAAACACATAAAATTTAATTATAGTGATCGGCTGCATTAAAATCAATGGTTGTACATGAGGGTGTCTCACTAAAAATGAGATATACAAGTTTACGTAAGCTAGACTAAAGTGCAGATTTTGTGTCACAACCACATGTCTTTACAATCGAACTGAAAAATTGCCATTGGCGTCTATCAAAATGTCTTTAGTGTAAAAGGCAATGCCAAAGAGTTGACTCTTCGTTGACAGCGGCATTGAGAAATCCAGAGAAAAGTCGATTAGTGATGGCTTAGAGACACTTCCTTCAGGTTAGATATTGGAATAACTTCCCCAAAAGCAGTGAAATTACCTAAATTTCCATGGAACATTAAATTATAAAACATTTCAACCAAAACAGCTGTTTGCGTTTCTTATTGGTTAATAATTTAAAACTTGAAATATTTTTTGTTGTTCTCCTATGTCATGATCAGCTGTTTTTATTTGCATGTCTTATGGCCGTTTTATCAATATCCGTTTCAGCTCAACCAACTTCCTACTTCTTTTCTTAATCAACGAGGCTATTGTTGTCAAACTTCACTAACCGGCACTTCAACATGAAGTTTAGACGCATTTCAAAATGGCGGTGCATACCAAACTGTATTCTTAAAAGATGATAAAAACAGACGCAGGATGAGACCGATGACGTCCCATACTTAGTTCTCTGACTGCTGAGAGTGCGAAGAAGAGAATAAATAAGGTTCTCCTTCAATAAGAAGATGCATATTTCATGCGATTTCCAGCTGACTACTTCTGTCAAAAGATCAGCTGTTTTTCATTTTACTAAGGTCTTAAGTAAAATAATAGTAATTTTAGTTTATGTATACATATATGTAAGTATTTTAGTGCTACTCTCCGCTGTCAGCGAGTTTTTATTTATGGACAGTTTTACTAGTTTTGGCTAGAGAAGTACATAAGAGATTGGACCTAAAATATTGAATTTTCATCAAGCAAGGTCGACTTCGATTACACACGCAATAATTTTGTCAATCGGCTTGTACGTCTCGAGTCTCGACTAAAAAGTAATAACTCGATAAGTGACAATCACAATAGAGGCGATAATAGGTAGTCGCCTAAATAAGTTATCACTTAATAACACAGATATACAAACAATAATATTATATGTATTATAGATTTTATTAATTAGGCTTCATGCAGAGTAATCACACATTTAACGTGAATTCTCCCACGCTGAGACATGACGGAATGAAAAATTAGTACGCTTTGCTTGTGTTATTCCAACAAACACATACACATGCAGACATTAATCTAAGTGCTACCGTCGAGTTTAAATTAATATTTGGTCAGCGCGAAGTATAAATTTATTTATAGAGAAAATTTTAGAAATGAAAAAAAAACTTGTACAATTTATAGGCGTGACAAAGAAGCGGACAAGTGTACCAACATCAAGTGTTTGAAAGCATTCAAATAAATGTGAATGTGTAGGTGTTCGCACACCTTTTAGAAAATGAAATGAAAATTTTTTGAAGAAGAAAATCTTTGAAAATTCGCTTTTCAACATTAATGAAATTTTGCAGATGCAATCACAGAAGTTTCGGTCTATAGTATGCATTATGTCTACATTGGCTTTAAGCTAAATATTAAAAAAAAAAATTTAAACTAGCAAAAGGGGAAAGCAGAAATTGAAATAATTTTGAAAAATGTATCAGCGGCAAACTGACAGTGACAAGTCAAGGCGCAGACAACTAAATGACGGATAAAAGTGCATTTCAAGAAAAAGGTAACTACAAATGTACATACAGACATACTAATACATATATATATATTATATAAGACATTTTTCATTTGGTACACTAATTTTAAGATCATGACTCAGAAACAATTTGAGATAAGCAACGGAAACTAATAAGGTTATGTTCGCATGAAACTTAAACACCAACCTGTAAGTTTTGACAAAAGCCCATACAAACATAAATATTTAGGAGGAGGTGTGAAAGTTCATTGAGAATAAGCCTACTACAGAGGCTATTTATTGTAGTAAAGTTGAAATAAATGACAGCTGTCAAAGATTTAATTGACATGCTGTCAAATGGGAAAATAAAGAATGCTATTAAAAGAAAATTAATAGGAACAGGAATAAGAGAAAATAAAAAGTTAAAAACTAGTTCAAATTAAAAATTAAAATAAAGGAACACAAAACTGAACAAAGAAGAAGGGAGAAAAACAAAAGTAAACATACTTAAATGCAAAGAAGAAGAGAAAAATAATAAAAAAAAAACATACAAACGCAAAAGTGAGGGAAAAGGGAATATAACTGTAGATGAAAAAAAGGGAAAGAGAAAAATGATGAAAGAAAAAACAAAATTTCGGAGAAAAATTATGAAACGAGTTGAATAAAACCGGTAAGAACGGTAAAAAAATAAACTATAAATAGAGAAAATATACTGAAGAAAAATAACTCAAAACAAAAAAATACAATATAGAAGTAAAAAAAACTAATAGCAAAGGAAGTGCAATCTACCGAAGATATTTGGAGGTGAAAAAGGTAAAACTAAAAAGCTACTTATGATAAAACAAAGCAAAAGAGAGGTTAGTGAACTATGAAAAAAGACAACAAAAATGTAAAAATATATAGAAATGAGAAATAATCGAAAAGAAAAGGAAGAATAAATGGAAAAGTAAAAAGAAAGTAGAAAGTCTTAAAAATAGAGTATCAAAAGGAGATATTAAGAGCAAAGAGACAAGGAAAAGAAGGCGGGAATGAGAGATAAAGAGAGTGGTACCGTTAGCACTAAACGCAAGTGAATAAATGAGAGGTAATGAAAAGAGAAATAATAAAAGCAATATAATATTGAAAACAAGAAAAAAAGACAAAATACAATTTGTCTTTTTTTCTCTCATTTGTATATAATAAACGAATGTACATGACGAGTATACATGTTTATTTCGATTATTTGTTGATCAAAAAGTGGTCATCATACAAATTACCATCAAAATAAAATATTATTGAATGGTTGACATTTCAATAATTTGTTTGCTTTTGTGCATTGCAAAATTTAGCTAAATATTTTTGCTTGTTTAGCAATTTAGATAAAATTGTTATGTCTGATGGTGCCAAAGTCGATGTATGTACATATATAAAAATATGTATGTAAGTGTTTATATGTATTTAAAAATATGTTTGTATATAACATTGGCTCAATTTAACATCTGTTTGATTACATACATATGAACATATACTATATTATACATTTATAAATCTTTTTGGATGATGATGCTATGCTTTTAATATTTATTATTCGACTGAGCGCTGCCAAATTTTCAAATTTACAAAATGAGCAATAAAATTTGAATGCAATGAAATGTTTATTTTTTTACAGCAGCGTAACACTATGTTAAATAAATAAATATGTGAAAGAAAATATGCTAAGAAAAAAAAATCAAAAGAGTGTATATAAATAAACAACAAAGTTGAAAACACATGTACATATGTACATATGTATGTATACATCTTTTTACATACATATATGTATATTAGCTATATATATGCCGTCACATTGATCATCTAAATAGCAAAAAGCATTAACCCTTTAATTATTGTTTGTTTATTATTTTTCTTTATGCTATATACATATGTACATATGTATTTGTGCATGTGTTTTTATGTTTATTATACCATTTTATGACTAATTAGTCTCATTTATAGTTACAATGTAAATTAAGCGTGTCAGCAAACTTTTCATATTATAATATTTTTCAAATTTACTCGTACTATTGATTTTTTTTTTTTTTTTGTTAATGAAACGCGCCTCTTTTTTCCGATGCATCTGTGCGAAGACATCATCATTTGATAAATATAATTTTCTAAACATAAATGCATACATATTTACAGAATTTTAATGCACAATAAAACACACACACTTACATATTTATGTATGTATGATAACATACTAAATTTTACTTTGGCTTCATTTTGTTGCGTTTTGCATAATTCAAGTGCAGACGGCACCAAGTATTTCTTTGGAAGTAGGCTATACGTCCATGCATACAACCAGACAAACAACAAACAAGCATGTGGCACACTCACACCCATACACAATTAAGTATTTGGATATTTTTGATATTTATTATGGAAAAATGTTTAAGTTTTTTTATTTACTTTGGAAATGATACATATGTACACGGGAAAAAAATTATTTTGAATTTAAGACCCACGCAAATAGCTTCGAAGAGGTTGCTTAGTTTTAAAGTGCTTTGTAGGGTTAAGTATGGTAAGGTAAACATAAATTATAAATACCAGGGATGTGAATAAATAATCGATTTTTACTGTAATCGACTATATTAGAATTGTGTCTCAATATAAGAATAATGTATTTTATATCGAGTTGTTTGAATATGTGCTTCTTTGGGACGCATTTCGATTTTTTACGACGTGGTAAATTCTCTACTGAGTTCACGTTTTATTTGTGTGCAAGTCCAGCTCAAACTCTATTGATAAGTTGATACGATAGCTGAAGCCATAACGTATGAGTAACTATTTGATATGTTAAGAAAGATAGCTCACAACTACTTTTATTGGAATCATTTAAAACTCTCATGAATGGATATTCTTAATCATATTACTAAGAAATTTAGCCTTTTTCGTGACAGAAGATGGTGGAGTTCAAATTTACCATACATACGAGTATATAGAATTAAACTCCCAAAGTTTCGTAAAAGCAAATCAACCGATTTCTCTAATTTAAATTAAAAAAGTATATATTTGGGCCACAGGGGGACTTATGTTATTTTTAAAATGAGATTTAATTAAGAAATAAAATTTACGTGTAAATTTATAAAATTACTGAGACGTGTTCCTTTCAATAATTTGCTCTCTTATCTTCTCTCTTTATATGGTCAGCTGATATGGTAGAATTTGTCAACACTACCTTATCTTCTGAGGAAATATTTTTAAAAATTACTTTACTCTCACGGAAATTCGGGGGTCCATCACGAAGGGCAACCGATTTTCCCTAAACAACTCACTAATTTTTATTTTCTTTTCTCTCTAAAAAAAGGTATGCTCGCTTAAAACCCTATAATAACCTTTTCTTTTTTGTTCAAGTTGAAGTTGACAGATGTAGCTTTTTTACTGAAAAATCAATCCTATACATTTTTTGCAAATTTTTTGTTTGCTCCAGACTTGAAAATTTTTCGCTTACTCTAGAAGATTTTTAGTCAAAAATCGCCCATGATTTGAACAATAAATATGTACATTTTTCTATGTTTGGTTGTTTGTGTAACAGACCAACATACAATACTGCTTTTTGCTTTCATGTTTTTTTTTAATATTTTTAAAATATAGCGCGAATGTACATACATATACATACATACATATGTATAAATGTATGTATATGAAAGCAACTGTCAATTTCAACATTTTGCCCGGGATATCGATGCTGCTGAGTCACATTTCAGTGGCCGCCCCGGCATCAATATTTTGACCACCAACTAGGCCGATCGAACAACGAAAAAATGTCGAATTGTTTCCAACTAACATAAACCCGCAAACAGACAAACACTCGCTCATAGAATGTTTACATACATACATACGTATACAACGACTAAGTATGTTTTATATATACATATATATTATGTGATACAAAGTATTTGCATGTGTTGAAAAGAAAACATTTTTATTATTTTTACTATATAATATACATATACACAATTTTATGTGTGTATGGCCGACATTTTTTTTTTTTTTCGTTTTTGTGAAAATTCATCTTTCATGATAAATAATTAAATGTTTCTCAACCTGCTTAAGTGAGAATGCAAAATATAAAAACAAAAAGTTTGACTCGCCAAATGCTCGTTTGTGCCGTTATATTTTATAAATTTCTTCTATATGCTAGTATAATTATGTATGTACTTGTATGTGTGTATTCGTTTTCTTTACGCGTACATATACAGTTATTTTCATATACTCAAGCCGTTATGCTATTGTTGTTACGTTTCGTTGTTGACAAGTGGCATCACATTGTATAATTTTTTATTTTATTTTTTTCAAAAATTTCATACGCCCACGCTGCACAGTCTGTGCTTCGTGCTAAGCAAGATAAATTTATGTGGCGCAGAAAATTATTTTCAACTTTGTGGTTGTTACCAGACATTTTTTTACTTGTAATTTATACAACGCTGTTTACTTTGTGTGTTTTACTGTAATTTGTGTTTTTGGCTTTTTTTTTTATTATAAATTTATTATTTTGTTTTTTAT
Source organism: Sphenella marginata (assembly GCA_951509765.1). Taxonomy (NCBI): domain Eukaryota; kingdom Metazoa; phylum Arthropoda; class Insecta; order Diptera; family Tephritidae; genus Sphenella; species Sphenella marginata. The sequence goes on along the minus strand of OX608080.1, from coordinate 10,597,084 downwards.
GTGCTTGCCATTTTTATTTATTACTTTTTTATATTTAAATTTTTTTTTTAAACGAGATTATTTTAGAAATTTTATATTTGTGTAGGTCGCACTGAAAATATTCCATGATTTTTCTAGGCATATTTTATGTATCGATAAACTGTGGCACGCATGGAGATGTTACATAGCCTGAATGCCATTTTTGTAGAGTAAAGTAGGTAAGAAAGTCCAAACAAAAAAACACTAGATAAATAAATCGATACAAATTCTCTATATCAATATAAAAATAAATAAAATTATGCTTTTCAGCATAGAATAACAATCGCTAATAGCTGCAATTGATAAACATTTGAATAATAAAATGATTGCCTCTGTGAACATTAAGGCCTTTGATTACCGACTAACCGAGCAACTGATTGGTTGAATAGCAAAAGTGTTTTCAGAAAGCAATGACATTAAACCTCTAAAGTCCCGCCGTAACCTCTAATAACTTTATTCGTATTCTTTAAGTCTGAAGCTCTCTTTTAATATAATTCGCTTTCAAGGCTGTAGCCTACTTGCCCTATTGTAAATGTCAATGGCTATTGGAGTAATCGATTAGTCCGATAATCGATTTCACTCAAGAGCTCTCCTATTTACATAATTATAACATGGACAAAAGTGGATAAAGTTACTAGATAAAAATCTATGCAATCAAATATAATTGCTTAAGTTAAATGAAAATATATAAAAAAAATATTAATTGTCAGATCTCAAGTTGGATAAATACCTAATACCCTAAAATTACATTCGATTCCATGTAACAATGTTTGACCAACAAATATTTTGAAAACTGTTGTCACAGCTTCTGTTACAATAATAAAGACCGATATTTATAATAAATATAAAAAGATAAATAATACACCTTTCTCTTAATTTCTTTAGACATGTTTCACTTAAGAAACCAAAAGCGCCAAATATCTAATTGATTTGTTAAACTAAGTACCAAATTTTGCCAACAAATAATACAGCAGATAGACAAAACCACCAACAAAGTAACAACATTTCAAACAAAAAATTTTTTTTTTGTTGCTCAAATTTTTTGAAAGCTACTCATATAACCGATCGCTTATTTATGTGCCGTGACAAATAATGGCAACTGTTTTAGCATAACATTAAAACTATTTGAATTTCCTCAATTTTCTTTGCCAAAAAATCCTTCACATTTTCTTTGTATCAATGTACCGCGTGTTTATGTTTTTGTAATTGGTATTTAAATGCCGATGAAAATAGCTGCTTAGTAATGATTTTTAATTAATAAATGCACAAACAATTAGTTTTTTTTTATTTTAAATGCATTTATGCACATAATTGTTCTGAAATAACTAATTTTCGGCATTAAAAATTTTTGTTTGAATCATTTGATGAAAATAATTTGAAATTATAAACCAATTTTTAGCATTTAATTAAACAATTGAGTTTTTAGATGAATTAATGGTATGATAAGTACCAGATAAATTTAATTATTAAATTAATAAGTGACTAATATTTAATGTTTTGAAGTTATAAAGTCCATATAAAGTTTTTGTTTTCCTCTATCCCGATCAGCTGTGCATTTCTTACAACGAGAAAATTTCCCAGCAACTTCCTTTGGAAATGAAATATCAAACCGAACTCTCGGTAACGCATCAAGTTAACCACCGATTAAGCTTAACCGGCTTTTATGAAAGCAGCCCTTACTAAGAAAGTGTTTATATACACAAAACACTTGCAGCGAGAGAGCCCATTTTGACATTTCATTGACAGAGAAAACAAAATTTGTTTGAACTTTTAACCAATCAAAAAGGCAACAGCTGTTTTTGCTGCAAGTTTTTGCTGACTCCTATTCGCTTGAAACTTTTAACTTTTTGCGTTTCGAGAGTGTTTTACGTCCTTCGCACGTGACTGACAGTTCAGTTTTGTAAGCGAACACAGCTAGTGTGCTCGATTGTGAGTACTCTAAATAATGCTGAATGCGTTAAAAAATCCAAAGCGACTTCAATGAAAAAATATTGTTTTTTTTTAACGGCTTACCACTAATGTCACTATAGTAGTGTGGTAACTACAGTTTTATTACCGGTAACCAAATCATCTCTATTTTTCTAATTTTCAAACTCTTTATACTACTAGGAATACCATTAAATTTAAGAACTCACCTTTGTCCCAGTTGACGCGTGGTTTGCCCTCCAAAGCGTATGGTGTTTCGATAAGCTGGAAGCCATGTCCTTGAATTAAACCCTTTGCAGTTTCGATCAATTTGGCCTTCAATTTATCATTGACACCTTTGTAGTGATAAGTAACGGAAATTTTCTTGTCTTCAACCCAGGCACCGTGCAATACCACCTGTAAGGTAAAGATTTTCGATACTACGTATTAATCAAGAGTTTTATGAGAGACGAGTATTATTAAGTTTTCTATTTTTTGAAGTTGAACTATTCTTTTCAAAGTTTTATTTCAATTTGAAAGCCATTGAAGCTCATTTTGAAGGTCCACCTCCAAATCTTACACATGGCAACGCTCGTATTTTCTGTCATATCTGACATCAAAAGTTAATCAAAACACGTGATAAAAAAGGAAAGAAATAAGAAGATATACGTTTTTGGTACAAAATTTAGTATTTATGATATTATATTGGTGTTTTTATAATCAATGAAATGCCTAATAAAAATGCAAAATGTGAAGTTTGCATCGGAATCCAACATTTTTTCAAGTAGAGAAATAAGAATATTTTCATATCAAAAATTAATTAATTGATAAGCTTCCGCCAAGGCCTAGACTACTCTCTGCACTGTGATTGATTTTAATTTCTCAAGAGAGAGTGTGGCAGAGAAAGTGATGGAAATAGCGGAAGGGAGAGAGAGACTGAAAGAGGGATAGGAAAAAAGACATACAGCTTTTTTAAAGACACGGGGAGTTGCCTAGCGAATAAGAAACACAAGGAGTCCAGAAGGAAATATAGATATTGAAAGGGATTCAATTAGAGAACGAGCGAGATTTAGGAATAATAAACTGCACAAATTTTCCCTTATCAATATCTGATTTCAAAAATTTCTAACAGATCTTAACTTTCAAAATTGTCCTTATTTTTAAAAAATTCAAAATTTCATCCATTCAACTTACCTTTTCTTTGAGTTCATCGACCAATTCTTGATGTTTCTTCAAAAGTTCTTCTGGCATTTCAATTTTGAATTTCTTGCCCGATGGATACTCTACTTCCAGACCATGATTACCAGCATAGACGACATTGGGGAATTTCAAATGATTCTTGATTTCAGCCAAATCGCGTCCAGAGAACACAACCATGAAAACTTTGTCGTTGGCAGCCAATTTTTTAATATTGATTTCAATATCTTTGGGCATGGCCGAAAGTTCTTCGCTAAGGGGAGCCAATGTGCCATCATAGTCGAGCAACAATGCAAGCGTATCCTCTTTTGTGAAGAAACTGCGTAGAATTTTGTTAATAAAAAAAGTTGTGATAAATGTAAAGGGAAATAAAAAAATAAAATTAATAGCTTTACAAAAAAGACATTTTAAATAAAATAAAAATTTTATAAAATAAAAAAAAAAAATTAGTTTGAAAAAAAAAAATTCTGCGCTATTTCTCACCCGTCCACCGCTTTCACGTAATCTTCCTCTTTTCGGAGTAGTGGAGCCTTCTTTTGTTCAGCCATTTTTTGTTTTAAATAATTTTGTTTAACTACAACTACACTTTCACTTTTTTCACAAAAGCACCAAAGAAAATCCACGGAAAATTTCACACAATTTAAGCGGAAAATTTGCTGGATGCTCACCGACCGTTTCAATACTACTGACACTATATGAACAGATCACAGCACATTTCAGTCGACTTTACATATATTATGAAGGCAAAAAGGCGACAAACGAACACCTCAAAACGATCAACGAAGTCAAAAGGCGATGCTGTGATTCAAACGATCTATGCGTTGAAAGATATGAAGACTACACGGACATACCTTTTCTGAATACAAATCACACACATGCATATGGTCATAATTTAGATGAGTGCTTTGGTAGAGAGCAGCATTCTGACGGTATAACAGTTGGCGAAAATATGTACACCCATGACGTCGTCGAAGTCGGTGGATTCTTCGTGCATTAGGAGGCCAGCGACTTTTCTAGGTGAGTTCTCTCTTCTCTTTATAAATATTTGTGCATGTGGTGAACAGTGTTCGGACTTGAAAATTGTGTGTAAGTGGTGGAGATGTCAAAAAATAGTCGTGGTGGATTTGAGAGTGGTAGATTTTGGTTATATTGTGATAATATCGTTAAATACTTATACTATTGTTATACTAGTAAACCCTTTCAGAAAGTGTAAGGCAGTTTTAAACAAGTGGGCAATCCTTCGCTAGGTTTTCATCTGAGGAGGTATATCGCGACGAATTACTTCGTTTAATTAGGTAAAGTTTTCCTCCACAAGGATGACTTCTCCGTATAAGCAGGTACAATTGTCTAAGATGCCTAATATGATGCTCAGAGCTTTAAAAAAAAGTTCGTTCTATTTCAGCGATAAAAGTTCGAACACTAGTGGTGAGTATTAACTGTATGAGTACTTTGTTTGTGAGAGCAGTGAAGCCTCTCACAAATATTTATTATTGTTACTAATTTTAAAAATTGTATATAATTTATGTGGCATGCGCTGTCTGCTGCATACGAAGAGATCGTGAGGGTAAAGCTTTTCCCACCTCCACACTAAGAATGTTTGGAAAAATAAAATAATAATATTATGTGCGACAAATTGTAAGATTTTATTTTCAAAAACGCATACAAAAGAAGTGGAGAGTAGTTGTACATATATTAGTGATGGGAAAGACAATTCTTATGGGAAAGCATGTGACTCAGAAGTGCTGAAATGGGGCACCTGTCAATCCCAGTGTATTAACTGGATTTTTTAAGAAACTTGCGGAGCCAAAAATGTGTGCTAAAAAGCCAACATTCTGGGAAACAATAGTCTCACTTTATATACTTCCAAATAGTTTTCAGTGTGAGGTACATATGTATGTATGTCTTTTACGTCTGGAGCTCCATGTCTAATGAGAGAGCAATCGATTTCTCAACAGGTTTGCTCTTAGCTTTAATGGAATTTTCTTGTAAATAAAAGCTTTTATCTGGAGGGTTCACATAAAGTAGTGAGCAGCGTGGCACACTTACAAGCTAGAGGTATGATTTTCCAAATTCCTTGCAGGTAACATCAACATAGTGAGTTTTTCAAGTGTCATAAATTAGAAGAAAAGCTGGGCCTTAGTCTCCTTAAAGGACAGCCAGAGAGGGCTTCTGATAGAACAAATTTAAATGGCAAGAAGATTTGGACGGGGAAAAGAGCCTTTCCGGGATCGATTAGTTTAGTCTACAGTTGGCTGCTATAATTCCAATTTGTGTAGCATGATCATGAGGGGGTGAAAGTAAATTTTAGTTTTTGTAGCATACTTATAGGAGTTCAAATACCCATTTGCGTTGAAAGTGGAATTATCCTCGGGTATAAATGGGTACAATTAGTGATCATACAAAGTGATCAGTAGCCCGTTTCTGTATCCCATCGATACGATTTTTAACGCAAAGTGCAACCCTGTTATGTAGTTATCGCTGAGCAGTGTTTCTATAAGCGTGGTAGATATGTATTTTCGTTACGGCGATCGATAAAATTAACGCAGCCTATAGTGCCAGTGATAACAAGCGTAGAATCCAAAATAATTGCATTGTGTGCAAATTTTTAATGCTATTAATATTTACTCAAAGTTAGTTCTTAGAAAAATATAAAAACAAAAAAAAAAATATTTAAAAAAACATGAAAAAAAGAAAAACTTGCCATGATTCGAACTCGGAATCCCCCGCTGGATAGGGCAACATCACAACTACTAGGCTATTAAGACAATTGCTTGGCATGCGTCAAATGTTCTATTTGGCACCTAAGCCTTGTGGGCTATCATTTTATCATTTTTACATAACACACCACGAACATATCGCAAGGTGAATTTTTTTCATACAGAAACACTTTTCATAACGAATTCGTTACGAGCCATGCGATAAAAACTCATTCGTTAAGTTAACGCAAAGTTACAGAAACGGGCTACAGAACAGAAAATAGTCGCTTTCACCTTTGCCACTCGGCCCGGACTTATCCTAGACTAGTCCAATTTTTTGCAGGCTACATATGTACATATATGTACATACATATATACACACACTTCCACATGTCTTGACGCTCACTGGATGTTTGAAATATCAAACGATCGTACACAGAGACGCAAAATAAAAAAGAAAACATATAAAGATTTTGAAAGATACATCGTTTCTAAAATTACACAAAATAAAACAAACACATATTTTACTTTATTATGTAGCAAAGTATGCTACGTACATAAACACATCTCTTCAAATATTTGTATGCTACACTCGCGAGCAGAAAAACGCAACAGATCCGGTTGTTTTTTTTCATCTGGAGAAGTAAGCTAGGCAGCTTCAAGTATAAATGGAGAATTAAGAAAACGACTTTGTTCCCTATGCATTTTTTTGTTCCTCGAACTTCTATTGAGTCAAAGACTTACTATAAATCATGGATCGACAATTCTCATCAGTCGACTTTGTATCGCATGAAAGGTTCCAACTAGTGGTCTGTTCAAAAATTTTAACGACGTCGAATAGGGTACTAACCCCAGTGGGGATGGGATAGCCATTGATAGCCAGTATTCGAACTTTGTCATGAACTTTTCCCAGAAAATTTAAAATTTAGCTTTATAAGAAATTAAAATGGGTCAAGTTACGTGAAATGGATGTGAATGTGGAAGGAATCTGTAGGCCAGATTAAGGAGAACTACAGGCTTTCATTGGGTATTAGCCAGTTATCAGCGGCGCGACGATACAAAGCATGTGCTCTCATTTTATTTTCACAAGTTTTATTGTTTTTTTAAATATTTAATTTAGGTACATGCAAATTCTACCAACAAATTCATTTAATTTAGTTTTCTTTCATTATATTTCAACAACTGTAATTCATATTTCATAATTTTTTTCACTAACAATTTCTAATACTTTCTAGTACGCAGCACTTCTAGTATGGGCTTACAGTAAACTTTATCTAGAAAAAGAAAAAAAATTAGTTTACTCCTCATTTCAACTTTGAAATCTCCACCCTTTCTCACTTAGCTATAAATTGTAATATTCTCTTGCAATAATCTTGTGCTAAGGACTAGAACTAGTTAGCGTATGTTTTGCTTATCCATTTCAGCAAATCTTCCACAACATCTTGACGCGCCAAACGAAAATCGGCATAAGTTTGAATCTCAGGATCAACAGAGACACGGAATGATTTGCCATAACCTTGAAGTAACTGTAAAGGTAGAGGAGGAGAGTGAGGTTAAAATGAGTTTGCTTTATTTGCATTTTTGAAAAACTTACCCGCATGGCATCTTCATCGGTATTATCATCACCAGCAAAGATTGTTTTGATCTCATTAGCCCAATTCTCTCCGAATTTTTTCTTCAATATAAGCAAAGCTGCTTCACCTGAAGTAATGAAGAGAGTAAAGATAAGTATGAAAGCTAACAGATCGCTCTGAAAATTTTAAAAATATCTGCTGAGTACCTTGGATCTCTTTATCATTTATCTTCTGTTCTACTTTTAAGTATTCTCTTTTCCCACTCAAATTTGCACTCACCCTTATTCCAATTCACAGGCGGCTTCGCTTCGACTGCTTCATGCGCTGGATTCGCCCGAAAGCCATGTGACTCAATGATTCGTACAGCTGTCTGTCTCTGTTGCTCCTTCACATCGGCAGGCACATCACGGTAATGATAGGTTAACGATACTTTCTTATCCTCCACCCAGGCGCCATTCTTTTGCACATTCTCCGTCAGTTCTTTCACCAAAATCGTGTAATGTTTTTGCAAATCGCCAGGTAGTTCGTAATCGTAACGCGTTCCATCACCAGATTCGATTTCTAAGCCATGATTACCCGCGTATGTGATGCCCTTGATAGCAACGCGTTCTTGTACATTACGCAAACCACGCCCCGAGATGATAGCCAAAAAAACTTTGGGATGTACGGCTAATTGATTTAACATTTTATCCAAACCGACAGTCATGAAAGTTTTATTTGGATTGTCAGCAATGGCGGCCAGTGTACCATCATAGTCCAGCAGTAAGGCGAGTGGGGTATTTGCATTGAGATAACTGGAAGATTTAAATAAATAAATAGTTAATTTATTTAAGTTGTTACAACGTTTTTCTAATCGTTTATATCACTCTAGACCAATATTTTATAATCAAAGTCCTTGGAGCTTTAGCTTAATACTGCAATAGGATGGAGCTGGTTTGTCGGTGAAATTTCGAAATGATCTTGATACGAGTAGAATAAGGAAAATATTTATCTATCTATCTCGAATAAGCTTAATTCCGATAACGTTTCCAAAATAATTCGGAAAATCCCGAAAATAATTTTGAAATCATCTCGTAGAAATGCAGTCCTGAAAATATTCCCAACACAATTTCCAAAATAGAAAGCCAATATTGATGCGATCTCAAAAACAGTACCGAAGATGGTAAAGTGACCCCGAAATCCTAAAAATAATTTTGAAATTATCTAGAAGGTAAGTCAATCTAAAAAAATCCCAAAATACCGCAATACTCTTGATGAAATACGGAACACAATATCAAAGATTCCAATAGGATCCTGGTAAAAGTCCAAAATTCAACTGACAAAACCCTAAAAATAATTATAAAATTACCGAAATCAATCTCTTAAAAATCCAAAACTATTTCGGAGTCCCGATAGGATAAAATTGGTAAAATGAAATTTAAAAAAATAATCCCGAAAATGCCTAAAAACAAAATCCTGAAATAATATTGATTGTCATCTTTAAATAATCCCTTATAGAATCACCATAACAATTCCAGGATATCATAAGGCCTTACCCTCGACCCTTCATTTTAACCGGAAGCCATGCTCTCTCCTTGGATTATGGACTATGTGCTACACAACTCCCCCACCTCACATGCCTACCTAGAGTTGCTGTACTTCCTATCTGCTTCAGCGAGAGCTTACTCATTATCTGCACCCTATTACTCGTACACTCAGCCAAGGTCATTATCACTTATGTATGAGGTGAGTGCCATCAAAAAAAAAAGAAACAAAATAATAATTATTGCATTTGATACACTTCACCGTTTGTTAGGAAGTTGTTTTTGTTAAAAAGCGATAAGAAACAATAAACTATTATTTACTTAAAACGATGTATGTGGTAGCCGGGAAGCATATGTATGTACTGTTCTACGTAGTGGGACTAAAGGAAGAAGACCAGCGAATAATCAGCAACTGCAAAACTACAAATAAAAAGCGTGGAAAAACTTAGTAATTAAATATCTTCATGGGTAGCAATTATCTTTGGCATTATCAAGTAATCACGCTGAAAGGTTAATTATAGTACGTTTCATAAATATAGCACACTCTGAACGGAAGGAAAGACCGACATAGCTACATAGTTACATCGAAGCAGCTCAAGGTGAGCTATTTAATGATAAAATTACAATTCCATGTCGAACATGGAAACAATTAAGACAGGATTCGCCTTTCGATTCAAATCAAATTGATGGATGTTAGAGAGAGAAAAGAGATTTTTGTACTATTTTAAATTCGGAAGTCTTGAATTTAGGTAGTTCAATTCTCATACAATGTGAACCAAATAAACTACTTTGGGGGGCTTTTTGAATATATTCAGCGACATTTAGGAATAATCGGGATCATTTTGAAACTTTTTCCTAATTGTTTTCAGAACTCTTTCGGGATCGGTTCGAGATTATTTTAGGAAAAGTTCGGGATCGTTTTCGGTAAACTTTCGTGTTTTTTTAGGATACAAAATTTTACTAAGGTTCTACGTTTACAATAATTTACAAATGTAGCAAGGGGCCGTTTTCTCAAGTAAACTTTAAAATTTAAAATAACATCTTGGATACGCCGGGATTGCAAACATTTAAGAAATAGACATCCCTAATGCGTATAGAAAAACTTAAGATTTACGCACAGAATTGTGTTGAAAGCAAAGTTGAACTGAACTTATCAGCAGCAAATGGCGCTAATATGATTGATGAGATTATGGTATGAATACTAGCGAAGACGGAAAGAGTAAGCTAAACTAACAAAAAAAATCAGCTCAACAAAAGGCATTAGTTTGCAAATAACATTTTTGTGCTGATGGTTCCACTGGAAAAGATCTGTATCTACATATGTATGTATGTATATATGATATACATATGTTTGTAACTGCTTCAAAGAGTAAAAACATTTTTTTGTTTTTAATATTGTTTCTCTAACTTAATTTGTTCTTTTTATTTTTATTTTTTTTTGTTTCTAATTTTTTTTTTCTTTAATATTGTTTCTCTAACTTAACTTTTTCTTTTGTCAAAAATTTTTTTATTTTTATTTTTTTGTTTTTAAAATTTTTTTTTAATATTTTTTTTAATTTCTAATTTTTGTAATTGCTTATTTGTCATCCATGTTAACCCAAAATAATATTTTATTTCACAGCACACCCTAATGTACATATATTGTACTCACCCTGGTAATTTAGTATCAAAGTCCTCTAAAGAGGAAATCACTGGTGCTATCCGCTTCTCTGGCATTTTGTTGATGTTACAATTGTTGTTGTTATTCTTATTGGTTACTGCTGCAAAATTGCTATTGCTCGCTGAATATGAACGCTTCACAAGATTACTGGAGGAAGCTGTGACGCGTAATGGTGTCTTTGATATGAATAGAACTAACGGCAAGATACTACGTAAGAGACGCACTGCATAAATAAGATAAAACAACAAAATTAAAGAAACACAATGAAAGAATATCAAATAGAATTATTATGCATTTGTTTACAACAACAATTTTAATACAGATATGTAAATGTAAAATTTTATGCTAAGCCTTTTATATGGCTCTTTGATAAGAGAAGATTGAAAAATATTAGAAAATATAATATGTCCTTTTCTAGTTTTTTTTAATTTTTAACATCTTTTTTTTTGTTGCTTTCTGAACAGAGATACGATTTTTTGCTTTTGCTTACAAAATTCTCAATTATCCTTAACACATAAAAGCACGTTTTTCACTATAATCAAGAAATGAAGCTTAAATTATCACCGTACATTCACTTTCAAAGTTAATTTAAGTACTGAACTCCGAATGCTCAGTTTGAAGCTTTTATAAATCTTAAATGTCCAGTCCGATCGTTTGGCGTAAATATACAAATCTCTTTGTAGTTGTAATTGTTCGTTGATACAGAGAGTGAAACTTCGGCTCTATTATCAGCTGATGATAGAACTCAAAAAAAAAGCAACAACAAAAGTCCATGACAATTAGCATACTCAATGAAATCGAAGAGGGCACAAAAACAAAATAAGTAAAAAAAACAACAACAACTTATTACATAAGAATAATTCATCTTAAAATTTCTCATATTCAATAATGGAAAATCTATTAAAATCGGCCAAGTGATAACAGTTCGAGTGTGTTTTTTTATTTGTGTGAGTACATTCATATGCACATATATTCTTGAGTATTTTGCTGAAGCGCTATGCCCAAGAGTGTGCATTCAACTTGCACGATACGTTGCACTCCAACGTGCTCACCTTTTCACGAGCGATTGGAGAGGGGTTGCATTGTTGTTTTTATCTGTGGCGTCTCTGTTTACACAGCGACACTCACATCAGCACGTCATTGTTTTTTGTTTGTTGTCGCTTAAAATTGCTCAGCCGCTATATTAACATATTATGTAGTTCAATTACCTTTTAACGTATTTATGAAGCTTAATATGAATAAATATATTTATTTAAATTAGGGTGCTTCATTTTGATATGATGAGGGATATCACACGCGATTTCACATCGACCTCTCCATCCACAGATTTTCCGGAATTATTTCAAATTTTATCACGGAAACGGTCGAAAGGATACTGAAAAAAATCTGCAAAATGGTCCCGAATTATACGGAAACAATTCCGAAATCATCCCCAAAATAATCCCGAAATTATTTCGAAAACAATCCCGAAGTTACCAAGGAAGGAGCCGAAATGATCTTGAAAACAATACGAAAATGGTTTTAAATCAGACGGGAAAAATTCCGAAATGTTGCCGAAAATTTTCGGAATTGATACCGAAAAAGCGCTGAAGTGTTCCTTTAGATGGACCATGTTGTTGTTTGATGTTTGCCGTAATTCTAATTGTCTTTTTAGCTTAGCAACCTTTTCATAGGAAATCGCGAATAAATAAATTTCTTGTTTGAATAATTTTTTATTGACCTAAACCTGGGAGTCAATTTCCGTTCTGCGTGATGGGAAAAAATCTTTTCACTTTCTTTATCGTTTTCAATTATTTCACATCACTAAGATCTTGAGTGCGTTTCTGATACTTGCTGTGAAAATGGTTTTCTGAAGAACATTTTCAATTGTGTTGCGGCAAAAATTGTGGTGAACAAAGCCTACCTACTGAGTTGATCTGCGCAAGATAAAAAAAAAATATCAAGTATACGCCACGTATACCACGCAAACGGTTTGTAAATAGAAATTTATAAAATCAAATTAAGTTTTTCAATTTAAAGTTGAAAATATAATTGCCAAAAAATTAATTATATTTCGATTGCTGAGTGGAGGATCACCCTATTCAAAATATTATTAAAAAAACACCCTACCTCAGAATTTGTTTGAAGAACACCCTATCTCGAAATGAGTTTCAAAAACGTTCTATCTGAACTCTTAACGAGAGTACTGTCGAAAAATTAACTGTATTCTTTTACCCACCAACAATTTTTCACTGGATTATCACACTTGTTTCTGTTTGTGTTTTTTTTTTTGTTGTATATAATTTTTAAGTTTTCGAATGTTTTGGAGTTTTTCTACACTTTGTCAACTTTTAATATTTTTTTTAAATTTTCTTATATATATGTACGTTTCATATTTTTTTAACACGTTAACCTCTTTCTTTGAATTTAATAATATTCTTTTATATTTCTTCTTCTCAATAGGTTTTATTTTAAAAATTATTAAAGCTGCTGGTGGCACTTGCAACCATCCCCAACTTGAAACAATTGGCATTGACTTTTGCTTTATATGGAAGCTGTGTAGCTAATGGTTCAACAGATGCGTGCATTTATGTGAATGTGTATATATAATATATAATAATATATTTACGCACATAAGTACATATTTAAATGCATATGGCATCGAAATTTGTAAAATCACTTAATACAAACGTAAGGATGACTGAGAGAAATAAAAAAAAATACATAAAAATAAAAAGAGATTTATCCACGAACGAAGAGTTGTACATACATATGTACATATATTTGCTCTTATAATAAAAATATTCTTAGGTCAACAACAAGGAGCGCGTAATATTTAATAGCAGAAGTGGTCGATGGTCTTCATAGATCTTTACACGTAGTTCAAAAAATAGCATTCAACTCGTTCAAATTAAATCATAAATTTCATTTAATATTTTATAATCTTTTTGAGCACATACATACATACTGCTTTCTGGAAATGTTTGGCAAACGTCCAATATACATACATATACACACATACATATATGCACTTATTCGATACTGGTTTTTAGTCAAAACGTTTAATAACGATTTTTTGTTGACTTTGTATGATCAAAGAGAGAGAGAGAGTAGAGAGCAGGCATTAACCAATTGCCAAACTCAGTAAGTGATTTCACTTTTTAGTGACCAGTTAAGTGTCCTGTACGATTAGAGTGCCCCTGCGGGTTGGGGCTTAGAATATGCCCGCGGTAGGCATACCGGTCGTAAGAGGCGACCAATATGCACAAAGGTAATGATGTGCAACTCGATGGTTGATCTACGGATATTATGCCTCCCACCTCTCATTACCCATCTTCTCTTTCCTTTCGAAAGGAGTGTTGACATGGTCTAGAAGGTTACACTGGTCATACCGAATCGCTAGCACGACAGTCGGGCAGTACCGCAAAGGAGTACCGGAGCGTACCGGACTCATATCCGGCCAAGGACTGTTATTTCGACAACACTCCCCTTCGGGGAGTGATTTTGTTGTTAAAACAACAACAACAACATTAGAGTGCTCCCTACTGTAGTCCAGAAATATATACAAGAGTGACCCTCAGTGCCAGATTTTTAAGAAAAGTTGGAAGAAGTTGTCGAGTCTCTTTCTAAGAGGGAAAAGTGACACTTCAGTTTTAGAAGTCTGAACACTGAAAAGTATATTTTAAGGTTAAGCTTAGTCGGCAGTTAATTTGACAACTAACCGTACAAAATATCGAAATTTTTTGAAAAAAAACTTCAACAATAGTTAAGGAATATTTTAAATATTAAGTTAGATGTGTAGTAATACAATGGTGAAAGTGCCATTCAATTCCGTTTCGCAGTTTTTGAGTGATGCGCGACCAAACATACAGAAAAATAGACAGACAAACTACAAAAACAATGGAAATTTTAATTATATTGGCTTAGTTATTATCCCTCTTGTAAACAGACATGGACCTATTGCAATTTTATTATATGCAAAGATTAAAGTTTCCAATCTTTGTTATTTCACTACCACCCTAATTCAAGTTCATCAAACATTGTATGTATAAAATGTATACTATAAACAATGAATATGCTAAAATAAACATAAAAATTGATTTATTTACGTCTGATTTATTTATACAACATATTGCTGTTCAAATATAAAGTTTTTTTCTTTTTACTTATTTAGTCATTGTTCTTGGTGCTGGTGAACTTTTCAAAAAAATCCGGTGAATACAGGATGTGTCGATATTTCATTTCAAAGACTATTTGCGTTGACGGAGGATATTGGCCGCCCTCGTAGTTTTTATTGTAAATATTATTTTTATAATTTATTATTTAATTCGTGTTCGCATTTTTCTGTTCTGCGTTCTACAATGATTTGTGTGTGCAAAACTAATACATTAGATCGTTTCAAAAAAATAAATATTTTTTGGCACATACAATATATACACATATCATATCCCAAAAATAATAAAAAAGCAAAGTAAAGTAGCGCAGATCTGACCATAGTGCAGTGATTTACAAATGAGTTGCAGCCTAGAAGGTATTTCCTATCGACAGACGAGGAATGGTGTGGTCTCGCTTGAGTTGGGTTGGAAAAAATCGACAGAAAATGACTTAAACACCTTTGGTGTCTCCAATTGGCGTCAGTTATCCATGAGAAGGGATGACTGGCGTGCTTTGATACTCAACGTTCGGATAGCCTAGGCGGTTAAGCGTCAGTAAATAATGATAATAAGAAGATTGTATTAACTTTTATGCCCACAACAGGGCCAGTAGTACGATGCGGAATGTTTATGAGTTTTAGAAATGAATTAAGCTCTCTAGAAGAACAGCGAGGTATGTATTTTAGGTATTTTTATAAAGCCATTTTTTTTCTGGCACGGTCTAATTGACAGACATACTTAACTACACATATCAAAGCACATTTTCCGAAACGCAGAACAGAAAAACTAAAAACAAGTATGAATATATTAGGGTGGAAAGACGCTATAAACATTTTTTTTTTTTAAATACATTTCATTCTGCTCTCCAATTTCAAAGCTTGGGTTTTGAAATTGAGATCAAATTGAGATACAATCCATTCTCCAGCAAAAGGGAACATTTTTGATATGAAAATATTTGTATTTCTCTGCATGAAAAAATATTGTAGTCCAACTGGAATTCCATCACTCCACTGTTATTCATTTATTTAAAAATCTACTTATGGAAACAATTTTGTTTTTACAGGATTTTATTTTCTATGTAAAGTGGAAGGTATACCCGCAGGTTAAGTGAAAAACAAAAATTTTGCCACCCTAGTGTACATACACATACACAAATTTGATTGTACACATTTGAATGAAACAAAAATTTGACTAGAAATTTTGCAAACTAAGTAAAACCCCAAAGCTAATTAAGTGAACGAACTGTAAGTTGGCGCGCGCTAGAGGAATTAACGTCCAATCGAAAGGATTTAGCAATAATTAATTTTATACAACAAAATAGATAACAAAAAACAACAAACTAGATTAAAAGTGAAAGAGATAAGGGTGTGAGAGTGCTGTGAAAAAAAAGCAAAAATTAAATAAATTATGGTCTAAAAAATATAACAAAAAAAGTGTTTTTTAAACTTAAAATTAAATATGCAAAAAAAGTGCGGATATTAAAGCACAGTGGAACGTAAAAAATTGTTTGTTGTTGTAAATAAGTAACTAACAAATAATTTGATATAATTTATTTTCGTAGAAACAAAGGAAACAAAGCAAAGTGACGCGTTGATCAATAAATTACTCACAACGCATAGACAAAAAGAAGTCTGTTTGTAAAGTATGTTATATACATATATGTAGATATATAAATGTATGTAAATATATATATTTTTTAAGTACACATCAGCTGGACAATTTAGCTTTGACTAACAATTGCACGCAGCAAATAAATGTTATGCCGTCAGTTCGTTAGCTGATCAACAGCTGATGCAGCAAAGTGACAACCACACAGACGGCATGAGTTAACTGCACCACGCAGGGCGCTAAATATTTGAGTAGTGAGTGAACACTATCAGCAAACAGCTACTTAACTACGTAAATAAATATTGATTGGAAATATGATAATATTGATTGGAAAATAAATATTACAAAAAAATGATAACAATGAAAATTTTAACATAAACAATCAGAATTTGCATTACATAAAATAAAAATATTTGCTGTGTTTCCAAAAGTTGTTTACAACGACCAACGCACAGTGGGGTATGCTAAAAAAAAATGTGTGTAAAAAGTATGCAGTTAGAGAAGTCAAATTAAAATCACTAAAAGGTCAATGCAAATAAAGAAGAAATCTAAAAAATAAAGGAAGTCAGAAATATAATAATATCTTTTTTTTTTTTTGATATTGGGCCCCACAAGACGCTGATAAGTGTTTTAAAAAAGTGGGAAAAATTATAAGCTGTAATCAGGTTTTTTATCTGAGCAAAGTATATTTGTAGTACTAAGACTCGTAAAGGAATACATATACATACATATGTATAAGTACTTCGCTCCTGAATACTAAGCATTTTGTAAGAGCATACATACGTGATTTGAGGCTCAATATTGAGCAGTTTATTATAAATATGTAAGCACTTTAAGCTTTAGTACTAAGATTTATCACATGGCCTGTACAAAATTAAGCACTTGCTGACAATTCTTTAAAGTTCTAGAATTTTAGTTCTAGTGAAACATTTATAAAACACAAACTGATTAGAAAAAAAATAAAATACGACGATCCTTTAAACAGTCGTCGATATAGAGGCCTGGTGGCAGACGTTGTTCTATCCCAAAAATGGCTTTTGGGCAACTACAAAATGTTTAATTTCCCTTTCCTCATCGCTTGCTTATTTCTTCTGATGATTCTCCCACCTCCTGCCTCCGTAATCTTTTAATGGTACTAACTACCAACTGCCATATTTTTTTTTTGTTTGTTTTAAATCGATAAAAACAGGGCTCAAGCTCATCCAACAACGCATTTTTAACAAAATCTCAGTACATTTACTACTTTTGACTGCAATTTGCGTCGATACGCTCCACTGTGCTGCGCTACGACTATACAAATAACATAACTTACTTACTCTTGATACAATTTGTTTTTGTAATAGTTGTTATTATTCTTTTAAGCTCGATTAATTCTCTTTGAATTGCAATTACACTTAAACTCAAGTTATTTTGTACTTCTTCCCCTTTACGTCGTTCAATAGTGTTGTTGGATTATGTGATGTAGGCTATACGTATGTATGTATGTAGGTAAATATGTTTGTTTGTTATATTTTTGATACTAGACTGTCAATAGCAACAATAATGACAACAGTACTCACTAACAAAAATACACTCGTGTGTGTATGTAGAATTTTTTTTTAAAATCTTCTTCCCCGCATTGAAAATTATTATGCACTTTCGTGAATTTTACTGCTAGACAATATGACCTCGCTGTTTTTCTATTGTTTTCGTATGCTCTTGAAAATGTTTGTTTACTTTTTTTTTTACTTAATTAAATACTTATAATATAATTAATTATTTGTGTACAGAATTAAGGTTGCGTAAAAAATATTGAAGACCGCACTACACTAAGCACTCAAGCACATACTTCATGATAAGTTTGCAAAATCAGCTGTTAGTGAGCTTTTTTAGTTTAGTAGTGTGTGGGTCGGTTCGTTTAGATGCCGTAAGTAGCCCAATTATTTAAGAGTACGAACAGGGTATTTTAAACTAGTCCCTCAGTTTTAGAAATATCTCGATGAAATTTTGTAAGGCATTAACCATTTGTCGAAACCAGCATAATCGGACCAATATTATATATTAAATGTGAGTAGTGAAAATTAGACCCAGATCAGTGGGCTAAGTATTTGAAGAGTTTATACCAATTGGGAGCAAGGATTCGACTCTTAAAAAATTCTGCGTATAAATGAAAGTTGTAAAGCCTTGCGCACAGAAGAAAACAAGCTTTTTCTTACTTGTTGTTCTTAGCTTTGAATACTTGAAAGCGAAACGAAACTGACTCCCGCCCCGAAACATGTTAGACAATCGAAAACTATACCAAAACGTGATTTTCATGGCTTGCATACCTTGCTTAATATATTCGAGACCAAAAAATCAATTATCCTACATTCACTGCTTCCATTCAATGAGAATGGCAATAAGGTAGAACTATCAAGGTAATTTTTCATTAATTTCTCAGTAGAGCACTTTGCTTAGTATTTTAAAATTAAGGGTAAACGAACATACAACATGAGCTTTTACAGACAGCTGTACAAATAACAGCACAGAAAATGGTATAAACAGTTTGAGTGCCACTGTGCGCTTTTTAACAGTTGAGTAAAATCTGTACAGAGGAATAGCGTGAAAACAAAATATGGCCCGACAATAAAACGTGCGACTAATCTCTAAAGAGAGCGACTGACGATTAAGCGTTTTGGTCTCCAATTGACTTTAATTCAATATTCATTAGTAAATTTCTATTTGTGTAGCATACTTTTAGGGTTTGAAGTAAATTTTAACCATTTTGATTTCGTCCTTTTTATACCCGTTCGTGTATGAATGAGTAAAATTGATCTCTCCAACAAATGTGAATAGTTCAACCTCTACAAAGTGCCCAGAACTGGTACTAGACGCATCCTACTTTGCGACAGATGCATCCTATGTAGGCTAATCATTTTTGCAGAGTGTATTAAATGTTTACCGTTAACTTACGCACAAATACATACCAAGTTTTTATACTTACATACATATGTTAATACTCATTCGAGCTTTTAAATCTTCTGCTCGCCACTTTCAGTTCTTCACACACTTTTAGCTTCTGGTTTTTTTTTCTCTTTGTAAATTATAAAAACATACATATGTATGTATGTACATAGATATTTTATAAGCACTAATAATTTGTTGATATTTTTTTAAATAAAAAATAATTTGAAAAAAAAAAATGGTTTAATTAAATTTATGCTTCTAAAGTTTGTTATAATTTTTTAACTTTTGACATTTTTTGAAAAACATTTTGAATGGGTGCTTGCATATTCCAAGATATTGGAAGCGCCGACAGTTTTATTTCCCAATACGCACAACAGCTGCTTCTCGTTGATTAACTTTTCAAGCCAGAAATGCAATCGAGCTTTTTTCGAAAACTTTTTCTGAAGCACTTTTAAGCTAAGATTGAAGAGTGCAACTCCAACATTCTCTAAATGACTCCCTAACCCCATTCCAATCGCGATATAGAAGGTTGTTAAAACTAGCAAGAGCGCCAGTGAAGCATGCTGAAGTGTCAATAATTTGAAAGCTCATGGAGGTGTATTCAGCACGACATTTTAACTGCATGTGGGTGTAAGACGTCACCACTTGCAAAAGCAAATTAAAACAATCAGTGAATAATTGGAATGTGTGAACATGTTACGTATACGTCATGGCTATCATTTAAACATTACCAGCTCGTTACTCATGGCGTCATACCAAAGGATTTGATTTGAGATAGAGTTAAGAAATGTAATATAAAATATGTAAGACTTAGACTAATGTTAAAGAGCAATACTTACAAAGCGATTATTAGAATGATGAAAGCCAAAACATGAGTTTGTGAATTGTTGTTTGTCTGGCTGTATGTTTGTACGCTCATCCACCGAAAACGCTTGCATGAAATTCAATCTAGCTTTCAGCCTTGCAATGCTAGCTGTTCAACTTGAAGTTTAGAATACATTTCAAGGCAAACAAATATTTTATTTGCCCTATATAGCGAGTAGGCGAGTTGGAAGTTGATCAAAATATTTGTTGTACCCATAGCGAAATTGTTAAGAACTCATGTCTACGCCGAATAGATTTTATGTAAAAAATCGGTAGTTATAGTTAAAACAACAAATATTTTAATATTTGTTGCCAGCATCACGAAACTACTACAACATGAAATTGAATGGTTTCTTCTTGTTTTATTTTTCTTTAAAGTTTTCATTTCGATTTATTTAAGAACTTTAACATTGACTCTCATATATGTATTAAAACAACCATTTTTCAGTCGCCCAACTGACACTTTAAAATAAAAATCTTAAAAAAAAAAAAGGTAGCGAAACAAACAAAATCAACCATGAATTATTTTAATAAACTGGAGCTCGCCTACTTGGCGCCACACTTTGTAGGTGTAGTAGTTGCACACTGCTTCACTTTATGAATATATGTGCGTGTGTATGTATATACACTAACAAATTAATATATTTAATTTCTCTAAGGAAAATTTCTCTTAAAAATTTCCAGAGCTCCCTTTTGTTGCCATGACAGGTAAACAAGTGATTAGAGTAGAAAAGGCATTAATTTACGCAATAAACGTGATCAAGTGGAATGATTTTAAATAATATGAAGGCAAATTCCCAGTCCTAAAACAACTAATACTCAAAGTCGACTGTACATTAGACCGTTTACAAAAAATATTTTAATTTTTGCATGCAATTACGATTTGCTGAAAGAAATTTAACCATTAGAAATATGAGGCGTTCTTTTCGAGTACGAGCAAATGATAAAAATGATTTGGAAAATATTGTGTTGAAATATCAAGTAGAGTACCACATTATTATCATCATAGTATCATTATTAGGTAGCAACGCTAGGTGATTACACTACCTAGAAATTTGTTTGATGGAATGCGACTTGAATTACTTTTCGTTTAATATCCATAGAGCAGTATACATTTCAAAAATTTTAGATAGTTGACAACTCTGTCAAACATATTCAGTGTCAACACTGGTTTTAAAACTTCTACATCAAACAACAAATTTCAGAAAAAATCGGTTGATTTGTTCCTAAGATAATATGTAGTCGAATTACGAAATTATGAATGAATTAGATGAATTTTCACAAACAAATAAAACTTAAAAAAAGAGACACAAAAAAATTGTAGGATCGGTCTAATGCGCATTTCATATGCTACACTTCATTTTTACCTTACTCATTTGCATCAAAACTCAATCTCGGTTGGGTAAAGGAAAATATTATGGCGTGGATGAGGGTAACAAAATGTGGAAAAATAAACAAAACCAAATCGAATACCTCTGAAGTTATGGCGGTCGACCACCATAAATAAAGGTATGAACATATCTATGTATGTACATCGTATGTGTGTATGTATGTATGTAATTGAAGCCAAAGACGAACTAGTTGGCAGAGGTACACTGAACACAAATCTACTAATTTGGAGCACATTGAAAACGGTTACTTTTTTGGTACCGACTACTTTATGGTAGGCAGTTACTTTCTCTGAATAGTGCTTTTTATCGGTTACTTTATCGAATTCAGATACTTTTTCAGCAAGTACCTACTCATTTCTTTTCAGAAACGTTTACTCTATCGAAGCCGGTTACTTTTTCGGTAGGTACTGAATAAATTATTTTAACGGATTACTTTATCTAAACCGGTTACTTTTTCTGTAGGTTCTGATTACACGATTACAATCGATTACTTTATCGAAACCCGGTTACTTTTTCTGTAGGTTCTGATTACACGATTACAATCGATTACTTTATCGAAACCCGGTTACTTTTTCTGTAGGTACTGATTACTTTATCGCAACCGAATACTTTAACAAGAGTATTTTTTCATTAGGCTCGTTTTCTGTTGGTACTGATAGTTTATCGAAACCGGTTACTTTATAGAAACCGATGGCTGTATCGTTGAGTGCCGCTTTCGCTACTTTATTTTTCCGTCTATCATGATTACTTTATCAGTACCCATTGTGGGTCAAAAATACATACATATATTTTGTGTAAATAGAAAATAATACTGACTAGTTACTTTTTTATTTGGAATTTTATTGTTTGTAGGTAAAAATGTCTTCAAGTGTTTATTGATTGAAAATCTGTAGAAGGTGGCATTTCTATGGGAGGGGTGTCTTGTTTTGTGTTAAATTGGGATTAGCTCCATTTGTAAACAACTTCAAAGCTTCTCTTAAAACTACGCACTTGGGCAGCAAAATAAAATAACAAATAGAAGTAAATTGTTGTCATTGTTGTAAATTTAAAAAGGGCCACTGTTGAGTGATAGGCTTCATTTGCATCCTAAGCACAAAATTCACTACGCGCAAAAAAATGTGTGAACCAGCTCATAAAATGAGAAGAAGCGTCAAAGGTTTCTCGCTATACAAATGGTTTAGCAAAACAAGCATTTTCTTAAGAGTGACGTAATATTTTTTGCTTGTTGGTGGAAAAATACATAATTTTGGATTTTTTGATAAATATTGAAATTCCAATTTATCTACTATAGTACTTGAAAATATTAAAACAAGTTCGGCAGTGAAATGTTTCGAAATTTTTTTCCGCATTTACATAAAATACCTTTCCTTTTTTTTTTTTGAGTGTGCAAATACCATGGTAGTAATTTAAAAGATAAAACATTTTATAATTTTAATGTAGCTGACCAGAGGTTAGTTTTTAGTAATTAAGTTGGTAAATTTCTTTACTTTTGTTTTTCTTTTTAAGTCATTAAAACTGCTGACTTTGACGGGTAGCTAGGAGGAAATGGAAACTAAAAAAAAAAAGATTACCCTCAGGCCTATGTATAAATATGATTTTGTACGAACATGATTGTATAAGGATACAAAATAAAACGAAGGTATGAGGGAAGGAAATTTAAAACCATTAAAAAACCATAAAAATTATCAATCAAAATGATGAGGATATTAAAGGTATTTAAAATAATTCTAGGAAATTTTACTCACTGCAATTACAACGAGCCCTTGTAGCTCAGCTTGATAGCAATGTCAATGGCAACTATGTAGAATAACGAAATTAATAGGAAAAATTAAATTAATCAAAGAAATAATGAAAGCATAAAATTAATGATACCAACAATTAGAATTTAAGTAAATCTATTATCACAAAATGATTCTTGTGAAAACCAAATTATTTTACGATTTATTTACATATAATCTAAAATTGCACAGGTAATGAGATTAAATTGAGGTTGGGAAAGAAAATTTTTTGTATATGTCTAGTACAACAACTTTTAAGAACTTTCAAAACTGCATTCCAGTTTATCTGGCAGTTCTGTATTTGATCGCACATCTGGTAACTCTTGATTGTTTGCGAACAGCTGATGTAGTTTTGACATTTTAAAGCAATCAAAGCAAAGGCATGCATTTGAAAAAATTTCAATAAAATTGTAAAATAAGCACACTGCAGTATTTGTAAAAAAAAAGATTTTCAAAAATTTCATTTAAAAAACAGCTCAAACTACTTACCATGAAATTGAAAAATACCGACTAATTTCAGCTACACATTTTCGGTGCCTTGCATTTTCGGTGTCCCATGGGTATGGACATGTAAAACAAAGTAGAATAAGACGATTTATGTTACTTAATTATTTCATGCAGCTCTCGGCTCTCCACAGTAGAAATATGCTGCCTTCAACCTTTTTTAATTGTAAAAATAATTATCTTCATTTTCCACTCAATTACCAAAATCCTAGAAAAAATTTAATTTACTAAGAACCTTTGACAATTACTATAACTTACTTAGACTGAATAAAATACGGTTTCCTACATCTGTCTGTGGGCATTCTTTTTTAATTTCTTTTTTTTCTTGTGAGAAGCTACTCTTTTCATTTCACTAATTGAGTCCACGCAATTAAATATCAGTCAAACGCGATTTTTTGTTTGGGATGTCTGCTTACCTTTATATCTATGTATGTATTCGTATATTTGTGTCTGTATATTTCCTTTTTGAATAATAACCATGAGAAGTTCTTTTGTTTACCTGCTTTTTATACGCAGTTAGCAACTTGTTGCGTTTCAAGCAAAACACGCAAAAGATAAAAAGCAACAACAAGGGTCCTTAGAAAAGAAATATTCACACCGCGAACAACAATAAAAGTAACACCTGTTTCAACGATTTATGTATGTATGTGTATTCCCGCATCTTTAAAGAGCAAACAACAGCACGTGCTGTCGGGCAACATGTTGCCGGCAACATTAACAACCACCCAACATTAGCGTCGATGCTGGCGCACTATGGGATTTGTAGTCATTTTATAAGAAGCAAAAAATGTATTAAATAAAAAAGAAATTAGTCGCTGTTAATCATTTATAAACAATTTTTATTTTATTTAAATATCATCATAAATCTTTCGTAACAAATTTTTCTCGAATTCCCTCAAGAACCATCAAAGTATCTTTTAGCACGCACCACCCTTGCAAGTCATACATGATGAGAGACTTATGTACATATGTATGAAGTGTGTGTCTTACTCTCGATTGCCTACTGAGTCCAAGTAGCATTTCCGCGGCTGAGTGGAAGGTCGCCCTATTTGAGAATATTTTTAATAAGCTCCATATTTCAGAATTTTTTCGAAAACGCTCTATTTTAGAATATAGTTATCTCAAAGTTTTTTTTGAATAACTTAGCTGAAAGTCTATGAAATTTTGATTCAGAAATGACATTATTTAAAGTCATTTTAAGATAGTGCGCTCTTTAAGCGAATTTTGAAATAGGGTGAAGCTGGGATTTTTTCAAACAAATTCTGAGATAGAGCGTTTTTAAAAATACTCATATTCGCACTGATTCTTCTCGGATTTTTTTTTAAAGGATGTCCTCGAACTTTCATAAAAAAATAATGACATTTTCAGTGAAAAGCAGCAAACAGTCCCACGGTGTAGAGAGCAATCGTCATCAACATCTGGCGATGTTGTTAGTAACTGTGGTTGTTGTTGTGGTTTTTTGTTGTACATTTAAGCTACAACATTCAACATTTGCCAACTGCTGTGCGAGTGGTTTGTCGTGCGTTGACCGAATCGGTTGATTGTTTCGTTTGAATGAAATACAATAAATAAAATCTGTGAGCATAATAAATAAAATAACGTTCGTAGTTACACGACAACGACGACGGCTTAATGTCAACATTACCGTTAGTGGCGTTGGTAATCTGCTATCAGCAGAAACAAAAAATTCAAATTCTTGGTAGTTTGCGGGTGTTGTTGTTCTCGGATATTGTGGCTGTTGTTGTTATTGTTGCGCTTAACACCCTACTACACCCTTTTTGTATATTGAAAATCAAAGTGCGCGACGATTTTCCGCTACAACGAACTTCTTCTTTCACCAAAGAAAACGGTATATAGCAAACAAGTAACGGTGTTGAGCAGTTAATCGTTTCTTAATCGAGCGTGAGTGCGTACGAAAAGCGGCGGATATTGAATGACAACGTAAAATTGGTTTTTTTTTTTATTTATTGTTAGTAGCGATAACGGAACGAAATTGAAATTCGGCGCACATTTGCGTTTTACGAGTGAGCTTCAACTTTGATTGAAAAAAAATAAAATTTGAGTTTTACTAAAAAAAAAAACAAATAACAAAAAAAAAAACAAATTTTTAGTGGATGAATTTGTGTGTAAATATTTGCGTACATAATTTGTGTAAACATTTGGAGCCAAACATAAGAGAAATATTTACATGCGTGATTGTGTGGTATGAAGTTAGGCATCAAGTTCAGTCAACAAGAAAATTTAACAGAAAAAATTATAATATGATGAATTGCAAATATTTATAAAAACAAAGTTTCAAACAAAAAAATCCACAAAAAAAAAATTCAAAACCAAGGTAAGTGCTAAAAGGTAAAGCGGTGAATTGCCAAATTAAAATATATTAGCAGGCCATCCGACTTCTTTCAGTTGGATATGTATTTCAGGATGGTCCCTCATCTTCAAAAATACAAAATTTTAGATTACCACAAAAACTTTCTAATTAAGGAAATTAATTAAGGTTTCGTACATCAAATCAAGTTAACATTACAAAGAGAAAAAAATTATGTTTTTTTTTGTGCGTGGAATCGGCGCCCATCGCTTTCTGATATCTTGGAGGTTGATGACTCAGGCACAGAAATGCAAATTTTTCTTTAGTTTATCTCATTCGCCTTGCATGCTCTTACAATTCTCAATCAGCCTATCAAATAGCTCAAAGATATAATATGCTTATGTTTGGTAACCCAAATCTAGTCCTTGGTCGGATGTACTAGCCCGACTACCGCGTGAGTAAGTTTTTTGACCGCATCAAAGGATCAAATGCCACTCGCCACATGAGAATGATGAACTTTCTCTCTTGGAGTTTAGAATGCTTACATAAGAATTTCCATATTTTACATTAATTAGGACAAAAGTTTGAAAGCTTATTATTGTTCGAAGATTAATTCGCCCACCCAACATAAGCTGTTTGTTAAAAAAAAACTTCGCTTAACACCCGCTATGAAAAGCCTATAGCTTACAAGCATATCTGTCTGTACGTATGTACGTAGTGTGCCTGCTAATCTAACACCCACCAGTTCTAGCAAGGAATTCAATCATCTTAAAAATAAAATGGATTCGTTCCTGAGAATTTGCTAATTTACTGTTGTTATGCGAAAGCACAATGAAAAAAAAAAAAAAAAACAAATCTAACATGAAAGACATAGGAAATGCTAAGAAGAACAAAGGCAATGAACCGAAGTCAACTGGGCATGGGTAACAAAGCAATGGTTTTAGCGGTGCAGTGAAATAACGCCCAAGGAAATAACGCCCATGGACGTTATTTCCCATTCAAAAAGGAAATAGCGCCCATGGGCCTTATTTCCTTTTTAAATGGAAATATCGCCCATCTGCAAAAAGAAATAAAGCCCATGGCTCTTATTTCCTTTTTAAAAGAGAAATAACGCCCATAGGATTCTACGCGAGCAACACGAACTGTTGATTAGCATTTTTTTCACAAATTACCCTGTGAGAAAAGAGTGGGAAACGTGGCACGCGGAAGGACATCACCGTGGCGGTAGCCACGGCTATGGCACACACCCGGAGTTGGAATGGCGTAGCCCAGGGTTATTTTTTGAAGCGCGGCCGAAGGCCGCCTACGCGGAAAGGTGTCCTGCACATAAAAAACGTGGATGGGGCCCCGAATTGGGGATCTGACCCGGGTCAATTTTCGGTTTTTCACTAATAACTTTTCACAGAAACAAAATATTGCTTTTCCCTCTTAGGATTATAGTTACGGAGGCCCGATCCACGATTTTCAAGTGCAGAACACCTTTCCGCGTAGGCGGCCTTCGGCCGCGCTTCAAAAAATAACCCTGGGCTACGCCATTCCAACTCCGGGTGTGTGCCATAGCCGTGGCTACCGCCACGGTGATGTCCTTCCGCGTGCCACGTTTCCCACTTTGGTTAACGTGAAATTTGTGTGTAACTATTCAATAAAATACAAAAAGAATTAGAATATTATTGTTTCATTAAAAAAAATTAAAGAGCAATAAGGCCTTTAAGACTTTATTTCTCTTTCGATGTGTAATAAAGCCTTTTTGAAATAAAGGCCTTATTTCACTTTCAATAGCGTAATAAGGCCTTAAAGGGCTTATTTCACAAGGCGCTATTGCACCCCACCTTATAAAAACATAACAAATATGTTAAAATTTATTGAAATAAAGAAAACCATATACTTAATTCTTGAATCAGCTTGGTTTAATTCGTTTTTAACGTCCGTGGGCTTTATTTCTCTTCGAAAAAGGAAATAACACCCATCAGGAAAAGGTGATAACACCCGTAGGCGTAATTTCCTTTTTGAGTGGGAAATAACGCCCATGGGCGTTATTTCCTTGGGCGTTATTTCACTGCACCGGTTTTAGCACCAAGCCATTAAAGCAACGCAATGGCGCAATATCCATGAATACATCTTCATACAATTTGCAACAAGCCGAAGTCTTTGCACTGTATTGAATAAAATTGCATTCTGATCGTCTTTATTAGAGTACTGGAAACCAAAACAATAGTTTTTAGAATTTTTGTATGTTTGCCTGCATGTTCGTTCGCGCATTACTCAAGACCTGCCGTATATAATTGTATGTATATAATTTTCAAGGATGTATTACTAGATGACCAAATTGAAGTTTAGAATGCATTTTCTTGCACTAAAGTAGCTTGTTTTAGCTCTATGTGGCAATACAAGTTGGCTTAATATATTTTTATACATATACAAATATTCGTCCGAACTCAATTGCGCTATCATACGCAGTGTTACCCATGCCTTACTCATTAATCCTTTTTGCAAGTTTGTGTGAGAGCGTTTGTTTATTTGCATGTGTATGCGTGCGTTTAATTGTCTAGCGTTATTAAAAGAAGTTCATCCACATAAATGGCTAAAGGATTAGCTAAAAAAATTGTTGTTAGCACAAATTAAGAAGCCAGTCGCCTGCAACAGATGTTGCTAAGAATAATCGTAAATCGTTTTAAGAATAAAGACAGCACACTGCAAATGACAATTTACGCTTTGGGATTATGAAATTCAAATTACCTCGGGTACTTCAATTCAGATGTGTTCTCTTATAACCTGAGGCCACCAGAGGAATGTTCAACATTGTTTTTTGTTGTTCCTGTTGTTTGCAGAAAAACTTTGGGTTTTACAAAAATTAAGGGTTGTGTGTAAAACATCGATATTTCCTTTAACCGACAACTATTTTTTGACGCTACTTTCTATTCACTGTATGCCTATTTTTCGGCAGTCCACTTGGAAACACTTAATTTTGTTTAAGCTCTTCTCTGCATGCCATTGTTGTAATTTTTCTTAAGGTTAAATCTAACAAGAAATCACAGGAGTGGGTTGTGAGTTGTAATAGCAGAGAGTTAGGAGTCAAGTTTCTCCTCCTTTACAAAACAATGTCAAGTAATATATGTATCAAAATTTTCTAGACGATTAATCGTCGTACACAGATTAAACAGTAACCACCAAATAAATATAATAAACCATGAGTAAATTGGGTGAAACACCAAAGGCTATTGGCTGATTATTTAATGAGGTATGTACATTAGAGTGTCTCATAATCCCCACGAAAAAAAGTGATTCCTTCTAATCGATGCTACCAAATTTATGGTACCTTTGTAAAAATTTTCGAGACAATCAAATAACAAAGTATATAAACTAATCAAATATTTAAAAATAATCCGAAAAAGTAAAATACCGAAATTATTAAAAGTAATTAAATAAAAATAAGTAATCAAATAATTAAAAAAAAAGAAAAACAAATAAATAAAGTCGTATACGTAATTATTAAAAACATTCAAAAGATGAAAAGTAATCAATTAAATAAACTAAAATGGGTAAACAACAAAATGAAAAAGTATGTACTAATAAAATAGTTAAAAAAAAATCAAAAACTAAAAATAATCAAAAATAAAGAAACTGCTAAAAATATACAAATTTTGATTAAAAAAAATTAAAAATAATCAAGTTAATAAAAGAAATCAAAAAATCGCAAATAACCAAATAAATAAAAGTAAGCGCATAATTTAAAAAAAGTGATCTTTAACAAATTTTAAGTAATGAAAAATTATCAAACTATTGAAAATACTAAAATGAGTAAAACAATAAAATTATCAAGTAATAAAAAAAAACTTTAAAATAATCAAAAACTAAAAATAAATCAATATGTAGTTAAAAGTAATCAACTAATTAAAAAAATTATCTGTACATTTTAAATAATATGATTACTTTTGATTAAAAACAAAACATTATTTTTTTTGTTACCATGATTACTTTTAATAACTTTTCAATTGAATTTATTACTAATAACTCTATTTTCTACAAATCATGCCAAACTAAATCATTCTGGTTAACAAATTTTTCAATTTCTTGCTGGGACACCCTAATGTCCCTAATGCATCCCTACTGCACCTACATACATACGTACTCATGTAAGTAAACATGTTTTCATGTCATTTTAATATCGAATTCCCTAAAATAATAGCAAAATAATAAACCGATGAAACCTATGAAACCGCGAAACCCGATAAAACTCATTTACAAGTCTTGCTCATCAAGTGTTGTGCACATATGTATGTATAAAGCAAACAACAAAAACCAAATTTAATAATAAAATATGTATTAAATAAAAATAACATCGAAATATGGTTAACAACACAACATGTCCTACGTATGTATGTATGTATGTGTGTAGACATTGAGAACAATGAAAACACCTATCAATGGCAGCGGCATGCAGGGGGTGCACGACTAGCTACCGCTCCAGGCATGTGTGGCATTTACACATGTACATACATACATACATACATACATACAAACACTTGTATTCTGTTGCCCACGCGTTGCAGCTGATATTCTATACATTGTCGCCTGCTTATGATTTGTGGTTTTAGTCGGCGGAATGAAAGTTTAAAAACGTTTTCTTTTATATGAGAATTTTGCAAAAAAAGCAACCGTACCTTTTTAGAGACAATTGGCGCCGCTTGAAAACACTAATGGAGGCCGAGTGATTATATATGTATGTACATATGTATGTGCTTCTTTCAACTCTATCGAGCACTCCTCTTCCTCTGCTACCAAAATCGTGTCAACTTTTTGCTTTGAAGCGCATTTGCATTGCACCCTATTGTATAAAGCTCTTTATGTGCCCAACAACTGTTTGATTTCCCATCACCTTGGCAAATATGCAATAGTAATAGAAAGATATCGTTCCTATCGACGAAAAAGGGCGCAAAGCTGTTTGTCGACGAAGAAAGGCGCAAACTTTTTTTTGTTTGAAGAAAGACGCATTAAAATAATTTTTAAGAAAGAAAGGCGCATTAAAATAACTTTTAAGAAAGAAAGGCGCATTAAAATAATTTTTCAGGATGAAAGGCGCTTAAAAATAATTTTTAAGAAAGAAAGGCGCTTTAAAATATTTTTTAGTAAAGAAAGACGCGCTTCGATAAGTTGCAAAATGGAAAAGCTTGTTTTTAATTTGGTGTAGACCTTTACTGATTATATTCCAGCAAATGGAATAACCAAGAAAAATCTATACTTAACCTAGGCCCTGGCTAGATTTTCCCTATAACGGACAACTCCGCCTAGGCCCTGCCAGGGCTTTGCCATGGAAAGCGTATGTTTTCTTATTTGCGAGCAATTTACCGTGTATTCTCCAAGGGGCATACCTAGTTTTGCCACGATTATTTACCTGTAATAGTCCTACCTAAATTTTTCCAGCTTGCACCTGCTTAGCTTTTAAAATGCAGGGCCTGCTTAGTATTTTCCTAGGTTGGGCTGGCCCAATTTTTTTCAATCCAGCACCAAATCAATTGTGAAACTTACTGTAAATGTATACAGTGCGTCTTTTTTCGTCGAAATACTTGGTTATGCGCCTTTCTTCTTTGAAATATTTTTTAATGCGCCTTTCTTCGTTAAAATTTTTTTTAATGCGCCTTTCTTCGTCAAAATATTTTTTATTGCGCCTTCTTTCGTCAAAATATTTTTTAATGCGCCTTTTTTCGTCAAAATATTTTTTAATGCGTCCTTATTTCCCGCAATATTTTTAATGCGCCTTTTTTCGTTGACAATTTGTTGAATGCGCCTTTCTTCGTCGGTAGCGACGATATACAATACGCACATACTAGGGATGGCACTTTTTTTTCAATTTTTACAACTACGAAATTTTCGGGATTTGATTTTGCAATCCCGAAATCTCGGGATTTCGGAGTACCGTTTTTCTAGTATGAAAAATATAGAAACTGTGTAGCAACAAGGAAAGAGGAACGATCTCAATTTTAAAACAAAAAACAAATAAGATTTTTTATAAATTTTTTTTTTTTAATTTTAAAATTTGACCACGATCCTTTAATTTAATTTAAAATACTAAAATATATTACACATCAACACAAAAATAACATATACATAATTCCTATATAATATTACACATATTCAGTTCCAGGGGCATATCAAGGGGGAGCTTTTCAGGCCTACACCCCGTCCCCCCTTCGGAATCCAGAAAGTAATATTTCTCAGAAAAATGTCTTCGGAATTTCATAAAAATCCACTGGTTTTAACTAACATCTTTCTCATCCCGAAGTTCCCGAAATTGACATCCCTAGTACCCCATCTAATGTTAACAAATCCACACACTCCGATATTGCACATTTCCTAACAGCTGTCCGAAATCCATTGTTCACATGGCACACACATGATGCAAATACGGTGCTCCAAAAAAGAATCAATTTATTTATCTTTAGCGACCTTGACTAGTTGTGATGGCACGTTTTGTGATGGTGGCTTTTGTACGAGCGGCGAAATGTGTTTATAATCGCGCTCAACAGTTTGTAGTTCAGTAGTTTGATGGGGTTCAATAATTACAAATCAAATAAATTTATTATTCATTTGAGGAAGCCACATGCAAACATAAGTACATACATACAGACATACATATGTACATATATAGGTCAATAGCCCTTAATAGCTGTTTGTTCAAGCGTCTAAATGGCTTTGACCTTCCAACAAAGCGCGCAAACTGACTCGTTTCTTTGCCAGCGGCTCGCTCTCTGCTTGGTTTTCTCAACAAAGCAAAAGCTTTACACTTCCTCTGCTTCCATTGATGGGTTCCGAAAAGAATATCTTCCAGTCAAGAGCATCTTCTTCCATTCGCATCACATTACCAAGCCAACATACCCGCTAGGTTTAAAAATTCGTTGTACTAAGTCGATGTCTGCGTAGAGCTCATAAAACTCATCACCAAAAAAGTGATGTATGTAAAAAATATTTCGAGTATATTTATTTAGTGCTTCGGGATTCAAATTAAATACTTAATTTTCTTTCTTCTTTCCACTGAAATGTGCGCTACGCAGTTGAAGTCAGAAAAAAATATCAGATTGGCAACATCAGTAAGCCACCTAAAGCTTTTAATCAATTATAAATGTCTTGAGATTTATTTACCAAACAGAAGTGTTGTTATCTGTTTCACCACGAATTGCGGCCATGTCCTAAACTCATCAGTTTAAGTGAATCAATTATTTATCTTTTTTGTAGACATAAAGCTTTAAGTGAGCTTCACAACTCAAGCACTCTCAGAATTTAATTTTTAAAGATATGGAAAATGTTGAATCAATTTAGGAAAAAAATATTTAAATTTATGAATGGACTTCTGTTTTTTTTATTTTATTTTATTTTATTTTATTTTATTTTATTTTATTTTATTTTATTTTATTTTATTTTATTTTATTTTATTTTATTTCATTTTATTTTATTTTATTTTATTTTAATTATTTTATTTTATTTTATTTGATTTTATTTTATTTTTTTTTTATTTTATTTTATTTTATTTTATTTTATTTTATTTTATTTTATTTTATTTTATTTTATTTTATTTTATTTTATTTTATTTTATTTTATTTTATTTTATTTTATTTTATTTTATTTTATTTTATTTTATTTTATTTTATTTTATTTTATTTTATTTTATTTTATTTTATTTTATTTTATTTTATTTTATTTTATTTTATTTTATATCCGTGCTTAAACCATAATAAATACTTAATATTAATCTTCCTTCTGTAGTCATCAGCCACACTTCGAGCTCCTGCCTCTGAATATCAGAGACAATATGAGTGAGAGACATTTGTGAATAGACATATGTATATCTTGTTGATATATACATACATATGTATGTCACTTACATACATCCTTAACAATTTTTCCTTCTCATACATTGCGTGTTCACAAATATTTAATAGCTTATACATAACTCCGTAGATACATAGATATCTATTTGAACGGAAATTTAATAAATAGCTCAAGGTGGTATTTTGTTTATTTTCTGGGAACTTTACGTTTAGCAGTACATACCTGTATAATAGTGTTGCACTTAAGAGAACTTGCAAGAAGTGAAAGGGGGAATACAAAAGTCGCCAAACTGCCGTGAAAAGTTGATTCCAAAAAGGCTCAAAGGATTAAAATTTGAGAACATGAAAAACCGAGTCAAAAGAGTTGAGAATCGAAACATACTCTTCACAATTGTATTGCTAGATATCCAACTTTAAGTTTAGAGGCACGAAAATACTTTATACCCGCTGTGCACAGTGGTGGCCATATAAGATGGATTGATTTCGATCAAATAGATATAGCGAAATCGATGTCATGGAAGTGCATCCTTTGCAAGGTCATTTGTCTAGAGAGAGGAAAGTGTGGGGAAGATCTGAAGGAAGTAGTGTGCTATCTTAGAACTACTCTTGCTGCAGCTAATTCGTTGGAGCTTATCAATACAGTGAGGATCTAGTAAATCAAATATCGATTAGATTTTAAATCTAGATAAAAACTGATGTTATTAAAAACACTAAGCACCATCTCTTTCTTGATTTTAAAGCACTATTTGACAGCTCATCGATTCGATTCTCAATCTATGCATATCCAGCTCTTTCTCTATCCTCGACAGGCAACTATTTTGTTTGATTAACATTATTTTTGCTCAGCAATCAAAACTAGAAAGTATTACTCAATAATCATCGAAAATAACCAGCGGTGTTTCATTCGTCCCAAATTCCTATAAATAGTTGCCTTTGTTTCTGACAATGAGACTTTTAGCATTTGGCAACAGTTTTTATGACCGCATTAGTCTCAAAAGTTTGCAATCTGTGTGCTGTTAAAATAATGTTAGGTTAGAAAATACTTTCATAAGTTTTTGTTGATTGTATACTTCCACCATTTTCGAAAACGAGACCGCATAAAGCAGAAGAAGAGCAATAAGCGGTCAATATGAAATATAAATTTGTTGCACGTGGTCACACAATGGAATTTTGCGAAGGTAAGGAGACTTGTGAGGAGGATGGCTTAATGTTGAGGGAATTTATTTAATTTGGATAGAATGTAACATTGAAAGTTAAGAAGAAGAATCAAAGAATGGAGCTGGTAAAAAAGGCTGAAGCGTAGCATTCAAGGTTATTCGGAACATATTTTCGTAGTACTTGTGCTCATACCTGATGCTAGCTAAAAGTTCGCTTAGGTGACAGCTACCTTCATCTGAGAGGAACAGCTGTCTTAATTAGTTATGGTGCGACATTTTTCAAAGGTGATACTAACTTTGACAAGTCACCAAAGTATTGCCAGACATACAAATTGGTTCAAATATACTGTCCAGCAAGCAAACTTTGCCCTGCTTAAAATTTTACTCACTTACCTTAAACAAATTGTACTCTCTTCCCTCCCGAAATGCATACCCTCATTATTTATTCCCATATCTTAATTTTTCTTCCTACTTTTGCTTGTCCCATTCCCATATTTTTAAAGTTTATTTACCCCATATTTTTTTCTAAACCCTCTACTTCTCACACTTGCTATTCCTACTCCCCTTCTTCTCCCTTGTGGACTTAATGAAGCACAAGCAAACCCGAAATATAATCTTAACTCAGTGACACACATATCCAAATAGCATTGATTTAGACTAAACACGTTCAGATTTATGGCGAGTTGAAATTTTACATAGTCTAGGGGAAACAATTTTCTAGACTTTATTTTGATGCTACTTGCCCCTACCTTTATATCGCGGCTGCCCTCAAATTTTTACAACAAAATAATTTTATTATTCAACAAAATAAATATGCATATCTCCTTTTCTTCTCACCCTTATAGTGAAATACAAAATAGCCACTTATCCACCATTATCCCATTAATAAAGCCAACTCAACATTTATACGCAAAAGTTTCGTTAAGGGTCTTAACAACCAAAGTACATACGTTCACATGCACTCCGAAAATTGGTTAAACAGATTATCTTTATTGTAAGACACAACAAATAAAATAAACCAATCAAACATGTTTCTAAGGTCATCAAAGTTAAGTAGGTGACATTAGAGAATATAAAAAGAAAAAGTATTTTGAACTTGACTACGAATGATCAGACCAAAGCCAACACACAAAATGGCTTCATTGTTGGTTATTTAAATGCAACATAGACCATAGGCCTTTAATTGTAATTAGCCTTAAGCTTTAGCTGTCTAATCAATTCCGGTTTCCACATTATGCTTGGTTTTCATTTGGTCATATATGACGTCAAATGTCAAATTAAGGAAACGGGTGTCAATTGCGTTTGCGGATAGTTTTGACGACTCACCGTCATATAAAATGACAGCCATGTGAAAATGAGAAAATTTCAGTTTGACAGCGAAATTGGCAACGTTTGACACACAAAAAGAAAATTTACAACATGTTTACAAAACTGTTTCATTTGAGGCAGCTCATTTTCATTTGAGTACTCGTAGCAGAGGTGGCGTCGAGTTCGCACCCCAAATTTTGTTGAATTGAAATGCGTTTTTTGTTTTACTTCTTCATTTTATTTTTTTGTTTTTTATTATTGTTTTCTTTTTAAATCTATAATATGTATTACACTTTTTAAAATCATGTCTGAAATTTTTTAGGTTACAATCATGTCTCAAATTTTCATGTTTTTGTGTCGCCGATGAATAATAAAAAAATTATATTTGCAGTTAAAAATCAAAGAAAAATTAATGAAAAGTTAAAAAACATTTAACAAAAGTTGGGGTGCGAACTCGTGACCCTATAATTCATAGTGAAGTAGTTGGGCAGCAGTGGTGAAAACGGGACTTCAATCGACTGACATCACAATTTCACGACAGTCTTTGACACGCACTGCTATATCGACTTCTTGTCAATTTTTAGGACACCAAATCGACATGGTGACAGTTTAATCAGTTTTTGAGTTATTTTTCCAGAAGTCTTGGCAGCGGGGTTTCCTCGCCATATGCCAAAGAAAAGTAACTGGGATAACAATCAATACTATTGCATATGAAATATTTTACACGCAACTGTACACACATTTCGTTACCCATTTAAAGCTTTAGTGCTTGTTCTATATATAGACCAAGTGACTAAGCGGCTTATTGTACTGCAACTTGACGGTAGCAAGAGCCATCTACTAAACCAACAACAACAACAACAACAAAGCAAAACAATAAATATTGTCATCAAATCTTGCAGTATTAAATATTCGAAATGTTGGGTGACAATTGGGTGTGTCGACTTACTATTATTTCTTGTTGTTGTACAAGATAAACAGCCTATTCTTGGAAATATCAATAATTTATTATGAGCATTAATCAACACTTAAAAGCCATTAATTAAGTAGTAAATGTCTAATGATCGACTTACTAAATATTTAACTACACATTAAGCCGTAAACGATAGCATTAAAAGTATAAACAAACAAAGATTTATGGGATGTGAAATGTGAATAGACAGAAATGCATACATACATATGTATGTAGGTACGTTTGTAGTTGGATATTTGGAGTACGCTTTAGAGCTCAAATTTCTCAGTTTCTCGCCAGGTGAATCGATGTACTGGTACTACATATCGCGAGGCGCGTAACATCGTTGAGACTAACGTTACCGACCAACTAGGTAAGGAGCCCCAGCTTCTCACTCAATTCAAATTTCATAATTGCCACCAATTCCAGGAACCTCTTTCACTTTTCCTCTCATTATAAGAGTCACTCAATTATGTGTGAATTTTCCACCAATTTCAGGGGCCCCTGCCAGCCATTCGAAAGATTTAAGCTTAGGTAGTTATCCTTCGAAGGACTGAGTAAACTTTAAGAATGTCGCCATTATTTCGGCCACCTCTGATGTGGTGCAGTGAGTGTGAAATGACTGAAGAAAAATACATAATCAGTGCTCAATTATAATATCCCTCTGATTGCATTATCCTAATGTCTGGTTTTTATATATTTTAGTTCATTACAAAACACATTAGCATTACTACTTCACGTCGACCAAAAACTGCGCCATAAAACGAAAACGAAATGTAGAAAATATTCCCCAATAATAAGCTGGCCACATACGAGCTCCTCAGCATTAAATTAATATGAAATTTCTATAAGCCGATGATGCTAATAAAAACAAAAAAATGTCGCAACATGAAAACATACAAAGAAATGCGCAACAACATGCCTTAGGAAAAAGGGAGTAGGCCATTGAATCCCGAATCCTACAATCCCGATTGCGCAAAACACTTTGCCAGATGCCGAAATTCGATCTATTTGGTTTGACCTTTGATTTAAATGAATCATATACATATATTGTTGTCAGCTTTGGACTTTATTAAAATTTATTTAAAATAAACACCAAGCCTAATTAATAATGATGATTTTTATTCATTTTTAATAAATCGATTGTAAGACACTTTTTAAATCGATTTTTGTAAATAGCGCCATCTGCTGAAAAAATTAGTAAATCTATGTGCGTAGTGCAACTAAAAACAGAAAGTGATAGTTTTAAAAATAGAATTTTCAAGGTATTTCTTGGCATACAGTTCGGTTGTCTATTAATTTGTAGTCTCACAAAGTCCACCCTAAAGGCTCCCGAAAATTTTATTGATTTTTGAAAAATTTCTTAATTGCCCATAATCATAGCCGTTGCTCAGCAAGCGTTTTAATTAAAATCTGTGCTGACCTTAAAAGAACATTTTAAATGTTGGTCAATGATAGTAATATTAAACAAAGATTTTAGCTAAAATTAAAAGTAACATCGGCTCCTTATGAAAATAAATTAGGTTGGTTGGTGTATGAAGAAATTTTTTATGTTTCGCAAGGTCACCCTGTGTCAACTATATTATTCATAAACCATAGGACAGCTGTGGCAATAAGCGAAAAAAGCCAGGAGTATACGTTGTAACATCACACAACACACAGATCGTGATTTTAAAATGTTAGAATGACATTTACGTCATTTTTAAAATAAAAATCCGTTTTAATAGTATTAAATTTTTTTTTACTTCGATCGTGACTTTATTAAAATAAATAGGAAAACATATAACATTTTGAAAACGTACGTCACTCATCGACTATATAATCTGTTCTCTTGTTCTACCGATAAATTTCTTAAAATACCGAGTTTATTAAAAAGCTTCCGGGATGGTTTGTTCTAGTGCATGCAGTAAAGTGCCTTTAAGATTTATGCTTTGTATAGTCTGAATCGCATTACTAAGGCCAACGTACGCCTTTTCTGTACAGGAGATCTCCAAGGAATCGAAATCACGGTTTTTGCCCCTTTGTATAAACACATGTACACAAAGCTTTAGCCATACCACTGAGCTTAGCATTTAATCTCGCTGCTATGAGTGTTAGATATATACAAATGTGAACTAACAGATATATGCGGTCGACGTTCCGTTCACCTTTGTAGTGAAAATTGCTAGATGTTACCAAAGTTTTATTTACTTAAACACGATTTTAAAATAAACAACATTTCATGTCTGTCATGGGCAACTTAAAATAAATTTTATGTCTAACAGAGAGTTTTTATTTTGAAATGATGAAAATATAACTTTAACAATTTAAAATCACGGTTTGTGTCTATGGTTGTGTTTGTGACATTGCATACTCCAAACTTGAGTTTGGCTTTTTTCGCTTTGTGCCACAGTTATGCTTTGGTGTGTGAATAAAATAGTTGGCACAGGGTAATCTTGAAAAACAAAAAAATTCTTCATGCTTTATCACCAACTTAATTTTTTTTATAAGGCGACCCTGTTACTTTTCATTTTAGCTAAAACCTTTCTTTAATATTATTATTATTGACCAAGATTTTAAATGTATTTTTTTAACTAAGCAAAGTTTTTAATTAAAAAGCGTGTTAAGCAACGATATGATTTTGAACCACGATTTTCTTTCTTTGTGTGTTTTAAATCAAGTTTAATAAATACTCAATGGCTTATTTTATTTTATATTTTTAAGATCTAGTTCTAAACCAGAAATTTGTGTCACTACTTACTGAGCTCCCTGCATGGGATGGAGCAACTATTTACAGCAGCACCTACAATTTGTTATGTTTGTTGTTTTTGTATGCCGAAGCGTAGCCCAATTCAGAGCTGATATAAAATTTGTTAGTTTGTTAGTTATGTCTAGAGTGAGAGTGAAACTGATGAGTGGATTTTGTTGTCAAAATAGAAAGACATACATAAATACAAACAAAAATTTACAAAGAACTATGAACGACTTTCTTGTTGCCCCGAAAAAATACTTTAGAACAGATAGCTATGTATGTATGTATGTATGTAGTATAGTTGGATGAGCGGCGGTATGTATATATATAAACTTACATATGTATACACACATTGTATGCCATGACGTATGAGTAACATTATATCAATGCTGCCAAACCAAACCCAAAATGCTTTGTTTACTCCCATGCGATGTACTCATGAAATAAATACAACAAGATATCCTTTTGTGATTTATTTGACGATATGAGCAATCTATGTAGCTATTGTATTGTAAATTTTGAACCTTTTTGTACTGCAATAAAAACTTCAGCTATCAAATATACATTTAATAACAATAAAAGATCGGTTAATTGATAACGATTATGTGTGATTTTGGTTTTGGTCCCATTGCTCTTACTTTCTAGAATTCACTACCCTTTTTATTTCCTTTACACTGTGGATATTTTATACATTTACTATTAAATTTTCTTTACAATACTTTCTATAACAGCATGTAAGACTGGCGTATGTTAACTCTCCATACATTTATACATTAGACTGTGACCAATAAAAAAAAGTATTTTTTTCCAGACAATTTTGATAAGTTTTCACAATGACAAAAACATTTGTAATAGTAATATTAATTGAGACATTTCTGTCATAGCTTATTTTTTTTTTATTCTTTTTTTTATTTTATTTTATTTTATTTTATTATTGAGATTTTACACAAACAACAAGCTTGTGTTTCCGGTCGTTATATTTGAAGTATCCTGGTTCGGTACGAGCTATAGACCTATTAATAATTTTTTTCTGCAGCGAAAAATTATTGTTGTTTTTGGGTTTCTTAATAATTTTTTATTATTTAATAAAACAACAATCATTTTTCGCTGCAGAAAAAAAATTATTAATAGGTGTATAGCTCGTACCGAACCAGGTTATTTGATTTTATCTTATCTTAATTTATTTCATATTAATTTTATTTTATATAACATCACGACAACATTACATTGACTTTGACGTATACATATACTTTAGCCACCCTAATGTACAAGGATATGAATAGGCAAGACTGCGTATATGCTATGCCTTCATATGCAGCATATTTGATTACACACAGATGTGGATTTACTTGAATTGAATATTAGTTAATGGATTTCATAAAAATATATAAA
Organism: Sphenella marginata; assembly: GCA_951509765.1. Classification (NCBI taxonomy): domain Eukaryota; kingdom Metazoa; phylum Arthropoda; class Insecta; order Diptera; family Tephritidae; genus Sphenella; species Sphenella marginata. Next base: position 10,555,637 of record OX608080.1, on the reverse strand, counting down.
TATTTAAGTCACCACTAGATGTTAAGCAGTTTCAGTTTCAGAATGGAAAATATTAACATCCAATTAAAAAACATTAGCAGTTTCACATCAACATTAGCAGTTTCACTTCTACAGAAATGTATTTTAGTTATAATATTATAGTAATTTTTTTTTTTTCAATTTAATGCAACATTTTTGCTCTCATTGCCATTTCTTGCTACAAATAAAGTGCAGACTACTTGCTGTCTTGTTTCTTTTTGTTGTTACCCATTAAATATCGCAATACAACACCCGCCAAGGGTGCGATGTCAGCTTTATTGCCATTTCAATGGCTGCGTTAAGGAGAAATGTCGTACTTCAGATGGGAATGCTTTAACGCACTGCACACAAAATAAAAGAATCTGCACAAGCTGCTGAGGGCACAAAAAATATTTACAAATATGTAGTTTTTAATTTCGCGCATACTTACTTGTTGCATCAGTCGTATATACAAACCAGAGGCGGATGCACAGGGGTGGTTTTCGGGTGCAACTCCCAACCGCACTCCCCTTTCGCAACTCAAAACTCATAGCTTTCACGAACTATGGATAAAAGATGTTATCGAAATTTTATAAAAAAAACTTGGACCCCCCTCTTGATTCGCCACTGATAGGAGTACATCTTTACATACATATTTACATTTGATATAGCATTTTAAAGTTAACATTATTAAACGCTCTACATTGTTTTTATGTTGCTTTTAAAACGAAATAACATTCACTAACGGAATTAATATCAATGCGAGCATCCCACTACATCGTTTTAATGGCGCGCACATTGCCAAGGCTCACATCGAGTAAGTGGTGTTTGTGTGAAGGATTTTCTAGGCAGCTGTTGAGTTGGCTTTGAATTTGTTTTGGCCACTTGGCGGTATTGGAAAAATTCAAGGCTTTAACAATGCCATTCGTTTTGTTGCAGTGTCATGTGGGTATTTTTTTTTTTTTTTCGTTTTTTTATGTCGTCTGTGCCTCAACACAAAAATGCAATAATGTCAACTGCTGATATACAAGCGTGTCCTTTTTCATTCAAGCGCATTTCCGCTTTTGTTGGCAGAGAAATGAAGTTCAAACGCGCCCATTCACATAGATGTAATCTAATAATTGTGTTAAATGTAGATACCCACAAAAAAAAACTGTACCCCGTTATATAAGGTTTAGTTGCGTTTGAATAATAGTAGGTCAGCCATAACTTTTGAGCGACAACTGACGTCAGTGGAATGAAAGCAAGAGTCAGTTTCTTTGTATAGGTTTAAAAAATCTGTAATTAAAGTCCTCAATTTTAATCCACAGTCGATTTATCTTTCATAGCTTCAGCTCACTAAAGTCATTTATTTTTTCCACATTTCCTTTAGACTTTTTTCAACAATGAATACCACATCACCGAAGTCTTCATTAGCCAAGTTGGGTATACATACCGCAAAACATAAATCCTTAAAAGTAATGGTACTAGGACAGAGTGGAGTTGGAAAATCAGGTAAGACAAAAAATGTGATTCTAATAACTAGCTGCTTCAAGCACTCATTTCAGAGCTTTGGCTGTTAGAAAAGGGAGTTCTTCCAGATAAATATTTCAACTAGGTCAAGGTGGTGGCGAGTAGTGGCTAGCCTAATCATATCCAAATACACATTAAGTTATTCAAAATAATTATTAATCCTAGATCTCAGCTATTGCAGCTTGTCTGACGTCAGTGAGCTTAGCTTATAAAAGTTTATAAAGCAAAGTTCTTCCCCGCTACTACGTTTCAGGCTATTGTTTTCTAAAAAAAAGCTGCCCAAAACTGCTTAGATTTTTATAAACAACTAGATGCCCGTGGTATCACGAGACCAACCCAATTCAATACATTCAATTTTATGCAACGGTTTTTGAATGATGCGCGAACAAACATGCAAACAAACGTACAAAAACCGTTGCTTTAACTTCTCTTGCCCTAATTAACACACTCAGCAATAATTTTTTCAAATATCTACATACATATAATGCACAAACACTAACCTTGCTAACCGTACAATTTTCAATGTCTCTCTCTCTCTTACTCTCTTTTTTCTCTCCCTTCAAGCTATGGTTGTTCGTTTCATCACACGTCGCTTCATTGGTGAATATGATCCTAATCTCGAGAAGATCTACACATTTAATACAACATTTGATAATGAGTTCATACAATTCGATATATTGGATGCTGCTGGGCAACCGAACGTAAGTGGAAATCCCACAACTAGTCCTAATACGACACTTAAACTGATTACCTTGTCTTTATAGAAAGAGGATTGTGTCAGCTTGGATTCAAATATACGCTGGGCGGACGCTTTTATATTGATGTACTCCGTCACAGACAAATGCAGTTTTGATGAATGCAGTCGACTGAAGTTCTTGATCAATTATAATAAGAGACGACGTAAATTGGGATCAAATAGTAAGGTGAGTGGGGAAGTGGCAGGGATTTATAAACCTTAACCCTTTTTATGCAAATTCACCAACTTTCTCTCCACAGGACTCACTCTCCGATGTACCAGTCATTTTGGTGGGCAATAAAACCGATCAAACTGGCGATCGCATGGTGAGCGTCGAAGAAGGTCAAAGACGTTTTCGTGAATTATCATGTGCCTGCTTTCATGAGATCTCTGTGAGAGAGAGTGTTGATCAAGTAGGTTGAGAAAGTTTCTTTTATCTCTATCTAGTTACATTCATCCATATTCTTTGCATTAGGTCCAAGCGGTATTTCGTGATGTCTTTCGTTTTTGGCGCGTTTTTACCAAATTTCCCAAACTAAAACGTTCCACCAGCGATGTACAAAATGCATCCGATCCAGCGTTAAGTCCCGATTCGGGTTGTTCCTTCAACAACGAAACACGTAGATCCTTCTTCATTATTGGTTAGTAAGCAATTTGTTTTGCAAGAATTTGTTGTATATTAAAATTTTGAATTCTTCTGCTTTCAATTTGTAGGAAAAGCCTGCCTCGAGGAAAACGATCATACCGAGTCGACGGATGAGCTCGGTTCGGGTAGCTTATGTAGTTCACGCACAGATATCGATACACCATTCCGTAGTAGAGCCTCCACCGATGGTACATTGTTATCGCGTCCCAGACGTTGGCGTTATCCACCACCTGGCTGTCTATTGCCACACACGAATCGTGTTGAACGTCGTATGAGCATCTCGACACGTGGTAGCAATGCCAGCTATTGACTGTTAATCTATAAATGACAAGCCTTCAATTATGTACATACTAAGTTAAGGTGTATTTAAAGCCTTTCTTATACTAAAACAAAAAGCGTTTTACAATTTTATTTTTATTCAAGTTCCAATTGGGGTCAAAGCACGCTTATACCGAACACTAATCCATAAGTGTTTGTAAATATGCTAGAGAAAATTTTTGATTACAAATTAACTAGTTTAAGATTCAGGGAAAAAAATACAAAAGTTTTATACGTGTCTTTTTCTATGTACTGAGCTAAGAATTTACTAACGGTTTCATATACCTACTGTATGTATGTATGTTCATGTATAAATGTAGGTAAATATATCATAATTTGTATAAACAAAGCGGCTGTTTTTAAACTAAAACCTCCGGCACCGGTGGTGAGTATCAGAATTGAGCGAGCAGCTGGATTCAAATTTGAGTGCAGTAAAGATTACACTCACCACTCAAAGGTTACTTTTGATGCAATTGTAGTTCCATTAACATTTCAATTTTGAGTGGAACTTGATTTATCTTACCACTAACCACTTTATTCTAGTCTTTAGGTCAGTCATTCAATTTTGGTTGTGAGCGCAGTTTCAATACCACTTAACTGCTATTTAAGGGCACTGCATCTACGTTCATTCCACATCCATTCAAACGTAATTATAGTGCGGAATGAAATATAATTCTATCAAGTTCCTAGTGTTAATGCATTTTTATTCAAAGTTAAATTTTAGTGAAACTCTCATTACATTACCATTCAATATTTTAGTTTGAGTGCAAACTCATTTCACTAACAGTAGTTATGTTCATTCTTGAACCATTAAAATTCAGGTTTATATTTAGTGGATATTTGTCGGCATTGGCATTAATGGAAACTCACACACATTTCCATTCAAATACGTTTTAATGAATTAAAGTTTCATGACCTCGAAATCTGTTAAAAAAAACTTGCTGCGCTTTTAACTAAGAAAAAATAGCTCCAACTAAGTCTTAATGGTAGTGGGGATAGCATTACATTAAAAGTAAAATTGAATGCTAGTTGAAGTGAAGCTGAACTCAACATCAAGCTTGAATAAAAACTTTGAATGGGAATAAATAAGAAGTTCCAATCAAATTAAATTTGATTGGCAATGAAAGAGAATTGAAGCGCCAGCACTCATATTCAATGGTGAATGATACTTGAGTGATATTTCCATTAAAAAAAAATATAGGCGCCTCTTATTCCCTCGCTCATCGAGATGCGCATTTCAACTCTTTGGCAGTCTCTTTCTTGCCTTAGGACCTTTGCAACTGTCACGATGTCACCTCTTTAATGAACCAATCCAAATTTGTTATCATCAAAAATTCATTTATTACAAGCGAGTGCGCGAGAAAATTGGTCTACAAAAGAGAGAGAGAGGGTACAGGGTGTATATTATAAATAACAACAACAAAATATAGGCATGTTTATAGCATGCACACTCCAACACAGCATCAGCTACATACGATGAGTGCGTCCAATATCCAATTAATATTCCTCATCGATTTTAAGCAAATACTCCTCAGCACGCAAAGCCAATTCGCGAATATTGCGTAGACAACCGGCAGCAGCCAGCTGAGTCTCTTTGTTCGTGGAGCCAACGCACTCCAACAAAAAGGGAACAACACCACTCTGTAAGCAATGAAAGTAATAAATATAGAGTTCCAGAGAGTGTGGACAGCAAACACGCACCTGGTGCATAATAATACAATTTTGTGGATCCATCGATAGCTTCTCTAGAGCCATTGATGTGGTGCGATGCACGGCTGGATCGTTGCTCGTCAAGTAGCTGACAATGGGTGTGACCGTGCGCAGGCGACCCAGCTCTTGTGTATTATTGCCATAGGTAGCGCAATTAGCAATGGCAGCAGCCAAGTTTTCGCGTAGCAAATCTTCCTCGGTGTTAACTGCGTGTTGTGTGAATGAGAGACGTTTTTGATATATATAACCTCAAAATTAACACGCGTAGCACAGTTTTACTCACCCAAATCGGCCAACTTGTAGATCACCTTCAGATCAGTCAAAATTGCCAAATTCGTTGTATCCTTCGCAATTGTCGCTACAGCAGCGCACACTGCCGACAGCACCTCCGTATCAGTGGATTTGAGTAAATCCACTACCAACTCCATGGCGCCCACTAAACTACGCACCAATTCACCAGATTCACGCGCATTTCGTACACACGGACATATAGCATAGGCGGCATTAGCCTGCACTTTGGTATCGGTATTCTTAAGTAGCGACCATATTAGACGCACTGCATCTAAATCCTCTAAAATGCGCATACTCTCCGGATCCTGTGAACACTCCTTCAATGCTTTAGCCAAATTCTCCAAAAGTGGTGCATGCGAGGAATTCAATAGTGCAACCAAAGCCGCTAAACCCCCTGCACCGCGTAGCACTTCACGATTATTTTGGAAGCGCACACATTCAGCAATAGCACCTACAACATTGGTAATCACATCGTCAGAGTCATCATTCAAAAGTGGCACAAGATGATTGATGAGACGTAACGAATCGAGTTTTTTCACATTCGCTTCAGAGGCAGCACACATCCAAATGGCACCGGCAGCACCAATTAGTAACTTTTTATTTTCACGCACATTTTTATCCTTGATAATAGCGACGAGTGGTTCCAAACCGTGCGCCGAACGTACCAAATCACGTGTGGTCTGATCGAATGCGCATTTGTAGATGGCGGTACTGCCTTCGGTCTTCAAATCCAAACTATCCGAATGTAGATGTGTGACTATGTCGGCGATCATTCCTTCGGTTGTGATGGCCAATTGGAATTTGGGCTGTTGCAGAAATAGAAGAAGAAAATTGATGTACCATAGATAAGGTTGGATTAAGAGGTAGGGGCTCAGGGGAGGCTTTCTGAGACACAAAAAAAGATTTATTTGAGTCACTGATGAAGCTCGAGATACATCCTTCTAACCTTATTTCTGCAGTTAAGATCTGAGATGTAAATAGCACCGCACAGAGTTGCAGAGTTGCTGGATTTCGAAATCAAAATTTCTTACACGAAGTAAATTTCTCTAGAAGTATTCAGAAGTACCCTTCAGAAGTACCCAGATTGAAAGATGATTCAAGTCAAAAGGCAACTTTAGCGAGACCGTGGCTTTCCAACTGCCGCAGTTACGACAAGATCAACAAGACTAACTGGGACGGTTTTTAAAACTTGCAGGGAGCTCTTTCTCAGCACTATTCAGCTCAACGGACGGCCTTCTACGGCTCTCTACATCGCGAATCGACTAGCCAAAGAAAAACTAACCCACAACCGGTTGTGGAATGGACAGATCGGAGCTCACGCAGAATCGCCCGAGCAAGCCCGGGTTGTGAACGGGTTGCCAAATAATACACTGAACGGAAATGGGATCGCCACGTAAAAGTACACAGTTTAAAGCAGAAGTGGATCTATGGGGGTTCTGGTTATTAAGACGTCAACTCAGTTCGCGATTAAAACCGCCTTGATGGACTATCTAGCTTTGCGGACCATTGAAAGGAACTCCACTCAGGAAATAGTTTAACCCTTGAAACTTTACTACTCTTCTCCTATCATTGTCTCCATCATTAACTTACCTGTGATGCGCATTCCTGTATGGTGCCCATAATCGGTATGACGACGTCTGTGTGACAAGACTTGAGCAAACGAGCCATCAGCGGCACAATACCGCTCTTACGCATCAACTCCTTATTGTGACGCGAGAGTGAGAGTGACCATAAGGCACGTGCGCCAGCTCTTGCCATATACAAACACTCCAATTCGGTTGCGTTAAGCTCCTCTAACGGAGTTTGTAAGACACTGCAAGAGATAAGAGTTTGATGAAGAGTTTTTTTTAAATTTATTTAAGTGCACTTACCGCAAGCTAACATCCAACATGTCAACCAACTTGGGTATACCACCACAAGTGCGCACATACTTACGAGCCAAACGCACTTTACACACATTAGCCAATGTCTCAGCGGCCATTGTCTTCAACTCCTTGGCGAGTGCGCTCAATATATCAACAATCAATGGTATACCACCAAGATCCACAATCGTCTTACGTATATCGATATTCAATGAGATATCCGTGAGTACAGAGAGTGAGCCCAGAGCACAATGTGAATCATTACATTCGAGTATATTAACCAAAACCTCTAAACCGCCAATATCTTGGACGGCCATTTGATTGATTTGTGTGCGTAGATCATAATCGCGTAGACAACAAAGTGAAACGATTGTGGCTGTTTGATTGCCCGCCTTAATGTATTTTATCAATTTCTGTATATTATAATATTCGGCGGGTATTTCAGCGGTACGTGCTATATCCTTCCAACGTTCCTCCTCCTCGGTGGATGATTCAACTTCGGTCGAATCGGAATCTTGTGCTATAATCGTTTTTCTGCTACCAAAAAATGTTTCCGGACAGCTACCGCAAGTATCATGTAAACGTCGACGTGCCTCTTTCTTCTTCTTTTGTTGCAATTGTTGTTCCTCCATTTGTGCTTGTTGTAGAAGTACAGACTCTTCGTCTGGTTTCATGTGAGTTTCATCCAATTTAGTACCTTTAAAATGTTTGTAAAAATGTTTTTGTTGGTGTTTTTGTTGTTCTTGTGTAAACTTTGTCAACTGACCTTTACCATCCAAATGGTACGATTGGATATGTAATAGTTCTTCTTCATCTATGCTACCCATTGCGCAGTTGCTTTAACAAACTTGTAGGGGACGTGAGGGTGGCAAAAACCACAACGTTAAGCAATGTAAATTTCCGCCGAAAGATTTGTATGAATTTCGTTTTGCTATGTGCTGGAATTTCTGTGCTGGAAAATTCTTTATTTTTTTTTTTTTTTTGTCAATCTTTGCTTATTGTTTTGATATTTACTTCACTTCGATTGAAACGGAGTTGTCTTAGAAACGTATGGAATGTGAATAATAAGCGAGTGTGGTTGTGAGCTCGCAGTTGGTGGGATATGGAGTATATGAACAACAAGCTGTGTGGGCAAACAAGGCCTACAGTCCTTCGCACACTTCATTTTCTTAACTTTTTCTCCTCTTTACAGGCGTGTTGTTGTTTTGGTTGTTTGTAACGATGAACGCACTCCCGAAGGTTTTGGGAAGTTTTGTCGTATTAGCAGTCCTTGGCCCAATATGAATCTGATACGCTCCTGTACTCTCTTGCTGTACTAACTGACTGTCGTGGTAGCGATTTGGTATGACCAGTGCAGCCTTCTAGGTCATATCACCCCTCCCTAGGATCGTCCCGTTTCATGGAAATTCCGCTAGAAGATATTGAGATAGTGCTAGGTAAGGAGACTAAAGACTAGTCAGCGCTAAGCATCGTTACAACAACAACAATATTTGAAGCTCAAATTCAGGTGGTCCGTGAATTGGCTTCCTTTGGCGCTTCCAATTCTCAACAGCAACATGTTGATGAGATCCGGCACCTGATTTCCACGCCGTTTAATCCTAAGGTGCACCGACAGGCCCTTACCCCCATCCACACAGAATCGGTCAACTCTCGTGTCAGCTCTTTCCCAGCGAACGCCGTTCTTCAGGCAAAAACTCCAACCGTTGCGTGAACTGCCGAGGGAGACAAAAGTGATGCTGTCCCAACTTCGCTCTAGATATTGTAATAGACTAAGCTCTTACCTATCCAGACTGAATACCGACCTGCCGAATGTCTGTCCGTCATGCGGCTTGTCCCCACACAACACAAACCATCTTTTTGTCTGCTCAAGAGAGCCTACTCTTCTAACACCCAATTCCCTTTGTCGAAGCCGCTAGGTTTCTAGGGTTTCCGTTAGAAAAGTTCGATGACACTACTGGGTAAAGATACTGACTACCTAGGTAGGGTAAAGTCGCGCTACAACAATAAAAACAGTGGCGAGCTTCGTGAATTTCAAAAGGGTCGGTAGTATTTTCATGAATGAGCGCTCTTAGGATGAATAGAGAACGGGATTGAAATCACCTTGCGACCATGCTCACTTTTACGTAAGCGATAGCTAAAAGAGTAGTACAATCATTACAGCTAGATATTTAAGTAATGTTCGTTTCCACACGAACTTAAATTTTCTTGTTTTTGTTATTACAATAATTGTTGGCTACTACTCAATTGAGAAAATTTCTCTCTTCTAGCCTATTAACCCACATTTCAACACTCAGTTAAAGCGGTCACGCATCGCTGATACAGTCATGGGTTTAAGTCGCTTGTCACGGCGACAACACCATTTCACATTCTGGGTCAAAGGTTGACAAGGTGAAATTGGAATTTGAATGCGCAATATAAACGATAAACGAGTCACAAAAACCAGGAAACAAATTATTTGAACTTTTTAGTAAATTTCATTATTCACTCGCAGTGCAGCTCAAAAGTTAGTCGGTAAAATAGGACGAGCGAAAATGGTTCAAATTATACGCGTCATGTTATTAAGTTTAACTGCACTTGTGCGTTTTTGTAGCACCGCTGGAGTGGGATTAAGGTAGGTACGCGATTTGAATTAAAATTAAAATTTTTATTTTAAACTCAAATATAAATAAAAACAAATCAAATTCATTAGCATCCTTGAAACGTTTAGCGGTGATGTGCCTCAACAGAATTTGCACCATTTAGTCACTGAACTTTTGTTATCGTCACGTATTGAACGTTGTTTTGTCATTATCACCGATAGCACCTATCAATCACTTTACGATGATGAATTCTTTCGTAGTCAACGTTCGCCAAGCGCTTATTACTTCGTGCATATACCGACCGCAGAGGATATGTTGGCGCCAAATTATCAAATTGTGCGAATGTTAAAACAAATACGTGCACAGAATTGTGAATTTATTTTCATAACATTATTGAATGGTTTACAAGTGCAACGATTTTTACGTTTTGTCGAAAAGAATCGTTTATTGAATTTGCAACGTCGTTATATGTTGTTATATGATAAGCGACTTATGGTGGCCGAAATGTGGTATATTTGGAGTAATATGATATCAGCGTTGCTCGTGAAGCCCATTGAAAATCAAAGGTACTTAAATATGTATCACAGTTCAAAAGTGTGTGGGGGGGGCGGGTGTATTTTAACTGGGAGCTATCGCGAATGCTTCCGGTATGAGATTTTTGATTTTGAGGTTAGGGAGTATTTTAATGGTTTTTATTTTCATATAAAAAAGAGATAGTACAATTTACGAAAAAAAATCACTACTCAGCAAGCAAAGTAAACTTAAAATAAATGTTAAAAAGCTTTTCGAAATATGTACATAAATATTTAACTTACAAAATTTCTAATTTTTGAAAATATACGATTTTTAATTGAAACAGCACCTTGATAAAAACTTATTAATTTAAGTTTACGAAAAAGTTTCAAAGAAAGCTTTTTATAATTTTTTTTCTGAAACTTTATTCAAACAATATGTTGCATATTTTTTGGCTGACAAATAGTTTTTCTGAATTTTTGTAAACATTTGCATTTCCCTTTTAACTGGAAATGATTTATAACAGTTTTTTCTTGAAGTTTCGAAAAAGTTTATTTTAAGCTTTCAAATAAATTTAAACTAAAAAAGTTTACACATCGCTTATTGTAGCACGTTTACTTTAAGTTATTTTTTAAACAATTTACAGAAATGCTTGTTGGGTAATATAAAGATGAAGCAAATAAAACGAGCAAATTGTATATTGTTCGATATTGAAAATGTGGGCATGGTTTTCCGAAATGAGACTTTTTATCAGTTTACTGCATAATTAACTCATTTAGGCCTGCATTCATAAAAGTCGGTTAAGGCTAAACGGTAATTCCTATGTTTTTCGAAATATTATAAAACGAAAAAGAGGGCATGGTTTTTAGCCGATTTCGTTGTTCGCTCATTTTCAAGAGCTGTGTGTATTCCACAATCGTAATATGTTTCAAGCAAGTTTTGTTAATTAATCGTAAACGTACATATTTGGGCGGGTCCACGCCCATTTTATAATTGGTTTAAAATCCTAGCCAAAATTTAATCTTTTATATACATTAGATTTCGCCTGAGCACCATTGCGTATCCAGAAATATTGAATGGCTTAATTGTGACCAAGCATCTTATGACGTGGGAAAAGGGTAAACATATACAAATGAACAAACTCTATCAGGATCGTACTTCTAATTTGAAGGGTAGATATGTATTCAACCAAATATAATAGAGCTTAATTCTCAAATACAAAAACTAATCTCATTTTTTTTAGGCTTTTCCATACCCATCGTTGTCTTTGAACATGTGCCCATGGTCAAACGGAGCGCAGATAATGCAACCTTTGTAGGCCTTGAAGTGGAAATCCTTAAAGCACTTGGCGTGAAACTTAACTTCAAGCCAAATTTTTATGAGACCAACGATGCTGCTTTTGAGCATTGGGGCAAAGAGTTGCCGAATGGTAGTTATTCGGGTATACTTGGTGCTATGGTGAGTATAATCTTAATGGAGTTTCTTCTGGCCGCCAATTAAGAAGAACTTTAAAATGTTCCCTTTTTAGGCTAATCGAAGTGCGCGTATTGCCATCGGTAATCTGCACATGTTCAAACTTTATACATCCGTGTTAGATCTCACTTGGCCGCATAGTTTCGAGTGTTTGACATTCTTAACGCCTGAGTCCTCACAAGATGATAGCTAGCGTACGCTCATACAGCCTTTCAGGTAAGTTGAGATGAAACTGCGCACAAATGTCATTCAACCTCTCCCCTCCTTTCTCCTCTTTGTGGCAGTGGCAGCATGTGGGGTAGCGTTCTTTTATCGCTCTTCATAGTGGGCACTGTCTTCTATGTGATCTCCTGCCTACATGCGATGCTACTACAACGTCAATGTCGCATTCCACAACGTATCTTGAATTTGGCAAAATGGCGTAGTAAGGGATTCCAACAAACACGTCGTACTTTCGATACGAAACTTTTTCGTGAGGTCAATTTTCGACGCTACCTAAGTCGGTTGAAGGCGCTGCCCAAACGTGATGCCGATCTCTTCGATGAGTACTCAAATTGTCTACTCTTCACCTATAGCATGCTAATGTATGTATCATTGCCACGCCTACCACGCATTTGGAGTCTACGCATGCTAACCGGTTGGTATTGGCTCTATTGCATTCTACTCACGGTCATTTATAGAGCAAGCTTGACAGCGATATTGGCGAATCCAGCAGCGCGGTATGTACGAAGGGAGCCTGATGCACTTTGTGTTTGTGTTGTTTTCAGTTTTGTTGTTTTTCTATTTTGCAGAATCACTATTGATACACTTGAAGAGCTCTCCGCAAGCTCTGTGACTAGTGCTGCTTGGGTTAATGAGCATAAGCAACTATTTGTGGAAGCTTTCGATGAGATTGCACAGGAGATTGGACATAAAATGGAATTAGTGGAGAATATAGAAAGTGTGGTGAGTATGCGTCTAGTTAGAGCGTCTCTGTTTTAGTTTCATTATTTCTGCACTTTTATAGACCGAGCGGATTGCTAAGGGAGCTTACGCTTACTTCGATAATGAATACTTTCTGCGCTATTTACGTGTGAAGGGCGCACAGCGGCGTGAAGAGCAACAAGTCACTGAGGTTGTATTACATATAATGAGCCAATGTGTCATACAAATGCCAGTGGCGTTGGGGCTGGAAAAGAATTCACCACTAAAACCGAACGTCAACAAATATCTAAGACGTCTAAGTGAGGGAGGTAAGTGGTGGAATGGCTGAATTCATGTATGCGAAGATCAAGAAAAGAGCTCTACAATCCAAAAAAATGTTACCAATAAGAAATTGGTATTAGAAGATACGGTATTTTGTTTCATGCGGCATAACGTCTGGTTGTATAACAGTTCAATCTGTTACAAAATCCAGATCAAAGTTGAGTGACTCTGATCTACCTGTAAAGGATGCTGTCTTCTTCAGCTTTTCAGGTGGTTCCGTGTTAATGATGGGGTTCAAGGTGCGAGACCTGACAGAAGCATCTATCGACCGACTAATGATTCATTCTATATTTAGCTCCAATTTAATTTTTATTTCTTTTTCTTATTTCATCTTTTGTGAATTAAGGACTTATCACTAAATGGTTAAATGATGCGATTGCTGAGCTACCTGCTGAAGAGAGTACGCCACAGGAGGCTGTTATGGATTTACCAAAAATTTGGAGCTCATTTGTAGCGCTTGGTATTGGCTACTTTTTGGGTATTTGTGCTATAGCAGGAGAGTGGTTACATTTCGAAAAAGTAGTGAGAAAACATCCACTATACGATGTTTACAATAAAAATTTGTATTATAATTTTAAGCGAAAATTTTCGAATTATTGAAGAAAGGTAGAAAAAACAAAAATTAAAGCAACAAAATTGAATTGATAAAAAAAATGTAAGTTGAGTTATCCGATATTTTAAAAACCACCTTAATTACATGTTAGCTATAAAAAACGAGAACAATTTGTAGTTTCACACTATTTTAGTTAATAGTTGGTTTAATATTTCATCTTAATAAGTACCTTCATACCTACATAAAGATATACAATATGTATTTACGTGCCTTTGTTCCTCATTTAATTGTGGCCCATAGGCTAATATTAGATTACACACATTTACAATCCGTTACAAAATATAATATTTAATGCTTACATAAATGCATAATAAAAAACTTAAATTCTAATAAGTAATGAATTCAGATCTAGATATACATAAATACATAAAAACAAAGATTAATAAACCTGCAAAAAACTATGCTATGCTAAGAGGGTGGTTTTTTATTTGTATAACATATTGATAGGAGTTAAAAGTGGACGCTTTCTCCTTTGCGACTCATCAGTGACTAATCGCATTATTTGCAGGTAAAGAAAAATACAATCTAACAGTTTATAATACTTAATTTGAGGAATGCTTTTCACAGCTTTGCAATTATGTTGCGAAGGAAGGCGAGGAGATTGTTTGCATGCAGTTAACAACTTTGAGCACGAACCTAACTTGTATATACAGATTCCTGATTTCAAGTAGAATTCGCATTTACAACAGTCGGCATAGTTCATGAGCGCTCACAAAAGTCTTCGCTTTTAGAACGTTTACGGAATCGGTTTTGGAGATAATTTTTGTATTATTATAAGATAATTCCGAAACGATTCCAAAACTTATAATGCAGTTATCACATTTGTGGTTGTCGTGACAAAGCGTGTGCTGTATTTGAGTGCCAAATACACTGCTAGAAACCTATTTTTATTTAATCTATATTTGAATACTTGTGGCGTTCACCATATCAGTGTTAAATACAAATGCATACTTATATAAATACATTTTAAACTAAGAGCAGAATAAAGTAAGTTGAATGATAAATATTACTTGTGGTTAATATTCAATCCAGTTTTCGCAACTCTCTTATGTGAAACTTATTAAACTATAAAGCTTAAGCAAACTTTGATAGAAACAAAGAAAGTACATAGTAAAAAGGAACGACTATTTGCATAATATTATTATTTTATCACACTCATTTAAGTTTTTACTTTGCGACCCAACTTATTGATGGCATATTTATTATGCTGTCCATGGTTATTATGTTTATGTTTTGTTGCGTTATTGGAACGCAGTATGCCATTAGGTTTTGTGCGTGTTTCGAAGAGAACATCCGAATCTGTTTCAGAATCGCTCAGCGATGTTGTGCGACAAACTGAAAGGTAACAGTTTTATTAAATATATCATATAAAATAATTTTGAGAAATAATAATTTGTATACTGTCATTGCTAAGACATATGATATAGTCAATAGTTTATAACCAGGATTAAATTTCTTTGGTCAACATTTTATAAAGTTAAAAAACATTGAGAAAATTTTTGCCCAATTGTTTTTTCGGAAACGGGATGTGATGCCACAATAGGAGGAGACATAGCAACTAATATTAACTGACGTGATTTGATTCAATATGAGATAAATGTTACTGATGTATTGTAAAAGCATTTCACAACTCAGTTTATAGCAAATAAAAATATCCACCATTTGACTTTGTCTGACTGTATATACATATGATTTGCTAAACTAAAAACACTTACATTGCGGTGCCTCTTCATCATTGTTTCCAATTAAAGAATATTTTTGTAGTTTTGGTCGTTTCGGTGGTTTTTTCGTTTGTCTGCAGGCGCAGGTAACGCCCCAAAATAAGCCAGAGAGCAATAGGAAACTCATTATAATGCCAACAAAAACGTATAAAATCGACCAATCTGTGCAAAGAATAAATTATTAGGCGTTTTTGCGAAAATTGCTTAATTATAAAAGTTGTTCACTAGATCATACCACAATTGGCTTCTTCGATGCCCCAGTAATAGGTTATAGATGGCATCCAGAATGCCTCACAAGTACATGCACGCGTTACCGGATTGCAAACACCATGACCCGAACATTTATTTTGACAAACTGTTGTACGTATATCTGTAAAATCTGTGCCAAGTAGACCTGCATCACGCTGTAATTTATCTTTCAATAGTTGCTCTACAGTCAAACCATTGACCGGATGAGTTTTACCATCGGTGTCCACAGACTGAAACGAAAAAAAATGATAAATAGAAAAAATGTAGCTAAAGTTATTAAGTTTGGACAGATTCTTTTGTAATGGCTAGTATACTACATTGCATGTAAAGCAATAAAAATGTATACGGGTAAATTACAGTCTCAAACATCAGTTCAATTACAAAATAAAATTTGATTATTTTTTTTACCTCCACATAAAATACGAGTATGGTAGAATCGGCACGCCTACCATCGGATTTCAGTTCACGCACAAAGATTTTCATATCACCCAAGAGTAAGCCAATTTTCTGCACTATTGAATTCAATGCAGATTGTGTTAGCACAGACGGACCCATAGGTAGCGTTAATTGTACTAAATTCAATAATAACGGATCGTCATGTACAATAATGCTAACTGTATCACTGCTTGATAGGCCTTGCTCGTCGTATACAGTCAATTTGAAGATATAGCGGCCGTGGACAAGGTTTGTGAGCTGTAATTAGATACATGTGATTGCTATAACCGTATACTCTTCTTGCAACAGTTATCAATTTCATTGCAACTTACAATCATAACAGGCTGCTTATCACTATCGCCCACGATTACACCAGCTGCTAAACTTGTATCCTCACGGGTCCAAACATAACGCTCAACAGCCAAATCATCCGATGAAGATGAACCGTTCAGGTAGAGCGCTGATATAGGAAGTATTACACTTTTATCGCCGCCAGCATTTGCAACAGGTGGTGCATTTTTCTCTGTAGAGTATTTGGAAAACGTGATTTCTATACCATATCATTTAAATACTGCATTGAAATTCTTACCTTGTACTACCTTTATCCAAACACTATCGGTAGCTGTGTTATTATCCTCATCGACAACACTCAATATAAACTCATATACACCCAGTGTTAGCGAGGTAGCATTGGTGGTCTTAAAAATATGTGCTTGATTAGTTTTGATATTTTAAAACTTTCATTGCCTACTCACCATCGATATGTTATTTGTCAACACTGATGTGTTTGGTCCAGTTTTTTGCTTCCACAAATAACTTAGTATACGTATATCATCGGTAGAACCAGATCCATTAAGTACAACCCAATTACAAGGTAAATTTATAGTCTAAAGTAATAATGAAAAATCTGATTTATATCTCAATCCTATTAACTTATTGTGCATTAAGTCAATACCTGATTTCCACCAGCCACAGCAATGGGCGGTGTATTTGTTTGAGCTTTTACAAATACATGCACTTTAGCGGTGCTGAATTGGCCACTACCATCGGTAACTTTTAGAACGAACGTGTAAATACCTTCCTCCAAATTGGATAACTTAAATATAATAGAGAGTAAAATTTTAATTTCCCTTTCACGTAAAGATTAGCAAGGTGCATAGCAAAAAATTTAAAAACATCTGAAGAACCCCCAACTTCTTCTCATTGAAAATTCCATGATGATGCTAACCTCGAATTGAAGTTAGACAAATAATAAAGGCCACAAGTTCTGGATATTTTCGGCACAAAACATGAGCGTTAGATCCATTACTGTACTTAAACTACAAACAGGCCCCTATATATCTGCTATTCCACTTCTGAATTTCGCTTGTTACAAAATTTTATTAACTTTTTATAGTTACCTGCAAATAAGGCGTGCGAGTATTTTGCATATCAACAGCTTTCGTATCATCTCCTGCATCTTTAGTCCATTCCCATGCAACAATTTCATGATCATCAGTACTGGCAGTCCCATTCAACGTGACATTATTGTTCGGTAAGTATAAAATTACAGCATCGCCTACAAAATTTAAAATAAGTTAATAAAGTTCTTGTGATGGGATTAATAGCATAGTAAAACAAAACATAACACTAAAAACAATACAACACATCATTGCATAGCAAACATTACTTTATAAAATACCAACTCACCCGCATTTGCCACCGGCGGGTAGTCGGTACCTTTTAGAACCGTTATATTAGCTGTCGTTGAATTTGTTACATTATCCGAATCGGAAACAGTTAATTTAAATGTATAATTTCCTGGCGAAGTGAGATCGGTCAATTGTAATGTATTCACCTCTGGCAATTTAGGTTGGTAACCTATTGGCCCTTGTACCACTTCCCAATGCCAACTAATAATTTTATCATCATCAATACTTGTGCTACCATCTAAAATAGCATTAGTTATGGGTTGACGTATGGTTTGTTCTTGCGGCTTTATGACCACTTGTGGTACACTATTAATGCGTTTCTCTGGTAGCACCGTTACATTAGCCATAGCTTCACCAAACGTACCATTATCTCCAGTCACAGAAACTTTAAAAGTGTATAAACCTTCCGAGAGATTAGAGAGTTTAACTTTGGCTTGGCTCTGATCAGAAATAGTGCCATTCATTTGACCTTTGGGTTGTGTTATGAGTGTCCATAAATATTTATATTTATTACCACTAGACTCCTCCTCGGGTACTGTAAAAGCTGCTAGTGTCACTTCTTTTTCAGGCAAACGCACTTCTTTGGACACAACAGACACTACTAGTTTCTTGTCAGTTTCAGCTTTAACAGTTGAACCCAATAATTCCGTGTTATAGCCATTTTCTTTATTCTGCTCTACAATGCTGGGTAAAAGATCGGATGCAGCAGATGACATTGAGAAACGTTGTGGTATGACATCTTCAAGTATTGGATAATCAGCTGCTGCTGCCGCCGACTCCGTAGGCATACATTCATGTTGTTGATTACGCACCAAGCCCGCCAAACACTGACATATACCAGTCGCAGAATTCGGACGTACAACCAGACATTCTTCCTTGGGACCACAACGTGAGTTTAAGCCACCCATTTCTGACATATCCAATTCACATGTTTCAAATTTTGGCACATCAGGTGCTAGATTGTTTCCAAAAAATGATAACTCATCATTGTTGGTAGCTGTCATTGGCATAAGCATTTGCTTAACACGTTTTTCTGCCATTGGGAAATCCTCATCATCATATGTTGCGGGGTCCTGTTGAAGTTGGGAAATTAGTATTAGAGTTGGGTAGTTAATTTGAATCATTCAAGGTAGCCTAGAAAGCACCTGCGGAAAGGTAAGCTTGTCTTAAGATCGGAAAAAATCCCTAATGTTTGACAGGTTCAAAGAATTCACTCCAGAAGCTTCCTTGCTAGTCTCAGTTGCTAGTAACCGAAAAGAGTGTTACGGATTTTACCAATCTATTGCAAGATATGGGTTCTGAACCCTCATACAGGTATTATTAGTTCGCCTCTTAAGAAAAATACATTTTACCGCAGATACATTCTAGGCATTCTAGCTTGAACTTGTCTTCTGATCATTTTACTGAAATTATGATATATTACAAAAGGTAAAAGTTGCATGCATACCAGATTTCGTCCTAAATTATGGAATTTATGCGGTTGCTTCCAAAAGCTTAACGAATCCGTTTGACGCTCACCACCACTTCCAACTTCCTCTGACGGCAACAAGTCAATGCGACCACCACCTTCACGATCCGTACCACTTTTTAAAGCCTTAACAACATCCATCCATGTCATGTTCTCATCATCAATACCATGCTGGCGCACAGGACTAACCAACATCATTTGCAAGCGGTCTTTTCCTTGTGGTCGCTGTTTTGGCAAACACCCCTCATTGCTTACACATCGCACATGATAACATTTACGTTTAAAAATAACAACTAAATTACATGTATCATTGGTACGGGCCTCCTTGCAACAAGCAGCTAGACATGAAAGCGAATCAACATCTTCGCCGAGCCCAGTATCTAGTGAGGTGTACTCTTCAAATTTACCCGCTTTTGCTTCGTCACGTGGTGTTGCATTATCGAAAACGTAGTTTAACATGCTTGGGCACATGGCCAGTACAGCATCAGCGTTGCGTGCACTTACTGGAACATCATTTTCTGTTTTTACTCTTCCGCCACCTCCACCTTCGCTCCCAGCAGCAGCGTCTTTACTACTTTGTAATACATTTTGTGTTGTTGTAATAACTGATGTGACTGCATAAGGAAGTATTATGACTAATGCGATATATATTGGAACATTTTTAAAAATCCGTGCATCCATGGTTTACACCCTTAATTGGTTTTCCTTATTGCTTTTTTCTTTCACTGTGTTTGGATTGCAAAATGTTTCCACGATAGTTAAATATGTATCTATGAGTTGCAAAGTAGGCTGACTACAGTAGCTGGTGTGGAATTCACCTATACTTATTGAATTCTTTACATCATTCTTTTGCTATCACTATTATAACCATGCTACCATAAGCGGTTTTTAAATATACTTCTGTATTTATTTTCCTGGTTTTTCAGTTGTGAAAATGAGAAAAATTCTTTTCTTGTTAGAACAAAATTATCGCCCTTTATCTTTTTACTATTTAGTTGTCAAAGTCAGCTGTTTGACAGCACCAAAACTCTTATTAGTAATCGATTGTTCGGCTATCGAGAACAAGGGCTTTTACACGATCAGTTTTATTAAGGGATAAAAGGCGGTTAAGCCTAATCGGCGACTAATTTGACAGCTAATCATACAAAATACGTCAATTAAACTCTGTTTAGCGGTTACCGGCTTTTATGAAAGCGGCCCTAAAAGTTTAAATCTGAGGGCATTAAAACAACTAAAATAAATGGTTAATTATTATCAGCATCGTCATACAAAATCAGAAGAAAAGAGAGTGCGCTCGATTTTTCACATCTCCCTACCAGAAACGCTGATTTTTTTAACTAACACACTCACACTCAAAATTTCAGTGCTGACCATGTACTGACCAAAATAGTGACAATTAGGGGTCGCTGTTATCAGTGTGAGACGGATATGTTATGGCAAATGTAATTGTATGTATGCTAGAATAGTTCGTCCAATTGAATCATATGGTCATTAGTGACTGTCATTTGACTATCAAATGATTATCAGTAGTGGTGCATTTTCAAAATTCCTAGAAAATTTTCAACCGGCACGCATTCTAAGCGAAAACTTTTAAAAATGCAGTGTTACGAGGTAAATTAAATGTTAATTGCTAGTAATATCATTTCTAACAAAAAATTATTTTCCAGGAGTGTTGGAGCAAGGTTCCCTGAACTACGAGGAGGATATGCCACAACTATTTCCAAAAGCCACCACCCCAACGTACAACAAATATGTATAGCGAACATTAAGTACTTATAAGTGTTACGAGGTAAGTAAAATGTTAAAGGCTAGTAATATCCCTTCTAACAAAAAATTATTTTCTAGTAGTGTTGGAGCAAGGTTCCCTGAACTACGAGGAGGATATGCCACAACCATTTCCAAAAGCCACCACCCCAACATACAACAAATATGGCGCACATTATGTATTACGTCTGAATTTGTGTAATGTTTAATGATTTTAGTTAATTCTTAGAAGAAAACAAATGTTTCAAATGTTGTGATGTAAAGAAATAAATTTTTCTCTATGCAAAAAACCATTAGTACTTT
Source organism: Sphenella marginata (assembly GCA_951509765.1). Taxonomy (NCBI): domain Eukaryota; kingdom Metazoa; phylum Arthropoda; class Insecta; order Diptera; family Tephritidae; genus Sphenella; species Sphenella marginata. The sequence goes on along the minus strand of OX608080.1, from coordinate 10,534,511 downwards.
TTCACATTGGTCAGTAGTGACATTATTATGGTCAGCACTGGTGTAAACAGTGTTGTATCATTTATGACAGTAAATGACAGTCTTATAGACAGCGGTGATTCAATAAAACACGTGGGAGTGAACAGCACAGCTCTATGCTTAATTAAAAGGCGACTTCACTGTGTTAGAGTGAAATAAAAGCTCACACGTACACAGTTGTTTACATCAGCTTTGTGCAAGCCCCCTTGTATCCGTGATGTAAAGTTTGTATGGAGCGCTGACAATTAGACTGACAGTACTGAAGATCAGATGTTGTGTCAAATGACAGTCAGTGTTCTGGTAGGGCTGTCTAACAAAACAAATGACAAATGCTCATTTTTGCATGTTTCATAATGCCCTTTAACACTGACATATCAGTTATGTGAGGACTATTATTGATAAAAATAGAGCCGACACTCAACAGAAGCTCTCATCTCTCATGATCCAACTATAACAGGTCGTAGCACACACACACATTTTCCAAGCATTATGTATGTTTATGTAGTTTGTGAGTTTGTGGACGAAATCGCACTGAAAAATTTGTGGATTGTCAAAACTCGAGAAAAAAAAGTAAAAATCAGCTGGCCTGTATTATTGGATTATGGAAGTGGGACAGGTGGGTTTCGGCAGCAATTTTACAAGGCGAAAATTCCGGGTTTCACAATGTTTTGTTCCAAAAGCTGTCACACAAATTTTTGTTTGTGTAATTTATGAGTTTAAACTCAAAATCGCACTGAAAAATTTGGCCTGTCAAAATTCAAGAAAAAAAAATAAATCAGCTGCTCTATGAACACGACACACAACACACGACACCCTGTAATGTCCGATGTCCGACACCTCAATCGATATTTGCGAACAGTCATCAATAGTTTGTGATCTTTGATGACAGCTCTACGAAAAGACGACACGTATTAATTTGTTTTATTTTATATATTTTAATTATTTCGGGCTGTTAAGAGCAATCTACGTGAATTAACAGTGTGTTGAGACACCGCAATAGAAAGCAGAATAAATATCTAATCCCAGTAAAAACTTGCTGTGTATAAGGCAAAACAGTGCACATACGTACACACAAACATAGTCCATAGCGTATACGTAGAGTTAGCAATCAAATGACGATTAGCTAAATTTTGTAGGACAATCGCAAAAACAAAAAAAGGGTAAATAGCGAAAGGACAACAAGCCAACAACTAATTTGTAGATTATGAAATGCCAACACGACGCCGTCATTATCCACAAGATACAAACAGGTTATATCAGGGTAGCAATGAGCAGATCGTACCACTAGTTGCACCCCAAGGTCAACAACAACAACAACAACATCATTTTCAATATCAAAATCCACTTCTTGGTGGGGCATTTGCTCCTACAGTAAGTGGTAACGGAACATTTAATACAGGAGGTGCACCACAAGAATCAACAATACTAATTGGTGATTACAATACACAACCAAACAACGGTCAACAATATATTGATACAAACGCGAATAATCGTCTAATAGATCCAGACGATAAATATAGTAAGGCTAGTAAGCAGTGGAATTTTCGTGCAATATCAACACGCTTGCAAGCGACTTCGGGACAAGCGATACGTAATTATATACAACAACCCTTAAGTGCTGCTGCTGCCGTTGTTACAGGAAATCATCCATCACCAGATTATAGTGGTTATACACAATTAAATACAACATACAACGTAGATAGTACATCCCAAAAAGAAGGTGTCGAAGAAACACAACGGGAAGAGGACGACTTGGACATATTTGAAAAAGAAGAAATTTTCATAATGGCTTCACGGGATCGAACAGGAGAGTTTAATAATGCAATACGTTCGCTTCAATCGCGTAATATTACGCGCGCTGTTAATATACGTGACCCACGCAAAGCGAAAGAGGTACAAAGCTATTCCGAATTCATGATGGTCGCCAAATATATTGGCAAAAATATAGCAAGTGCTTACGCTAAATTGGAAAAACTAACCTTGTGTGAGTATAGAATTATGAACATCTTGTTTTGTTTTCATCTGACCGTGTAGTAGGGACGGGAACGAACTTTGTACGTTTACAATATACCATAGAATCGTTTTCGTAAAAAATACAATCTTATATGACTCGGTTATTCTTATCAAGGGCTAATGCTTTTATCCCAATTTTCGTCAAGTCATCTGCTTTTGATATTATTATACCTATATTGACATTGGTAATTCAATGGCTCATTATGTTGCGCCCAATTAGAAATTCCTTCCATAATATTCATCTTATGTAAATTTTATAGTTTGATAAAAACTAAAATGTGTGTTTTCCGTTCTTCTAGTGGCCAAAAAGAAGAGCCTATTCGATGATCGACCGCAGGAAATTCAAGAACTTACCTATATACTCAAAGGCGACTTGAATGCACTAAATCAACAAATTGCACGTCTTCAAGACATCTCGAAAGATCAACGCCGCACCAACTCGGGTAAACATTTGCAATTACATTCCTCGAATATGGTATATGCATTACAATCCAAATTGGCAAACATGGGTACTGACTTCAAGCAAATTCTCGAAGTGCGTACAGAGAATCTAAAACAGCAAAAAGCACGACGGGATCAATTTGGTCAATCGCCAATAGCTGCAAGCACTGTACGTTCGAGTACTGCAAAACAAGGCTCATTATTGTTGAGCGAAGAAAATACGGCAGTGAGTATTGATATGGCAGGTAATGATACAACGCCTTTATTAGGTGCCGTTGGTGGATCACAACAACAAATGCAAATGGCAATATATGATGATTCCGATAGTTATGTACAACAACGTGCTGAAACTATGCAAAATATTGAATCAACAATTGTAGAATTGGGTGGAATATTTCAGCAACTAGCACATATGGTCAAAGAACAAGAAGAAACTGTTGAACGTATCGATACGAATATACAAGATGCTGAATTACATATTGAAGCGGCGCATAGTGAAATATTGAAATACTTCCAAACGGTATCTAAAAATCGTTGGCTCATGATTAAAATCTTTGCTGTACTAATATTCTTTTTCATATTTTTTGTTGTTTTCCTAACGTAATAATGTGTATTCAAGTGGTTTGTCAATGATTTAATGAATTTTAAAACTTTAAAGCGTACATACATATGTATACTATCTAATATAGTTATTCATAATAAAGTAGATTAATATAAAAGCTTTTTCGCGCGCTACATAACTACGAACACAAATGTACTTCTGAGGATTCCTGAACTGCGTAAAATATGTTTCCAAATTGTTTGAACAAACAACGGCGTTGCAATGACACAATAAAATGTAATGATGAAGCGATATATGGATGTAGTATGTATAATTATCAATTTATAAAATATATAATATAAAAGTTTTAAACTAAATAAATTAGAAATTATTATTGGCGATAAGTGAATTGAAATGCCCCGTTTTCTTAAAATACCAATGATACTAGGTTAAGTACAAATAAAGGAATAATAGCTGCCCCCCAGGCCCAACCAATCTGAACGATTTAGTTTAGTTCACTTAGTTTCATCTTGCATCTCGTTTGGAAATAATCTTCGGTTACATTGATACATTTTCAAAATCTGTGAAACTTAAAATTTACTTTTTTGGTTTAAGCTCTTTTAACGCTTAGGGTTCGATATAGTTCAACAAATCAAAGTACATTAAAACTTTCAATTGTATCTCTTTCCAGCCACAAACAAATGATATTTTTATCTGTACTTCTCTTCAGATTAGATAAAACGCAGTTGGTTTGCATATATTTTGTGGTACTTACGGTTCATACTGCATTAAAAGTTAAAGTTGTTATATCTACTTCTAAGTACGTATGTATGTATATAGTGTTCAAAATAAAAAACTATATAGTCATCTTAAATGATAATTGAGCATGCGTTTTAAGCCCACCAAAACCAATTGCAAAATCCATTTTTAAATATAAAATCTTTCAAGGTATTTAAAAACTTTTTTACTTGTGTAAAAATTAGTTAATCGTTGACTTGATTTATCATTTTTACTTTTATTGTAAAGATAGAATACATTTAATTAAAAAAAATGACTCATATTCACTACTCTTTGTGCAACTGTTAATTAGATACTCATAATGGCCACAATCTCCCGATTTGTTCATCTGGCTTTACAACATTCTCTGAGTTATTTGCAGTTGTTAATATTAATTTATTGGTTTATTTCTTTGTTTAATTTCAAGATCACTACAAGTCCGCTCTTTATTTTTACGTCGAAATCAACGAATATACCATGCTGTAAGGGCGATAAATTCAATATAAAATTATATAAGTTATAGTCAAATTATTATTAGACCACTTTAAACATACCCATAAATATAGTAGAAAAACGAAATTAAGTAAATAGCCAATTTAATCCAACCTTCGCGCATATTTTTCGATAAATTATCTGTGCTCAATATTGTTGTAGGATCGTAAAGGCCAGCCCCGGTCATAACAGGGCGATTTTTATAGCTGTGGGAATAAGAAAGTAACATATTATTATTGACTAAAAGGACTTGACGACATAATTGAATTTAATAATTTCACTAAATATTTAGCATATTTAAAGGCCGATGTTATAATTCTATAATTTGGGAATTATACTCGGCACCACTTCAGTATAACTTCGAGAATGATCAATTGGTATAGTTTTTGTATAATTTTTTAACTTGCTGGATTTTTTGATAGTATAACGCTCTCCAAGCTCATAATTTTTAAAGCAGCTATGTGTATTTTGTAGTGCATTGGCCTTTCAATAACAGTATAATATCACCTTCATTATGATGATTCATGCACGATCGATGCTGAGCACTTCCCTTCACTTTCTTGGTTATGTGTGAAATAAAAAGTTAAACCTACTCCTATTACACTTTTTGAAAGATGCACTATGTAAATTAGTCCTATATTTATAAATTCCTCTTACCGCCATATGTGATATGCTATCAAGGGTATATTAATGCACAAAGAAAACCATTCGCCACATAGCAGGAACAACAAGTTGAGAAAAATATGCAATAAATATTCCGGCAATACCAACTATAAGTTAAAGAGAAAAATTAATATGTGCATGAATTGCGTTATTTATAATTAGACCAAGACACAACTCAGATGATCTAGATACGAGGTGGCTAGCGCCCTTTAATCAGACCATCTCGTCACATTGGGTGCTCTAAAGTATTTATATGCAGGCAGGTTCACACGTTTACAACTTACCGGATTTAAACTATTGCATTGATCGATAGGATTTTTATAATCTGTTTTAAGTTCATCAAATGCGATTACATGAAATATTGCAAAGAATATTAAAAATGCGTCGCCGATCAATGCGACAATATATGCGAAAGCTGTGAAGTTGAACACCATTTTTATCTCCTATGCTTATCAATTGTTTAACTGGTTCTATATCCTTACACACAGTGTAGCGTTAAATATATTTACAAGAATTTCTTCGAAATGCTAATTAATAATATCCATAGCACAATGATCTATAGGCCTTTTGCAAATAGTCCAAAAATTCGAGGACTTCGAACAGATGTCATGTCAACCTATTTTTGGTGTAGCCAGATTAACTAATTATATGAATTAGAGATGAAAGACACCGAAGTGCTGCCAAGTTCGCCCCAAAAGAAAGAGAGGGTAATGTGATTACAATAACCACATGAAAATGACAGAAAAATTGTGAACTTTAACTGCAAATATCTCGTAAAATTCTAAAAATATCGGATTTCCCCCTTCGGATTATTGTTACGGAGGTCAAGACGCGTCTTTTGATACCTCTCTCAAGATTTTTGGACGTGTATTAACACTTGACGTAAGCCGTAGAGTATTACCAAAGTTATGTTTTTAAGGGCGACGTAAGATCGCGGACGCAGAAAGGTATAAAATGCAGAAGGGTAATTGTTTCCGACCGGAGCCGAGTGCTAATATGGTATTTGTTTCCTTTGGCACTCAACTACTAATAAATTAGCTAAAAATATGATAGGGGTGTCAAAAGACGCGTTTTGACCTCAGTATCAATGATCCGAAGTCGAAATTTAATTTTTTTGTTCCAGTGAAAAGTTATTAGTGAAAAACCGAAAATTTACCAGGGTCAGATCCCCAATTCGGGGCCCGATCCATGTTTTTTATGTGCAGAACACCTTTCCGAGTAGGCGGCCTTCGGCCGCGCTTCAAAAAATAACCCTGGGCTACGCCATTCCAACTCCGGGTGTGTGCCATAGCCGTGGCTACCGCCACGGTGATGTCCTCTTTTCTCACAGTGTAATTTGTGATTACAACAACCACATGAAAATGACAGAAAATTCTGAACTTTGATTGCAAATATCTCTTCACTGGAACAAAAAAATGAAATTTCGACTTCGGATCATTAATACTGAGGTCAAAACGCGTCTTTTGACACCCCTATCATATTTTTAGCTAATTTATTAGTAGTTGAGTGCCAAAGGAAACAAATACCGCTAATATAAGTCCAAAAACATCGGGAGGGGTATCAAGAGACGCGTTTCGGTCCCAGCATTAAAAAAAATAGCCCTCAGCCGGCCCAATACTGGCTACGCGACCCCAATTATTTCCGCGTAAAACACTTTTTCATTTTTTTTCGCACAGCCTTATGTGATTACAATAACAACTTGGAAATGACAGAAAATTGTGAACGTAAACAAACCAAAAACAGATTTTACTGCACATTTGCTAGAAAAAATTATAAATTAGAATGGATTACAATATACATAAAATATGTAGGGTATGCCTGGAAGAAGGTGCTCTCACATCGATATATAGCACGGAATTCGCGATGATGCCATGCACAATGTTGATGATGTGCGCGAAGATAAGGGTAAAGCTTGTCCATTAATATGGAAATATTTCTGTATTTTTTGTTATAATATATACTTTGATAGGTTTATAAAAGTGATGGAATGCCAGCAGTCATATGTAACAATTGTATATATCGTTTGGGCGTGGCCTATCATTTTAAGCAGGAGTGTGAGAATTCCGACATGAGATTACGACAGTACTTGGGACTGCAAGATCGGGGATATGGGTATTTAAAAGTCATTGCTAGGAACGCTATGTAGAAAGAAATATAAATAATTATTTTCCATTTCATATAAATAAAAGATTTTGTGATGCTGAAACAAACACAGATTTGCCTACATCAACCGTGGGCAATAAATCACAAGTGTTTCTGGATGCAGATTCCGAAGATGACTCAGATATGGGTTCGAATGTAAAAAAGAGGTATTTTTTGTCATGCTACATAAGTAATTTTTTTCACTTTACTTAAATGTTTTAGCAAACGTCGTTCGCGCTATCAACGTAAACCGCCTGAAGAACATAAACGTCGTGGCCCCAAACCTTTACCGAAGCTGCCACAAACCTGCTATGAATGTAATAAAACTTTCAAGTGTGCTGCTCAATTACAAATGCATTTACGTACCCACACCGGTGAAAAGCCATACGCTTGTAGTTATTGCCCACGACGCTTTGCACAAAAATACAATTTACATATACATCAAAGGACGCATACAGGCGAACGACCATTTCAATGTGAAATATGTTCGAAACAATTCTCCGCGCTTGGCAATTTTCAAGCACACCAAAAGATACATTCAGGCATACGTGATCAATTGTGTCCAGTGTGTCAGAAAGCATTCTACAGTGCAGGTGATCTCTCCAAACATATGGTTACGCATACCCAACTCCGAACGCATCATTGTGATGTTTGTGGTAAGTCGTTTAGTCGCCAACGCGATATGCAGGCTCACAAAAGGAAACAACATGCGTTACACGAACGCAGCGATGATGATGAGGATGAGGCAGTAGATACTACTTGTCCCGATCCTGAGATTGTAGTAGGTGGTGGTGGCCCTATTTCAAGTGGGATAGTGCCGGAGGCTTCACTACTTCCACATGAAAGCTTTAAATGTCCTGATTGTGATAAAGAATTCGGTTCGGCTGGTAGTTTAAGTGTACATTTTCGTACGCACGCCAACAGTAATTTGCTTAATTTGCCACCATTAACAAGCCAAATGTCGCATCATTATCATGCTGCAGCAGCACCGCCACCACATCCGACACACCACGATACCCTACATCCGCATACACATCATTTATCACTAAATGCCCCACTACAACCCAACCATCCCACACATATGACACATCATACGACTATGGCGCATATGTTGGTGGCCGCGCAAGGACCACCTCCTCCACCACCTACGCCATCGGCTCAAAGTAGTGCAGCGTTAAGTATGATGCATGCAGCACAGCGATTGCATCCATATTAAAAAATCGAGAAAGCAAATTTAGTAAAAGAGCTGCTGTTATAGTTTACTGCGACAGGTTCATGGATGTTTTTACTAATCAAGATATCTATATCACAACAACAACAAGATGCAGATGGCCATCAAAAAGGAATACGAAAAGTGATTTGCAGCGAAAATCGAATTTTGGAGCAAAAGCATATTTCGCTCGTGACTCCCAGAGGACTGCCCGTTAGACTCCCGAAACCTTTGACGAGTTTGTTTTTGTGGTTGCAGCATTTCGGTTGTACTTGCTCACATTTCATTTGATCATGGTGTATGATTTTTTATTTATTTTTTGCTTCCTTTTATTCAAGGTATAATATATTTTTTGTATGTATGTGCATATACATATATCTACAAAATTGATGCTTATACGATATATCTGCATAAGATATAGTATAAATATGTATACATGTATTTATCAGCAAATAATACAAAAGTGTAGCATTACAAAATAATTAAAATTAAATTTGGCAAGCACAGCTTCTCATGTTTTATAATCTAATAACATTTTTTTATTTCAATATATTGATGATATAAAAACTACGCAGTTATTAAAAAAAATTGGAATGAAGCATTTCACTTATATTTTACTTTTGTCATGGAATATTTGTATGTATTTGACGATTTGGTATTTTCATATTAGAATAATAACTAAAAAAAAAAATATCTACTTGAACAGTATTCTACTTTGATATAATGCGACTCATAAAAAATATCGCATAAATATATGTGGCGTTTTATAACTAAGTTACGTATATGTGATTAATGAATTTATAATTTTAGACATATATTTTTGGTGTAAAATCGTTGGTAATTTGTAAGTTCAATGTACAATTACTATATCAGTATATAAATACATACTAAATACATTATGTGCACCAACAAACTTATACACAATATTGCTTATATATTTGTCTTTTTTCTTGTTGTTTACTTGAGTTTTTCCCTGAGCCATTCCTCAGTTAGTTCATCTAATTCACGTATTTCATAGACGCGTGTCAAATCAACTTCACGCTGTAGCGCACTTTTGGTGCATGCATACATCATTTGAAGTTCAATCTGTTGGAAAGCAAAATAAATAGTTAATATGTTGATTTTTATGTTAGTTAACTATGTTAGGAACGTCCCTTTTATGTATGTATGCCTGCACTTATGTAACTTACTTGACTATCACGTGGTGTATAAAAAATAAAACACATTGGATACGAAATTCTTTGGTCATCATGTATCATTTTGTATGTATAAATAATATAACGTGGCTGATGTCCTGGCAGTGTTTCTTGTAATTCATCGACAGAGATATCCTCCAGAAGTTCATCTAGTATAACCAATTGTTTTTCGCGATCGACTTTTACTAAATAATAAAGAGAAAATAAGTAAGTTATTGGTAAAACAATAATATTGAAAAATTTAGCAAAATGCAGTTTGCTGGATTAGAGCTGCATGGCAAAAACTGGGAGAACTAAACTACTTGAGAAGTATGTATTTTAATACTTGAATGCAAACACCCCAATTGTACTAAAATTTTACGAGCAACTGTATCTAATCGTCACTTTGTTTTGACACCGTGTTCCCAACTTTTTTGAGCGCGAATGTAAACAAAGACAAATAATAAAAAAAAAACGGTAAGCAAAGAAAAAACAAACAAAAACAACAAAGAACCCATGAATATGTAGAAACCAACCTGGAATGGGAAAAATACATAAAAAAATAAATTTGCATAGTTAAATACCGCCAATTTGATATGCTAATCAATACAATTTAATTTGCTATTTCGAACTGGAACACCCTCACATATACATATATACTCACATATCAGTGCAGAGTTGGCAGTACTTTTGCGAAAACGAAACTTCTTCAATGCGTCACGCACATCATCGCTAATGTCACAAATTTTACTATCGCCCTGTAAAATTTGAGAAAAATAAATAATTTTATAAAACATGCAGAAAACAATGTTCATATGTAAGAGAAAAATGGAAGAATCAAGCTGCTAATTAAATACAATAACAACACTATCTTTTACATTGTGATTTATTTAATATACTGTTACTTTCCGCACCCTTTTTAAGACTTTGCAATTCTTTCTATAGCAACCATCCGCTTATTAGTCATAAGTCATAATAATTATGGCGCTGAAAAAGAATTAACAAAAACAAAATTCAACAAGTTCACTTACCATTATAATTTATAAAGTAAATTTAGAATCTTTTTGTTGGCAGTATAATTTATTAACAAAATTCCTGAGTTTTTCTGTTGAAGAATATGTGTATACGGAAGTAAAAAAAACACTGACCGATAGCAGAGCACAACGAAAATGCAGAATGTGAAATGAAAGTAGAATTGCCGAGAACTATTGAGCGACAGCAGGGTTGCATGCTTCTGCGATTACCAATAGATTTCCTATTTCCTAAATACGATGATAATTTGTGCATTTAAGTTAAAATTTATTATTAAAAGAATTAAGTTGAAGTATATTTTCTTAAGCTTTTGCCGTGCTATGAAATTTATCAACGATATTACCATACATTTAACAAAACAAATGCATGCAATGCATACAACAAAACAACAAGTGCCGTTAATACCGGAAATGCCGTTTGTTAACGGTCACAATTTGATTGGCAAAAAATGCATCATTCGTGCAAGGTGTCGAAATTTCGTGCAAATTAAAGGAAATAAAAGTATTTTATTTATAAGAAAATGCTCGCCGATTTCCAGGAATTATGGTTAACAAGTAGAAGAGACACTTTACCGAAATCTAATGAAGTGCAGGCAATAAATGTGGCAAAAACTTGGTAAATTTTGTGGCATAACGGTATTTGTGATTCCTTTTTAAGGGCGTCTTTTTTTGGTCTTACAAATTTGTTTTCAGTGACAAGCTGCGTTTAGCCATTACACAGCCGCGTAAAGATCTACAACGCAGCTTGGATGTCACAGTTAAAAATCAGGGAAATGATCTCACATTCCGATCGGTTTCACGTCTTTGCTATACCACTTTGCGAGTGCACGAGTTGCAGGTTAATGATTTGTTGAGTAAGTGTTGGCTAAATCAAATGTGGAATTTTTCCTGCTTTGGCATCCTTCTCCCCAGAACTGTTTCAACCACAAGATTGAAAAAACGCGATATCAAACTTTTATTAATTTAACTCTAATTGTTCACATATAGACAGATCCGAAATGCTAGTGGCACAGAGTGGAAGTTGGTCTGCATTTAAGTTCCCAGTTAAGCGCAAGTGCAGGTATTCATAAATTATTACATTTTTATTATTATAATTTGTATACCAAGGACTTTCATATAATTTCTTCCTCGAATGTAGCCAATCGTTTGTTTCCAATGGCTCTTTTCAAGCGAAAAGAAAACGACATTCCATAGAGAGCACTATATCCGTTACGGATTATACCCAACTATTAGATGATACAGAAAATTTTGTTGAATGGAGCAAATCAACAGAGGTTGTGAACAAAACGGTCTCAAATGTATGCACTTCGAATGTATTATTTAATTCATTTATTAATTTATTGCTCAACGCAGATGACAAAAAGAAATGGTCATGGCAGTCGAACAACTTGTATACACATACGTGAGATTACTATTAATGAAGTGGATACACACCATGCCGAACGTTACACAATGGATGAGGATGAGGGATTTGGGAATGCCACAGCAGATGAATTAAAAACATTAATGCAAATGATGGAAGGTAAAATGAATGTTGTTTGAAATATAAAATGTACATAACTGTATTAGTAATTTCAAAAATTAACTCTCACAGACCAAACCATATCCCATACGAAAGCAGCAAAAAGAAAGGTTTGTAGGAGTAATTATTTGCTATTGAACTATTTAACATTTATAATATGTTACTGATACATAGATGGGGGAAACAAGAAGTATTTGCGAGAAGAGATCAAAGAGTGGCAATGGTAAGTAGTGCTGTTATGCATAAGTTTATAAAAATGCACTGTGTTAAATCCTGAAATAAATTTACTCTTACAGTTGCTGCCAGTGAAACGACTCAAGTCGCTTCTGAGGAAACTGAAATCGAAATTGCCCGTAGTGCTGGAGAGGTGGATAATGGTACGGTGGTTGACTTTAGTCCAAGTCAAATTAACCACGGCATTAGCACACTTAATGAAAGGTAAGTATGTTCCAAAGCAGTTCAATGAGGTTTTTAGATTTCTGAAAATAATTAATAACCGTTTTTCAAGTCTTGGTGAAGTAATTGATGATATGGCCACCAGAAATATGGAAAACATTGATCGAAATAGGTATATAGAATTTAAATTAAATGAGTTAGAACATTGACACATTTATTGTTTACTAGTTTCGAAACTATGGATAACAATAGTAACGATATATGCATTGAAAATAATCATATCGAGGAACAAAGTGCTTGTTCGAACGTAATGCACGGTGTGTGTGATAAACAGCAGGTACGTACATACATATGTACTAATTAGCAATAAGACTCTAGCCGGCATTCCCACTACTGTCGGATTAGCGTACTACATTTACTCAGTTTTAGCCGAAAAAGGGCTGTATATTTAGTATAACGCTGTTAAACCAGTATCCATAAGTGGACATGCCGGCTAAACCGTGGAAGTTTTGTGACAGTTGAACGTTAAAATATTGTTTAAACCACATTCCAATAGCAAAACTGCTCTATTACCCTTGGCAAATCCGTTAAGCAAGCAAAGTCCAAAAATAAAGTAATTTTCGATGAATGTACAGAGTTAACGCCAACTGAAATTCGAACTCAGCTACAAGTTCAAGTTGATTTAAGAACGAAAATAAGGAAACTGAGAGCTAAAGTTAAATTTAATAAAAATGCCTATAATATCACACCCAGCCGCAAGTACTATGAGCGTATCCCACCAACTGTCAATGCGTTATTAAACACACTCAATCGAAGGTGGGTATTTGTAGTTATTGCAGTATTCTAGATTTAAATGTATGCAATTTTACAGCTGCATTGCAATGAGAAAATTCAAAATGAAAAATAAAAAACCTGCCGGCTTGGACGATTCTATTGTTAACTCAGCTAAACGCAGCTTACTACGCGAAATTTTAAATCGTGAAATAACCGATGATTTGGTTAAAGAAATTTATGAAAATTATAACAGCTTTGGAAAAAATAATCGACGTAGTCTACATTCTTCTGCAGCTGTACAAGAGAACCTTTCTTTGAGTCCTGAAATGGAAGATGATTACAATCAGTTGCCATTAGTTGCAAATAATGAAATATCAAGCGATGCCATAAATGATAATAATAATAATATTGACAATGTAGAATGTGTCGGGGAAATTTCTGTAAGTTTCTTATGCGAAAACGAGAGGACTAACAGAGGTTCGCATCACAGCTGATTTCAAAACACTCATGATACAAATGTCTATAAAAACACTTCAATATAGTTAATAGCAATAGTGTAATAAAGAACGTTTCAAATCTAAACTAGTTTCAAGTCTCCATTTCAACATATCGTTTTTATGTTTTGAAAGAAGTAGCAAAAGAAGCAAACTTTTGTTAGTACCCTCGCATTTTGTTTTTAATTAAATAAACTTCTTATCGCTTATATCTAGTCAACTGCCAATGAACAAGGTGAGTTTGGCACTTTCGATATCATGGTACAGTTGGTAAATTTGTGGCGCTCGAAAAAAGTGTTGAGAGATGAGATTCAAATTGACTTGATTTTGAGACCAACAGGAATGTTAAGAAAGCAAGCTGCCAAAGCGTTCTATGCACTATTAAGTAAATATAAAATGAGCGATATTAAAAAATTATAATAAAAATATAACTTATACTATTGCCACTTAGAACTTGCTGCAAATGGGTTTATTGTTTTACTAACAAACGAGAAATCTGCACATTTACAACGCATAAAACTAGGACCTGCTTCAACTAAACTCATACAAAAAAGTGATTTCAGTGGCATGACTTTAAAACGGCGCCACAATGGTTATCGTATACATGCGAATTAACATGTATTATTATTACGAGTTCAACTCGTATTTGTTGTTGTTGAGATATATATATTTTTGTTAACATCTCAAGTAAATTATGAATATCAATTGTTGAATATGTTTTTAAGTATATTGATACTATTTTTGTTAAAATGTTACATACATATGTTACTACACCACATTGTTAAAACTTCAAAAGAAAAAGTGTTACAAGTGAATTATGAATAAAAAAGTTGTTATTGGAATATAAAATGTTTCATACCACCTCAGGTGGTCTATATTTTGGAACACATTCCTTTTCTAACATAACTTTATAACAAAAAATTATTTTTAACTAAATTAAGCAATTTGCAATTTTATAGTTTTGATTAACTTAAATGCCTATTTGCTGTGCTAATCCTGTGTAAATATGCAGCGACATAAATCCCATAAGGGAAGCAATGAATGCCTTAACAGCAATAGTTGACCATGGGCCAAATGTTAGAATACTCAATAGACCTTCAAGCCAAACGCCTTTAAAAATAGTTAGTGCTAATAAAATCGTTACCAAGGGTTTTAATGTTTTATTTAGATCATGTCGCGAGAATAGCCACATTAGTGTAGCAGTCGTAATGTGCTGCACCTGTATTGGGGAAAAGGAAATAATTAATAGCGTTATATACCCTTAATCATACGACTTTCTTACCAATAAAACATTTGACTCTAAGCATTTCAATATATAAATCCAACTGAATTCAGTACCCCGTGCACCCACCCAAAGCATTATACCACGCGACAACAAAACTTCTGCTCCGGCCCAACCCAAGCCGGTAGTGATCAGTTTGCTATGCCCTTTGCCGGGTATGCGTGAAAGTATTAAAGCGAATCCAAGTAGGTCAGCAACATTAACGCTGCATTTAAGAAAGTCTGCAAAGAAACTAAAGCCTTCTCCGGAACCATTGAGTGTCTCTGAATCAAAGAATGTCGCCAGCACAAGCATTTTGCATAGTTGCGTGAATATGTAAATGCCGCCAGCTTGTATGCATTTCCAAAATGCACCGTACTCCGAACTGGAATTATAATACCATAAATTAAGTAAATTCCAAGTGTTAATTGATAACAACATATCTAGGTTATAGGCTGATGTTGACCATAACAGCAATTTAACTACTTACAGTCCAGAATATTTATATGTCAGGTAATAAGGCACATAAACGAGTGCGACACAATTTCCGAAATGATACAAAGTCATCTTTGTCACAATTAATTGATAAAAATCAATTTGAAATCATTAATTGGTAAGCAGAAAAATTTAGCACAGGTGATTGTGGCACTTCGAATTCGACAACAACAGATCTGCGAAAGGTAAAATGGTAATGCAGTGGATTTACAGATGGTCTCGTACTGCTTGATATCTGCGTTTTGTGTGTGAAAGTATGCAATATCTCGCATGTGTATTCCTACCCTACAAACATCTTGTACTCGATATAGCAAAACAACTAAAAACAATTTTTTTACAAATGCATCACAAATGTGCTGGTGTGAGTACACTTACAACCATATGATTTTACCACTTTAAGCTAGGGGCATTGCAATTTGTACTGGTAAATCCTTAGAACCGTTTATCAATGTCCGGTTCACGCGAACCATCACTTTATTTGACATTTAAGTAACCAACATAAGGGCCACTTTCATAAAAGCCGGTTAAGCCTAATCGGCGATTAATTTGACAGCTAACCATACAAAATACGTCAATTAAACTCTGGTTAGCGGTTACCGGCTTTTATGAAAGCGGCCCTAAGTACATTAAACTGCCGGTTAGCGTAAACCCGACGTGGAGAAAACGACCCTGAGGGCATCTTTCATAATAGCCGGTTAAGGCACCATACAAAATACGTCCATTACACTACGGTTAACTGTTACAGGCTTTTATGAAAGCGGTTCTTGACCGAAAATCCTAAACATTTGTTATCCAACGAATAATGTTCTTGTGGAGACTTCAGAATCACCTCTGTATCGACCGTTTGACATTTATGACAGTTCAACACAACCACAGCCAAGTCTAAGTTGGCTGCCTGCCTTACCGACAACTTCCTTTCTAGTTTATTTCTTTGAGGTATGCGTACTTAAATTTCGTCAATATATTAAAAAAATCCACAGACATCCGTGAAGTGTATCAAAATACATAGAAATGGATGAGTTGAAATCTTCAATAAATAGGTAATGCTTTAGTTACAATGAATCTAATTCAAGTTTTTTTCTTTCATCTTCTAAATATCCGTGCTCAAACTCTAATCTTTATCACTGTGATGGATGCAAAAATGAATGTTCTATACTCCTATAGCTGACAAAATGGTTCAACGTTTGACTTTAAGAAGACGTCTGTCCTACAACACCAAGTCCAACAGGAGGCGTATGTAAGTAAATGTTATGCTTAAAACTTAAACTTTTTATTAAAACATCTTTTAATTGCAGTGTTCGCACACCTGGTGGCCGTCTGGTATACCAATATGTCAAGAAAAACAAAACCGTACCAAAGTGCGGTCAATGTAAAGAGAAGCTAAAGGGTATTCGCCCAACGCGTCCATGTGAACGTTCCCGCTTGTCGAAACGTCAAAAGACTGTTGCTCGTACATATGGTGGTGTTTTGTGTCATGGATGCTTGCGTGAACGCATTGTACGTGCTTTCCTCATTGAGGAACAAAAGATTGTCAAAGCGCTCAAGAGTCAACGTGAATTGTTGGTGAAACCCGCTAAACCCGTTGCCGAGAAGAAGCCAAGCAAAGCGCAACCTAGCAAAACAGCTGGAGGCAAATCAGCGGCTAAGAAACCTGCCCAAAAATCTACAGGCAAAGCCAAAAAGTAAATAATTTGCTGTTAAGGTTGTACGTTTGATAGGGGTGTTGATAAATATTTTTAAAAGTGAATTGAAAGAGAATTGATGAACAAAACGGATTTTTACGTTGCACTCAGAACGTATTACGTTTTATTAAAAATGTAATAAAAGCGCTATTCTTTTTTAATTTATTTGTTTACTTTTATGATAAATTGTGTGTTACATCTGTGGCTGTGCTACCTTGACCGCTGGAACCAATTAGATTGCACTACTCTGTAAAAATTTGTTGATTTTTCATATTGCAGATACATACGTGTGCCACCAAATTCTGTCCTTGGAGGTACAGCAATAAACCCAGTTTTACAAGACAGTGCCTAAAGCTGATAGTACCTAAATTTACTGAATTGATATCTGGCCATATCATCTCTACAAATATGATGTGTTGGTATTAATTGTGAAATGTTGCTATAACAAGAAACATTATAAGAGGCCATTTAGCGATGCCGACAGTCCTTGGACCGTATCAGATACTAGCATGACAGCAAAATAAGACGTTTTTGTTAGACCCCGGCTTCCGTGAGGAAGAGTTGAGTAATGGGCATGTTAGTCGCCAGTACGACAGGCTTTCGTCCCCTGGCATTAGCTAATATGTGCCCTAAATACTATCGGAAGATTCAAATATTAACAGCATTCTGGTGCGGGCATAGGGCATAGGGAATTTAACAGCATTCTGGTGCGGGCATAGGGAATTTAACAGCATTCTGGTGCGGGCATAGGGAATTTAACAGCATTCTGGTGCGGGCATAGGGAATTTAACAGCATTCTGGTGCGAATGCCGAAAAATGCAACCATGTCTTTTTCTTATCCATTCTTCTTTGCTGACGTTTGGGCACTGCATAGCGCATAGCTTAGCTGTGTAGGTGTGTTTTGTTGTGTATGTTTTGATTTTTCATCCAGTTTCAACAATTAAAAATGGCCGAAGTGTTGTTGTATCGCGGACGCAGTCGCGCTTCTGTTTTTAGTTTTGTGCTCTTTCTCGTATTCCTATTAGAATCTGAATGTGGTAAGTGTGATTAACAATTCTTAAATTAACAAATGCATTAGAAATTTAGAGCGAAAACCACCGAAATTGGCTAGAATTTGCGATGGAATTGGTGTGGCTTCAGTGACTTTTTTGTATAGCGAAATGCAAGCATTCCGTGTGGGTGCATTTGTGTATGTGTGTTGTGTTTCCATAGTGCCATTCATGGTTGCCACTTTATGCAATTTGGACGAAAAATAAAATGTTTGTGATTATAATATGGGGGAGGAATACATAAATTTTGCATGTATTTTGTTTTTGTAATTTGCGAGCACAATGTCAAAAATACCTTGAGTAATAACGGAAGCCCAACAAACAGGTCGTGACAATAAAATCAGCTGATATCTAGCTTTTTATATAATTTTGACAGTATATCCGGTAATTCTTTACGACCGCACGTAACTGATAATACACCTCCAAAAATATCGAGAGAGGTATCAAAAGACGCGTTTTGACCTCTGTAACAAGAATCCAAATCCGGAAAACCAATATTTTCAGTAGTTTGCGAGATATTTGCAATCAAAGTTGAGAATTTTCTGTCATTTTCATGTGGTTGTTGTAATCACACTACCCTGTGAGAAAAAAGTGGCACGCGGAAGGGCATCACCGTGGCGGTAGCCACGGTTTTGGCAACCACCTGGAGTTGGAATGGCGTAGCCCAGGGTTATTTTTTGAAGCGCGGCCGAAGGCCGCCAATGCGGAAAGGTGTTCTGCACATAAAAAACATGGATCGGACCCCTATACCAAGATTTGACCTGGGTCATTTTTTGGTTTTTTGTTAATAACTTTTCACTGAACTAAAATATTTCTTTTCCGGATTCGGATTCTTGTTACAGAGGTCAAAACGCGTCTTTTGATACCTCTCCCGATATTTTTGGACGTGTATTAGCAGTTACGTGCGGTCGTAAAGAATTACCGTATATCCATATATCTGGGTGATTTTTGTAATTCTTTACGACCGTTCGTAACTGCAAATACACGTAAAAAAAATATCGGAAGATGTATCAAAAGACGCATTTTGACCTCGGACGGCCTAATCTGTGAGTACAACAACCACATGGAAATTGTGAACTTTGATTGCAAATATCTCGTAGACTACTAAAAATATTTGATTTCCGAAGGCGGCTTCGTATTTCTGGGACCTAAACACACCTTTTGATACCTCTCCCGATATTTTTGGGCATGTATTATAAGTTACGTACGATCCTAAAAAATTACCATTGTGAAAACGAAATGTACTCAGAAAGAAGTAAGCGACTTACTCTCTTCTCAGTTCGTCTTGTACATCTCGCGAAACAGCCCGACTGCCGTCAAAACGATTTTGCTGACCCCAGATCCGGATTCGATGTAGAGTTTAGTCTCCTCCTACTGACAGGCATTCCTCGCGCTCACATTTTTTAAAATTGCTTGTTTTTAGGATTAAATTCTATTCTATGGGCCTTTAGTAGTGGAAATGGCTAACCTGTTGAGATCACATCTCTTTTAAAGAAATTTTCCAAAAGCTGCACCACTGCTATGCCGAATATTCCACACAAATTGAACTTATGTAGAGAACGTGGACGGCTAAATGGGAGATCCCCTGATTCGAACATATTTGTTTGTTTGTTTTTAACCAGGGACCCCTTGCCTGTTCTTGAACTATAGCTTGAAATGTGACACATTAAATGATCGTTGAATCCATTGCTTAGGTGCCAATAAGTTCAAGGACATTATATTTATCCATTTCAATAATTGTTTCAGTATAAAATATGTTAGGCCCTTTTTATCGTGAATTTTGGTCAACAACTAAAATGATGTGGCAACCACCTGCGTTTTTGTTTGATTGCATTTAACCTGCTCGTTCGTCTCTGGCATGCCAATTGGAATTCCGCTCACGGGCAGTAGCAGAAATGTCAAATTTGTAGTGTATTTTTGACTCGTTCCACACACACACATCGTCTATGGAAGTGGAGGCAACGTGAAATATTAGTGTCTTGGCCATTGCACAATAGATGGCGCTGCAAAGTGGTGGCACAGTTAAGTTCAAAGTAAAATTAGACAATAAAGCATACCAAATCGCTACCACGACAGTCGAGCAGTACCGGATTTTATTTTCATTTATGTTTTTATTTACTTCTTTTAACCAATTTTATAAAAATATTATCTCTAGTTCTTAATACCAAGCCATTTTCATAGCGTATCTCATCCAAAGTGGTCACGGGCAAGAGGCGAAAGTTTTGTAGAATATTCAAAAGTATAGACTTTATCTCGAGCATAGCAAATTTTTGGCCTGAAAATGGAAAAACCGTATTCGAGATTTAAAAAAATTACTTTCTAACTCCTTTGTATACCACACTCACCAATACAATTGCGCGATCCCGCACTGAAGGGTATAAATGCAAACGGATTCCGGTTCAATGTATTTTCCGGTAAAAATCGATCTGGATCAAATTTCAAGGGGTCGGGAAAATGACACTCATCGCGCATTATATCATAAATGTGAATATTAATCTCTGTATCTAGTGGCAATATAACACCATTGAGCTCCGTTGGCTGGGCTACGCGACGGGCAATGAATGGCACCGAGGGATAAAGACGCAGTGACTCCTTTATAACACGTTCCAAGTATACCAACTGATTATAGTCGTAAATGCTAAGCGTATGCAAATCTGTAAAAGAGATACAAATATGAGATCAGAAACTTCCTTAGAATGTACGCACCACACACAACCCACCAAAGTTTTCAAATTCCTGATAGCATTTATTCTGTATATCTTGATGTAAAGCCAAATTGAGTAGCGTAAAAATGAGACATGTTGATGTTGTATCATAGCCTTCAAACATAAAGGTGTTGACCTCATCACAAATGCCCTGCAGATCAATAATACCTTTCGACTCGGCGTCCAACAGTGTATCCAACATGGCGTGTCGTTTGCGTTTTCCTGTTTCGTTGCTAGAATGTGGTATATGTATATGTATGTACGAGTAAGTTGCAGATTATTTCACCATTCTAATGTCTTCCTCTAATAGTTACTTACTCAACTTCAGTTGTAATTTGTTTGGTACGAAATTCTTCACGTTTCTTTCTGATGATTTTGCTACTAAAGTCGTGTGCTATTTTGAGATCCTTATAAAATTGCCTACGTTTGCCAAACAGACGGAATACTAGTTCATAATACATTAGTGGATTGCAGAGACGTTGTACCATCACCAATTCTAAATTGTGTATGACCTTGCGGTACTCCATACTGCCAGGTATGTCATCCAAAGAGACGCCAAGCGCGGTTTCTGTAATGAGACATTGAAGTGAAACATTAGCTATGTTAAATGTCGTTTGGTTCCGAAAAAAGCGGTGCGAAATGGAAAAGAGGTTGAGAGTTTCTTAATTCGCTTACGAGGCGAGGCAAGTTTTTGACGTGGATGCATACACCAAAAATATATTTGTAGCAATGCCCTAATATGCCGTGGGATGCCAGAAAATGATACATCAAAAAGGTCTGTAAATTCGAAAGTAGTATCTTACTCTTTTCCATATTACAATTTACAGCTGACAGTTGGGAAATTTATTGTGTTTCAAAACCAGAAATCCAGATGGTAACTAATAGTATCCCTTTTGAGTTTCAAAATTTAGCTTTAGAGGCTAAACTCCAACTTTTTTTGATTTATACTATTATATCATTATTCACTCTTGACCGCCATAGTTGTCTAAACTATATGAAGCATGTCTTACCACAAACGGAATTCAAAGTAAACGGCGGTATTAAATCGTTCAAGTTCACATTTTGATCTATTTGAGCGTGCATTAATCGTACAAGTTTCGAGCTTTCATTTCTGTAAAAAGGTAGAAAAATGCTTTGATTATTATTTGCAATTACAGAATTATGTTAAAATGAACTTACTTAAAAACTTCAATAAAGCTTTGTAAAATGTTAAAGTGAAATGCGGGTGTTAGCAATTTGCGCCTGTTATGCCAAGTTTGATCTGCAAAAAAGTAGATTAGAGAAATGAGAAAAGATCGATTTTTATTAAATATTTTCCCTCTAACTTACCTGAACTCACCAATAGTCCATCACCCAAAAATGGACGTACCAGTTCATAAATGATGCCTTTTGTTATTAAATGTTGACTTTGGAAAACTTCTTGCACATCCTCCGCACTTGTAATAGAGTAGATGCATGTCTTGTAGAAATTTAAAAGATATGGTTTACCTTGCGTGCGTTGGTAAATATCGCGACACCAATAGAATATATCCTCTGTGTTTGGAAATGAGAAACATAAATGTGCTCTTAATGAATAAAGAGATGACGGTTCTCCAGAAGTTAGGGCGATAGACATGCTTATCGACAAATGTAATTTGAAACAGACCACACTATTTAGCAGTTTAGATCCCAGTTTACAATAGTTTCACTCAATGATTTTGGCCGACATGTTAGTCATTTGGATCTCCTTTATTGGCAGTGCCTGAAAAAAATTTGGATACCCCCCTTCTGGTTGTGCTCTTAGCCAAGAGATCAAAATGAGTCTGGTAGTACCTACTTTTGACAACAATTTGATAGTCTACCAAAGTTCCAAAGAAAGTTTTCAACCTTTTTTACTAATATGGTTAGGCTATGTTTACAACAATAGTTTCACTCAATGATTTTGGCCGACATGTTAGTCATTTGGATCTCCTTTATTGGCAGTGCCTGAAAAAAATTTGGATACCCCCCTTCTGGTTGTGCTCTTAGCCAAGAGATCAAAATGAGTCTGGTAGTACCTACTTTTGACAACAATTTGATAGTCTACCAAAGTTCCAAAGAAAGTTTTCAACCTTTTTTACTAATATGGTTAGGCTATGTTTACAACAAATTTTACGTCAAAATCGTCCGTAAAAGGCGAAATTTTTTTGAGTGAAACTAACGCTATTCTTATGCTATAGTTTTGACAGCTTATGCGGAATGAACTTCTCGTTGTCATCGTAACAACCCTTGGGGCTGTTTACTCAATGTCTGGTTATGACAAACGCAATCCTATGATAATTTGTATTTGTATTTCATGATTGGAAAGTGCATAAAATTGCTAATGATTTACACAACTAATAAATCACTTAATCAAAATTCATGGAAAATAAAATCTAAAAGTTCCAAAAAGTTAGAAAAGAAAATACCAGCTCAAAAGTTTATAGGTTATGGATACATATGTCAGATACCAAAAAGCCAATTGGTTGCTATGACACCAATAATCGATTACATTGATTTCCATATGGTTAGGTTTCTACGGATATGGCTATGTTAGCTTTAATTGAATTGCAACCATTTTTCAGTTTCAACTCATCCCAGTAGGTACATAGATATGCATGTACTCGTATATAGCTACAACGCGACTGGTATGCCTCAGCTAAGCACTTACTCACCCGGTGTTGAACCCAATAAATCGAAATTATTTCCAAATATTGTTATTCCCGGTACAGTAAAAACTTTATCTGATAATTTACTACCATCCGCCGTTTTCACCCGTTTACAAAGTGCTAGCAGATAATAATCTTGATTCAGCTTTTTCAAATACAATCCCAACAACAGTAGAAATGTGGAAAGTATTATTGAAAATATTAAGATTGACATTGTTGTGTTTTACTTGAATTGCACTGATTTGTAAAGCGTCCGAGTTGAAACTAAATCAAGCTGAGCCAAGTAAAAGTCGACAATTCTATAATCGTTTGGATTCTCGCAAAAAAAATTAAATCGTTTATTAACAGATTAAATGTTTTATTGATAGCAATTAGAATATTATAAATAAGTATTAGGGGCGTAGTTATTTTATAGGAATTATTTTTATTTAATAACGATGTGTTAATAACCATCTCTTAGTTATAATCTGTTTGCTTTAGTTAGCGAGCCCATTAATCGCCAACAAAATGTTTTTTTTTGTGGTTTTGGACGTGCGTCGATTCTGAGCGTAATCGGAAACTTTGTACCCGTGATTCTAGCGTGCATGGCAACGCTGTCAAAAACATACAATGCGCAACAGAGAATAAAATGCAAACGCGCCCGTAAAATGAATGTTGTTACCACTCTAGAATTGACGCGTTAATATCGAGTACACAGTTTAATCGAAACAAAAAGTACTCAACTCATACTCAAAATATCGATATTGAACGGAAATGAGAAAATGATTTATGGCATGACCTATTCAACGCAAGAATACTCGATATTCAAAATATCGATAAAATCGATAATAATATCGAAATAAAAAGAAAGAATAGTAAATATTTAATAACAACGCAAAGAGCAAAGAATTCATTTACATATGGATACACAATACTATCGAAATTCAATCCTCGATACTCAAAATATATATATAATGATATCGAAAGAAAAGAGATCCTCTCTCAGGCTTAAGATTTGCAGATTAGTCAATTCGGTTGAGTTTTAGAAACTTTGAGCCGGTTTTTTGTTCACTATTTTCAAAACTTCAGAAAATTCAGCTTTATAGTCCATCTCTACTTTTTGCCTTTTGTTCCGTGTGCCAGTTTACTATAAAAGAATGTCTTTGTTTGCAGATTTAGTTATTTCAAAGGAAACTTTCATCGAGCCCTCCTTAACGCCTATTTTTCTGTAACTCTAATTGATTAAATGAATTGTTTTGTCTAGTCATTCTCATTAATGTAATAATTAAACGAGTACAAAAAAATTGCGATCTTAATGGTTTTCAATTGTTACATAAATTTTGCTTGAACGTTTTTTTTATTAAAGTCAAATTAACTTCTTAAATAAAAAATAAGCAAAATAACCTACATTAGGGCGTTTCAGAAAAAAACTTCTTTGACGACAGTAATTGCTGGCAGAATTGTTGACGATTTGAGAAGACGTTGATTTGTGTGTTTGAAAGCTTTAAATAGTGAAATGCAAACTTTCGTAAATTTAACCGTAGAAAAATCATGCTATTGAAGCTGACAGGAAGAACATTTAACCAACAACTTGGTCTCGCTAATGCTAAAGTGTGTTTCATAAGCATATCAGAAATGTGTGGTTTGACTGCTGGGAGAATATTATGATAAGCCGTTTATAAATTTCAGCCACTTGCGGGTCGATTCTGAGCGTAACCGGAAATTTTGTAGCTAGAAGTTTGTCTAACCGAAAGTCGTAACCGCCGGCAATGCGGTTCATGTACCCTTTTTTTGAGGGTTACAAAATTGAACTGCAACTTGAGCCTGCAGAATACCAAAAGGGTGTAAAAGTTTCCAAATTATTTGTTTGCCGGGATAACGAATGTTGTTACCACTCTAGAATGACCCATTATTCATGCCAGTTACGGTTTCGAATTGAGTAGATCTGCAATTCTCATACCCGATCGGCAAAGTAGTTTGCGAATAAAATACTCCTACGTGGAAAAAGTAGTTCGTCGACTCCCTGCGTTCTCATAACTGAAATCAAATCACATTGGATGGAATTAAATAAGAAAAAAATTCAATGGGAAAATTTGGGAATTTGCATTCGGAGTAGTGGCATCCGTCGATCACGGTAATAGGCGTGATTAAACCGTTAACAAAAAGCAAATTTGGTTTTATTTGCCATTTTTTGACATATTGGCAGATTCTTTGTAGAAATTTTGTTTGGCAAGCGGACATTTAAACTAATTTTAATTTAACTAATGTAGACGGAGAAATTAAAAAATCTGTGTTAAGTGGTGATGAATTTAAAAAAAGATGTACTCGCAGGAAAAATTAGTCCCTTTGGAATCCAAAAAGTCATACTTTACAGAAACTGTGTGTGGAACTGAAATTTAAAAAAAAATTTGGATCCCACACTTGGTGTTACTAATAAGGCTACTTTTAATTTATACCGAGTATGCTATTGTTCTTAGAGCTTATTATTGATCCTGATGATGGCTAGTGCGGCGGAAGATATGATGCGGATTGCAATTCCAATCATGGCCACAGCTGCTACTAACTGATATAAGCTTTCCATTGCAGCCTTAGAGTTCTTATACAGTTGGATTCATTTATCGTACAGGCGGATGGAGACAACTCAACAACCGCGTTAAATAAATTAATAAAAAACAAGACGAATTAACTTTCCGTGCAGCTTTAATGAGCTGTTGACGAACGAGCTATGTACGTGAAAAAAAACAACGCGCAAGCCCAGTCAATAAGAATTGTGACAAAAGCTTAAAAAAACCCAAATGTGGCAAAATGCATTGACTATTTTTGTGCCCATCATCATGAACGGGCGAACAGCAGCAGCGGGCAAACAGCATCAGCAACTATGGGAAAATCATTAAACTGCAACTGATGTTCCACACACTGATCTTTGCCAACACGCATCCAACTCGAGTTGATCATGACAAGCCTACCAACCACCCAACCATTAAATATCCCGCATATGGTTGCTTGCGTGAATAAATGTGTATGTTCATAGAAATAGAAATAGACTTGTTTGGTAAACGATACTGTACACAATTGTCAACGATCATAACGATCTTGTTGATTACCGATCACCGATCGTCGAACGCCGCTTGCCAATTGCCAACTGTCAATCAAATAATCAACGAATAGTGAACAATGCAACGCACAGTTGATCGGTCATTTCAATTGTTACTTCTTCACCAACCAACTAACTAACTTAAATTTTTTTTTTGCAGTCAACTATCTTCATATTCCATGGATGCAACAGCTTCTTCACTCTTCTCAAAGAAAATTTGTTACAGCGACCGTTCATGCATTAGACATTGCAGTCAGTAACAATTATCATCACTTATGACAGACAACAAATATCCATATGTGGACATTTTTTATTAGAGTTGGGTTTTGCTATTGTTGTTGCTGCCGATTCTTTGCTCTATAAATGGTCAGTGTGACCATAATTCATCTACGCTTTGGAAGCTTGTCGAAAAGCACATGACTATGAGAAGACATTAAAATGTTTTTATAATGAAATTAGGAACTAAGAAAAAACGGAGAAGAACATCCACTAGTCAGGCAGGTGGACTTTTCTCCCTGTTTATATTGAAGTTTCAAGAAGGACTGTTGGATATACGAATGCACCTGACTTTTCAGAAGTGGAATATTTTATATGGAGCACGAACCTGCCTTTCGTAGTGCTTTCGTCCGCAGTCCTTTCAGTAAACTTCAACGACCGTTGTCAAGCTAAGATGTGTTTTTTTTTAGAAATAATGAAGTCGATAGCTGCCTAATTGTGAGAACTTACGCGATTCCATAGTTCGTACTCCGTGTATTTTGGCAGGCTCCTTTTATACATACATATAAACACCGGGGTTTTCGTAATACCTCGCATCTTTCTAAGTTGTCGCAACTGTATCCTTACTGCCCCCTTGCTCGACATTGGCGTTGAGTAGACAACACAAGGGGACCAATTTAGGTGGACTTAGCGCTGATCTCAGTATCTTGTATCGGGGTGATCATGCTCGGCGTTAAGTTGTAGCCATCGTCGCCCTAAGATCTAGCCTACCAAATAAAATTGATGTCGGCTTCACATTTTTTCAGCCACCCTATATATCCTTATTCACCTCTACCGCCCCCCCTCTCTCTTTATTTTTGTTGGGTGTTGCATACAACAATTGCACACGTGTAGCTCGTTGCTCGTCGCTTGTTCTTGTTACTTAATTTTTCTTCTTTTCTTTTTGTAATGTTTTGCCGCTGGTTTTCTCATGCACACTTTGATCGGCTCGCTGTTTGCTAAGCGTTTGTTGGCTACTTTGCTCGAATTAAATGCGGCAAGCAACAAGTCACCGTTGGTTCATTGTGAATGCAAAAGGCGTTATTGACCGTTTTTAGAATTACTAATTGAATCGACGCGTTACAACGCGTCTTTTGTTGCTACAACAACCAAACGAATGTAATTTGCTTTTTTTGGACGTAGTTTGAAAGGAATAAAGTGGAGATGTTGCTTTGCAATAGATGGAGAGTGGTCGTCTAAAACTGAAATGCGGAGTTAGGTAGTTCGTATATTCCTCAGCTCATGAAAGCCATTTTGAGCAAGATAACGTCTGATATGCCTCCTCGCTCCAAAAGAGATTTTTAATTTCACCAAATCCGAGCTTATGCAGTGTTACCTCCTGTGGGGGGTTTCTGGCACCTACCTAACCCTACTTATGTAGCTACGCCTATTTTGTTGTTTGTTATTATTCTTCAACTTACATGCAATTATTTGTTGTTCACATACAAACGAGTATGTTGTTGTTATTGTAATTTTTTTCTTCCAACACAAAATCAGTTGTTTACGCATTTACTGGTTTTCTTTTTAAAAAACATTTTATTTATAATTTATTGTTGCTGCGTTTTGTTATTGTTGTTTTAATGGTACGTCGGTTGCACTGCTTTGTCATTCCATAACATGACTCTTACTCGCATATCCATGAGATGGTCATTGTTGACATTCTGATATTAGAATAATAAGCTTTCTCTTCATTCCTTCGGCGTTGTGGTTTTTTCGAGTTATCCGCTATCTTGAAATTTCACTCGGTCTACGCCTCTTGTAGTATACTCCATGTGTGGTCTGTAATGAGCTAAAGTAGATTTCAGTTTTGTAATATATTTTCCGTTTGGTAAGACTTGCTTCTCCACCCTAATTGTGCTATTTGTTCCCATGACTTAACAACCCATTCAATCCCTTAAAATCACCTTGAGTATCCCATGCATACCATACGTCCTCTTCGTCACTGGCCATCGTCCACGCGTCGCGGTCTATACCCGTTTTAAGAAACTTTTCTCTTTAATAGCCCGGGTATACTACATACATATGTCTTAAGTTTGACTGACCTCAAAAATGTTTTTATCACATCTTTAAAACTGACAAGAAGTCGATATAGCAGTGAGTGTTAAACACTGCCGTCAATTTGTGGTGTCAGTCGATTGACGTCCCGCTTTCACCACTGATGCCCAACGTGAAGTAGTCAGTTGTTTGACAAGCTACTTCACTATCAATTGTAAGGTCTCGAGTTCGCACCCCAATATTTGTTACATGATTTTTAACTTTTCACTAAATTTTCTTTGACTTTTAATTGGAAATATTAATTTTTTTATATTTTTCATTGTTTAAATAAATAGTTAAAATTTCCAAACAAAATATTTTCGATCAAAAATCGTAAAAATTATCCCAACATTATTGAATTCCATTTAAAATATTTTTCATTAAAACATGGAGTTTAGAGTAGATATATTGTTTTTTTAATTTCCGTATAGAGTGCCAAGCGAAAATTTCTATTTTTCAAACCACCCTTATAAAAATAAACAAATTTAAAACGTAGCCAAGTAATAAAATAACAATAAAAACATCATAATAAACAACAATGGAATACAAAATGAGTATTGAAAAAAGAAAAATCAGTGGTTCAAACCAAATCCCTTAAAAAAATTATTACACCGAAGGCGCCAAAAGTCTGCTCATATGAATCTGTCAAAAGTGTGCAACAGCCCAACAGCAAGTTCAAGACTGATTGCTTTCATTCCAAACACGCACTTTGTACACACTTCCACATATAACCCTCGCTCATTTGTTATTCTTCTTGTTGTTGCTTTTTTTTACTACCAACGCTACGCACACAAAATAAGTGATGAACCTTAAGAACATTCAGGCGCTGCTAGGGCACCTTCAGCTCCAGTCTGCAAGCCATCAAATGCAATCAACCAACAAACACCTAGTGGCAACTAAGTCACTTGATGTTGGCGTGTTTTAGGGCCAATTGTTGAAAGGCTGTTGGGGTTAATTGCAAAGCACGAGAGATGTGAGTGTTGCAGTAGTTCAAGTTGCAAGTATCAAGCAGATGGACAACACAGTTAAAGTTGCATTTCGTTGGCACACATACATTCGCTTGGATATTCTAATCATAGTTTAGCAATCAACCGAGCTACCAACTTTTTTCAAGTGATCTCTGAACTTCCGTTGCTATTCATTCATTGGGCGTGTCTGATGGGAATTATCATTCGCTACCTCTCTTTGGTGCCATAAATGCGAATATAAAATTTAATTATTTGAAGCAAGATGCTAGAGTTAGGGAAAAGGAAATTTCATGGATTTATGTTGCACATCTGATGTGACAGTTCTTGGCCGATTTACATCATTCCAATGGTGTGATTTGTGGAACTTCTTAGAATAATAATGCAACGAAAAGCAAGTTGAATATTTTCCTTCACAGAAGTCGCCGAAGTCTCTTTTGCTCTTTTTTCAGCGAGTTGGCATGAGTACAACCTGTTTTCAATCTTCGAGACATTGTGCAGCTTTCAAATAAATATCCAAATTATATACATACATATGTATCAAGTTGAGATCAAACCATTTTTCCAAAGTTTATTTTTAAATTGAGGTATTACTTAATATTTTTTCATATGTTAGCACCATTAAACACCTTTAACGTGTACGAGTATGACAATGCCGGCCAATCATATGTCAAAAAATTGAAAAGCACATGTATTTAAGAGCAGTGAAAAAGTGTTTAATCAAACAAATTTCATGGACGTACACAATTTTAATATAAAAATTAATCTAATATATGTGTATATGCTCTAATGCATTGAAATAAAAAATAGTTTTTATCAATTGTGATACTATTGAATTGCATAACAGCAAACATTTCAAACTGCGGTTAGGCAGGTAGTGGCTTTACTGTTTTGGTTTTTTATTTGAATCTTACGGGAGGTGTTCGAATTCAAATTGATATCAAAGAGCTTCTGAAGTGGGTAACTAAATTATTTACGTATAAGAAAGTGTAATTTGGCTGGAGAATGGGTTGGTTTTTCAATAGAGGTACAATTGGATCAGTTGCTCAATGCAAACCTGTGTACATGGGAGTCCATTTCTATTGAAAGATGACAAAAATTAGCAGTCTTCGGCATGTTGGGAGAAGGTTTAAAAGGCAGTATTTTGAAAATCTTCTACACTTCCACTAAATATTCCGGAATATCGTTAATACTACTTTTCGATTTGAGTTTACTGGGCATACATATTTACATAAGTAGGTATGCATATATGTACATAAGTAAAGTGTAGTCCTTTTGCTTTTTGCAGCATTTACCAGCAACCAGTCAAGCTCTAGGGCATGCTTCTACGTTAAATTTCTCATCAACTCGACTTAGTTGCCCGTCATTTAAGTACGTACAAAATTGCACCGTTTAATTTGATTTATTTATGGTTCTGGTAATATACATATGTACATACATATGTATGTGCATGCAGACGCTCCAGGTGGATTTATAGAATTTTAAAAAATATTTTGTTCTGCCTAAAGGTGTTAAAAATTACAAAGCAGCTAATTGTCTCGAATTATGCTTTGCATCTGCATCTAATTTGTTTTTGCTTTGGTTGCTGTTACTACTGCAGGAGTTATTGTTGTTGTTGTCTCTGCTAGCCACAGCAAATCCGCTTTATACTAAACCTTAAAAGTTTCGTGGCTACAAAACTACGTTTGGTCTGGAAGAACTCGAAAAAACCCTTCTCCGGACTTGTGAATACAGACCATAGCCGTGTAAGTTCTGCGTTCTTCCATTTCGAGCCAGTTTGGCCCTGCTCATCCCACCACTAGTTCTTTTGAACTCGCTGCAAACATAAAGAAGAAAAGGTCTTTATGCTGTCTGCGATTGTCATAAACTCATACCGAACCGCTAGTCCTTCCAATTTCCTTATACGACACACTAACAGCGATTGCATCACAAATCATTATTATTTATCAAAACAAACTTATTAAGGAAATCCACTTAATTGGCAAATGTTGTAAAATAAATAACCTTTCCAACTGCAACAACAATAACTTAACTAGCTGAGCTCCATGCGCTCTTTGAGCTCCACTTAACATTTTATCCATAAAACATTCTTTCTAACATAACTCAAACTAAATATGGTTGTGGTACGTAAAGAACTTGTGCGGA
The DNA here is from genome assembly GCA_951509765.1 of Sphenella marginata. NCBI lineage: Eukaryota > Metazoa > Arthropoda > Insecta > Diptera > Tephritidae > Sphenella > Sphenella marginata. The sequence continues at coordinate 10,502,492 of OX608080.1, read as the reverse complement.
TTATTCGTATGCATTGGTATTTGTGTGCGTATGTGTGCCATTTATGGCCACTTTGAGATATTATGACCATATTACGCTCAGGCGACCAAAGCCACAATTGCCACTGTCACACGGCTATGGCGGCTAATGCAGTTGAGGAGGGCACACATTAAAGCCACAAACTCCAAGTTCATTTAATAGCAATGCCAACAACAACAAAACACACAACTAAAACGGCAACTGAGTGCCGATTAGAACGTGCACGCATGCGCAAAAACTAGGAAAGTTTAAAAGAACTCGAAATGGTGCAGCATCATCTGGGATATGTAATAATTATTGCAACGGCATTACTAATTAGAGCGTATCACAAAAAAATAATCGTATCTCGATTTTTTTTGGAGATTTTAAAAATGTTAACTTTTCAAAGCACTTTGTTAATATAATTTTTTTTGTTATAACTTTACTTTTTATCCTTTGATTTGAATGCGTGATTTATTGTTGTAAAGGCGTCCATCCATGTCACATTTCGTCTATAGGGGCCTTGAAGCTGATATGTCAACTTTAGCTTTTATCCAAATTTATTTAAAACTAACACCCTGTACTTGAAAAAAATTTAGATTCAACTAAGTGGCAACTTAGGGATAATTCTGGCGTCATAATGAGTGCAAAAAAGTCACTTATCAAAACTATTTTTTAATTTTATTAAATACAGGGTGTTCTTTTTTATTAAAACTATAATAAAAACTGCAGCTGGCATAATAGATTAATAGTTTGTTTCTATTGAAGAAACGTTGCCTTTATAAAAATATAAAAATTTTGAAAATCGAATCATTAAAAAAAACATATTTTTCTGCTTAAACAGGGTGACACAAATATATATTTTCTTCTTTTTTTGAAAACCTCTTAAAGTAAGTTTCAAATTTTATTTCCTCATACAACGTAATACGCTCTACTGTACATGCTTGTGCTTGGGTGTGTGCTGGGAGTGTGCATCCCTGCAATAGCGAACGCATTTTTATTAGCAACACGACGAGCATGGGAAGATAAAAATTGTAGAAGACAATTTGATGTAGATGATTTGCGCGCGACAAGACGAACTCTCGGCCCATATAAAGGCACAAGCGCGTTAAGTGAATTGTGCAGTAGCGAAAGGCAGGAAGTAATTTGCTATGAGATAACGAAATGCTACCGGAATTTTTTTCATGGCGACATGCAGTTATGTGAAAGAATATAAAATCCGAAGCTCACTATGGGAGGGACCATTTAATACTTTAAAATATCTGTTGTTTTTGTTGTAGCAGTTGTTAACGCGAAAACATGAAGTTTCCATAGAGGAAACCGCTAGGTGGCGCAGTAGTTGATGCCTGTAGAAAAATGGAGAACTTCATCAATCAATTCCAAAATTAAAATTCATCGCTTTGTTGAAGCAAAAACTGCTGCCTTTTGGTCAATATAAAGTCAATCTTGTGAATACTTTTTTTTTTATTATCGTTTTGCTATGATTTGCAATTCAAATACAAGAGCCATGCCTGCTGTGCTTTTTAGATTTATTAGCCTTTATTAAATTTTTTTTTCGCTTTTTAACTGGCTCTTTGGTCATAAATTTGCATTTTTATCTAATATGATTTATTAATAAATTTAATGCTTTCAATATAAATGCGGACAAATTGTTAAAACTAGCAAATACAACACCACTTCTTTGTAACACATACTCACACCGAAAGCCAATGAATCAATCTATTGAGCAAGTGATCAGTTTGGCTTTCCGTTGCACAAATTTGTCATGGGAAAGTTTTGTTATTGATCACTTTGTTGTGAAGTGAGCGCTATAGGAGACGACATATGAAGGGGTTAGAAGTAAAAGGATCTAAGCGAGTCCGACATTTTGATTTCTCCAGAGTTTGATTTCACTTAGAAACCCATCGGATTTAATTTGGAATGTGCTCCTGAAATTTTTACATATGGCAACACTCTATTTTCTGTCATATCTGACATCATTTGAATTGAACAAAACACGTGATCGAACGAAAAATTGCAAAAATATTTAAAAAAATACTAAAGAAATAAGAAAATATATATGTATTTCTGTGGCAAAAGGTAGTATGCATAATATAATAACACGCATTGTGTTTTAGTAATTAATGAAATGCCTAACAAAAAAGTAAAATATGAGGTTTGGTATCAGTTGGAAAATATTGATGGAACTCAAGTCGGAATATTGTATTCCAAGTGGAGAAATAAGCATATTTTCATATCAAAAAAGTTTCCTTTTGCTGGATAATGGACTATTTTTCCAATTGATCTTAAGTTAAAAATAAAAGTTGGCAATTGTAAGACGGATTTGATCTGAAATGAGCGTCAAATTTACAGCGTAGATCTTTGCGTGTTGTTGCGTTGTTCTTCATACTGCCGGAGTATGAGGCAGGCGCGACCTACTGAATTTGTCTACCGCATTTCGTCCTAAATAAAACCAGGCATAAGTTGTAGTAAAAATTTTTGTTGGTCTAATTTTCTACCACTGGCCAAACTAGTGTCTACAAATAGCTAGTTTAAGCATTTTTTATTTTATCGCATATGCTAGGTATGTATGTATGTAATTTGATTTTGGCACACGTCTTTTTGCCATTTTGTTGTTTGTTTATGCAATTTATTAATCTTTTAAAAAATCAATATCCATCCATTATCCGCATAAAATAACTCATACATACTAATTTGGACTTTACATTCTAGTCATTTGCATTTTTAAACATAATTTTTCGCACTTTAAAAGTTATGTTGTTGTTTACGTTTAGTTTGAATTTTGCGAATTATAATTTATTAGCCATAAGTCACACAAATAACAAAAATAAAGGTAGTAGGTAAAAATATAAAAATCCAATTGACTACACAGTATTTACACAACAAGCATTTAAGTGTTAAATGTATATATTTATGTAAGTGAAATGTTGTTGTAATTTTGTTTTTTTTATGCTAATACACCACATTAGGGATGTCAAAAGCTTTGGATTTTAGCAATCACGGGATTTTAGGGATCTTACTTTACAATTCCGTAATTAGAACTGCGTTTTGGGTATTCGAAAGAATGTAGCCGTTTTTATACTTTTCGACTTAGATTTGAAAAAAAAAAAAAAAATTAACTTGTCGCTTGCAAGATAAAAATATAATAGCGTCATTAGCATGTGCTTTCCGCCATCAACGTACACAATCGCCTGCATTTACCTACCACGTTTGCCACCACAATTGCACGTAGTGCGAAAATGCAGTGGTTCAGTGCAGCCATTAAAGTGCAACACTCATTTAGTTTACCAAGTGGTTAGATGGTTGATTTGTTTTGCGTACTTAGCTTACATGGTTAGTGAGTTGATCTAGTTGTTGTTATTGCTAATGGACGCTCAGGCTGCCGGTCAGCCAATTACCCACATACATACATGCATAGTTAGCTGGTCATATTGTCAGCTCTACTTGGCAAAGTGGTTTTAGTTGTTTTCTATTTTTTGTTTGCTGTTTGCTGTTGTGGTTTCCATTTAAACTGACAATGATTTACGGACATAATCAATGTTAATTTGATCAATTTTCATTGATGATCGTACATGACGTTTTTGTTGTCATTCTACAAAAATAAGCGAGCAGTGTTGAACAAGTGTTGCGTGAATCGCATGAGGGGAGTTACCACATAAAAGCAAAATATTAATTAACATGTAAAAAGTGTATTAAATTACTTGCGTGTTTGTGGTGTTTTTTTTTTTATATTCAATTAAAAAACTTGTTAGACTTAGTTCCAGCACAAAAAATTGTAAAACAAAAAAAAGTTGTATTGCATCGGCCGGGAATCGAACCCGGGCCGCCCGCGTGGCAGGCGAGCATTCTACCACTGAACCACCGATGCCTGTTATATACAGTTAGGCTAAACAGCTATACACACAAGATAGGAATGGGATAGGAAGTAATAGCAGTAAAAGTAAGCAGAAGCTGCAGTAACAGCAAGTATCGCTGTTAAGGCGCTGTTATGTTGTTGGCAGCGGGTCTAAAAATAGATTTTGCGATTTATTATGGACAACATTAGTTGGAAGTAAAATGTACAAAACGTTCATATGTAAATACATACATACATCCTATGTATAAATACGTACGAATATACAGTTATTAGTATTTGGTGCAATTTTCAATTTAATTTTTACACTTTTCACAGACAAGTCACTTGAATACATTTTACTAAGGAATAATTAATAAGTTATAAATTTAAATAATTAAAAACAATATTTGTTTCCTGCATTTTACAAGTGAATGTTTGTTTGGAAGTTTATTGTGTTTCAAAGTATGGCTTCTAAATTAAATATGTATACAAAACAAGACGAGTGGTCCCAACGATTTTGTGTGTGTGTGAATAAATTATCAGGTGCTGTAAAGTATGCAAAGGATTCGGGCGATGTCTGAAAATACTTTGCCGCGTCGTTTGACATTTAAAACTTTTGTGGAAAAGGAACAGATACACAGACAGAAAATAATTTTAAAAATGGATCAGATGAACTCTATAACATTCCCCAAGTCATCCCCAGCCATTTTTTCAAAGAAATTTTCAATGGACAGACACGACTTTTCTAGAGTTTTATTATGGTATAGATTTTATAGGTATAAACCACTTCCGGCTTATGCGAAAACGTTAAAAAAATTGTGCGTTGCCGCATTGAATTTTATCCATAATTTGTTTTTAATACATTAAATTTATGGCTTTTCATTTAAAAAGAAGCGCTCCAACGGAAAAGAACTACAAATCAGCTTTAGATTTAAGTAAAGGTAGTAAAACCCAGATTCCACACACACACCAGCATGTGTTCCAATTTTTTACGATTTCAGACTTTTACAGCCGTGACATTTCAGTTTAATCATAAATACATATACAAATTTATATTAATTTTTCAGTGTTGTTGGTTTATTGCGAAATAAGCGGATTTCACGTCTACCGAAAACAAATAAAAATTGTTGGGGCGGATTTTGTAAAATTTGGCCTTTTTATTTGACATTTTATTGCTTTATTTAAATGTGTTAGGGTAAAGCAAATGACTTAACTCAAAAAATATACATACATAAAATTTTACATAAATATGCAATAAAAACAGAATTTATGGCTTCTCCTTCCCTTTCGTTGCTTTATCTGGTTTTTTGTTATTCTGGTTTAACGTGTCTAGATTGAGGATGAATAAATATAATAATAGCAATTAACTAAAACAAATTAGTTTAAATTCAAATAAACTCTTTGGCCTTAAATTAAGTATAAGTTAAGATATAAAATATACGGAAATATAAAAATTGTGCACCAGATTTATGACTTAACGAAAAGATGAAACACAATCAAAATATTTTTGCTTGCATCGGCCGGGAATCGAACCCGGGCCGCCCGCGTGGCAGGCGAGCATTCTACCACTGAACCACCGATGCATATTAAAAGTGTGGGTTTTCTGGCAAATCACTGCGAGTTGTGGAAACAAAAAAGTTAAGTAAAATAAAATTTGATAATAGAAAGTTAAAGAGCATTTGCTTAAACCGTTTTATTTATCTAGGACGATAATTTTTATTTGTAATTCAAGTTTCTCAAATCTCGTCAAGCATTTTATCACTGGGGAAATTGAATTTGAAGAATGTAAACTAAATGCCATCTTCAACTTGACAAAAATAAAAAATAGTTTGAGAAAATCCTCATAATTTCAGCAAATAATTTTGTACAAGTTCAAGTGTTGGATACAAAATCAGAAGTGTGATATTCAAAATTTTTAAATTAAGTTCGAAAGCAAAATAAATTTAAAATCATATACAAAATAACTCTTGCGGCCAAGAAAGCACTCGATCACCCGCCAGGCAGTCAGCGAGAATTGTACTAATGAACCGCCGACAAGGTTATATCAAATAAAGGGAGCAATTTCAAGAAAATAGTCTGTGGAAGCTCAAGTGCCGTAAAAAATAATCAGAAGTATGATATATTTTTATTAAACGTCGATAAAACATGAAGTTTACGAAAAACAAAGATGTAATGGTTTGATGAGGAAGAAGATGGTTGTCATCTGCGCGAACCATTAATTGGTGAATCATGAGTAGGACGTCCCAGCAAATGCCGGCAAACCCTTTTTTCATAAAAAGAGTACACTAGAGTCAGGGGTGAGAAAGTCTACAATATCGGAATCGATTATTGAAAATGAAAAAGAAAGTTGTTCTAAAATGTGGCATAGTTTGAAGAGTTTTTATGGGATAGTCAGAAGATAATCCGTCGGATGTACTCTATTGCCTTGTCACTTCCCTAAGCGGGCTTACAAATAAAATACTAAGAATACATTCGAAATTTCTGTACTGCTTTAGTTCATCTTCGATTCCTACTTAACGTTTATTATTACTTTCTGCAATTGATTACCTTCCTTTATACCATATCCAATAAGTTTACGGTACACGATTCAGCAACGTAAAAGTTACTTACGGCAACATTAAACACCAGAATTTATTGCTAACTAAATCAACACTGAGTCAGCCATCACTTCTACATCTTCCAGAGTGCAGTTGGCGTATTTTTTCATAATGAGATTCGCGCTACATTTACCACAACAGTTTCAGTTGACCGAACATATGAATGTACTTATGTGGAACAAATAAATATTATTTACATTGTAGGAGCTAGGGTTGCCATTTGACTAGTTAGAAGACTATTTCCACTTAGGTGCCAGTCTAAATGTCAACTCGACTCGTTGAACACCGTCTGAGGAAACAAAGAGTTTGCGACTCCGCTAAACTAATCAAAACTTCTTCAAGCTTTTTAGTTTGCATCACCAAGATTTAGGGGAGCTTTTGCTGTAAGTGGATATGCTACGCTTCGGTACTAGCCAAAATTACCAACGTTTGTAGTAGAGTCACATGACTTTCTGGCCTTAGGACTCATCCCATCGATGCGAGAGTAATAAGATCTAACGTGAGAATTTCTCGCTTAGCAACTCGCAAAAGAAATTACTGGCAACACTGTCCCGACACGAAATATGTAGGTAGTACACACCTTTCTTACCTCTGTCACACTCAATTTTACTGTGTAGGCTGCCCCGCTGGTCTGCTCATGTTGGTCAGCCACACAAAAGCCAGCCGCATTGGAACGCTTAACGAGTTTAGAGCGGCTTAGGCATCGGATTATATAGGGATTATTTGTGTGTTACGAGGTAGTAGGTACTTGTTGCATTGGTCCGAACGATTTTGTGGTGGCGGCAGAATGCGAAAAGGCAGCAAAGGCGGCGGCGACTTGCTTTGATGATCAATGTGAGGTTCGCGCTTGGGCGCATATTTTTCTCATTTTGTTGTTGTAGGTATGTTTTTTCATATAGCATTTTGCGCTCCGGTTCACAAGCTTTTGCTTTTATTTATTACATTGCACATGTGTAACACATAACAGTATGAATTTCGGAGCCATATGCATCCTCAGCGTTCGTCTTTTGATGCTACATATTTCTTGGGACCTTCTTTCAGTGTTCTTCTGCTCGTACCTACTAGCTATGCCTCACTTTGTTGTAATATTGTTAATACTCGTTAAGGTAGGAAAAATATTTTTACACTTGTTATGCTCTGTCCGGCCACCACGTCGGCTAATGCAACTTTCATGTTTTGCATGTTTATGAATAAATGTGAAAAATCTCCCAATTAATCCAAAGTGGAAAGTGTGGAGAATATCGAAAGAAATTATTTGAATTTTTGGAATGAGTTGGTGTCTCGGTTAGTTTGTGAAATATCGTTAGGTATGCGGGTAGTTGAAGTAACAATTATTTTATATTGTCTGCCCAAGCTTTACAGAACTTTACGTCTTCCCCGAACTAGAATATACATAATTTAGGTAGCCTTTAAAGGAAATAATAAGATGAAGGTCCATATCCAAGACAGCGAAAAACTCTCCTTTTCTAATAATCGGGTTCGATTCCCGGCCGATGCAGCGAACATTTTTTTAATATTTTTTTTAAAACAGAATTTTGCTTAAATCAAGCTATGACTGATATATTTACAACATATTGAAAAAAATTTAAAAAGCATTTTAAACCTTAAAAGATTGACTCACGACTTAAGAACTCAGCTTAACTTTTGTCTACTTTCGTAGCTCAGGACTTGTCTTTATTTCCCATTTAAAAACGTATTAAAATTGAAAACCAGTAGTCAAATCTCAACTTCATCTTCTACCTCTATTACTGGACAGCATCAACTTATATGGTCCTCCTGTTGGTATTGTGCGACATGCGCAATTATGACTTTTGATTTGCCATGACACTTGGCGACACCGCAATCGCCGCAGGTGGGCTGCCATACAAATAGTCAGGCAGCAGATAAACCGCGCAATTTCGTTGAATGATCATGTCGTAAAGAAAAACTGCAAAGTGAAAGGCACAGATGGCAAGCCGCCAAACGAGCTCTCATAGTTTAAAAGTTTGTTAGTTTGGAGCGTCAGCTAGTTGAAATGAGTTGAAGTTTAGTGTCTAATAGTTGTAAGGCATCGGTGGTTCAGTGGTAGAATGCTCGCCTGCCACGCGGGCGGCCCGGGTTCGATTCCCGGCCGATGCAGACATATTTTTTTGTTGGAAAGTGCTGACATTTATGGTGGAGAACACGAACGTCAAAATTGACAATCATTTTATTAAAATAGAATTTATATGCCAAAAAAAAAAAACGAAGAAAGAACACATAAAAAAGACGTTAATTTGAAATTTATTCACAAAATATTTACCTTCTAACACGTTTTTTCTGTTTGCCAAAATTTTTCTTTTCATTTAGCAAAATCAAAATATTTACACCATCAAAAATTTGTGCACCTCATTTTTCCTCAGCGTGAAGTCTTACCGATAGACATAGCGAAAGAAAAACAAGTAAGGAAGTCTAAGTTCGGGTGAACCGAACATTAAATACCCAGCGTTAGTTTTCAGAAAAAGGGGGCGTAGTTTTCATCCGATTTAGCCCATTTTAAGAACCAATCTATTCCGAGCCTAAACAATAGCGAATTTGGTGGGCGCGGCCACGCTCCTTGCTTATAAAGCTTTAACCGCTTACATGAGCCAAAAGTACTGAATCGATCTTTTCAAGGGTTATACCATGTCCTATATATAACTTTGGAAAAGAAGGCGTGCCATGCCCATAACTTTTAACGTATTTTGTGAAATTTTTTGATATACGGATATATGTGTCCATTAATCAATATTTACCTAATTTTAAAAAAGTGGGTGGTGGCACGCCCACGGATTTTATTATGTTGTTTGTCCCTATTTGAAGATCAGTTTTCATTGCAGATAGTTATGATACTTTCACAGTGGCTTGTTAATAGTGAAATGTTGATATTTTGTTTTTTCACTTGTGGGCGGTGCCACGCCCATTTTCCAAAATATTACCAAAAAACCTTTAAACATCACTAATAACATCATCAGGTGAATGAGTGTACTAAATTTTAGCATTATATCTTTATCAGTTAAACAGATATTGCATATTTCGGTTTCCTAACTCTCGTTTAGAGAACTTTAGTCCAAAAAGGGGCGTGGTCGTTCACCGATTTTTCTTATTTTCTGTGGTAGTACTCTACATAAACATAACATGCCTGGTACCTAGTTTCGTAAACCTATCTCACACCGTTCTGAAGTTATTAGCAGTCGAATTTGAAAATTGTCTGACTCATAAGTGGGCGGTGCCACGCCCACTTTCCAAAATTTTGCAAAAATAATGTAAAGAATGTGAAAATTGATGTATGTACCAAATTATATTATTATAGCGGCATCAGTTAATTAGATATGGACTTTTCAATATTTCCACCTCCTTTCAATATAACTTTTATAAGAAAGTAGGCGTGGTCGCCAAGCGATTTCGTTTATTTTCTATATCTGAATTTAACACAACAATAGTATGCCCTCTACAAAATTTCGTTATACTAGCATAAACTGTTCTCAAGTTATTAAGAGTCAAAATTTTAAAATTTCTTCAAATATATGTGGGCGGTGCCACGCCCCTTTTAAAAAAATTTGATAAAATCCGCCTTAGAACATATAAATCAATACATATTGCAAATTTTATCATTGTAGCTGCTTCTGATATGGAATTAAACCGTTTTATACGTTTTTCGAAATTTTCGATATCGAAAAAGGGGGCGTGGTTATCATCCGATTTCGCCCATTTTCAATAGCAACCTACCTTGGCCAGAAAGTAACCTGTATGCAAAATTTCATGCAAATATCTCAATTTTTACTCAAGTTATCGTGTACACGGACGGACAGACGGACGGACGGACATGGCTTAATCAATTCCTCTTTTCAACCTAAGAACTTTCATATATGGAACCCCATATCTAACTCGATTATTTTGCTCCGTTACATAGTACCGTTATGTGGACAAAATTAATATACCCTTGTACTAGTACTAGTACGCTGGGTATAAAAATTATGCTTCTGAGAGTTCTGACTGTTATTGGTGAACAGCTTAAAACACCACACAATCTGAAGGGGTGGTGAATTACAAAAGCTTTTCATCTGTCACTCTGTTGGCAATACAAAATTGGTGACTGTTTTAAAAACAATCATACCTGTTCCAATTTTGTAAAGAATTATTTAGCCCTACTCCAGCTTTATTCAATTTTGTTTTCATTCTTCTTCCTTGTTGCAGGGCTGCTGCTAATAAAATTGTTGATTTAAAAACTTTTTGCGGTAACCAAATAAAAAGTGCTGATGTCAGGACATTCAATTAAATGTGGTTTTAATGTTGAACCCTGCTGCGCAGTCGAAGGTGTAATTTTTATGTCTTTCTTAAACGCTGAAAATAACTTACAATTTGTGTCGTGCGTTATTAAAGGCAGGGCTGCATTTCCTGACATGGATTTTTTTCTTTCCTTTAATAAAAAAAACCAAAGCAAATGAAATTAACAACCTTACTTGTCAATTATTGAAAACATTTAGCTCTGAAATTTAATTAGTTCACATGAACGTACTTTGTAAAAAAATAAGAATAAAAGATTAGTCATATCTCGTCACCATTTGATGCGATAAACGTTATCACAATTCGTACATGTTAATGTGATTTTTAAAACTGTTATAATTGTCAAACAAAAATTATTACGACATTTGAATATTTCACAGAAATAAATAATGCTTTTGTTGACAGCTTGTTGTCTACTTATTAGAGGAAACATTTTACAATAAATCGATGTATGTACATACATATGTAGTCGTAGTACATAAGTCAATAAATATTTTAAAATAATAATCTCCAGAGTCATAGCATTGGTATTCAAGTTTAACATGTTGTTGTCACCTTTTAACCCTTCACTGAATATGCTGACACAACGACATGAGAGCAAAGAGATTACTATTCTAGTCTTATTTATTACAACAAAAATGCTAACACACAGTGACTTATGATATTTAAAGGCTGAAATCAATAATGTAACATTTCAAAATCGTTTATTTTTAAACCAAAGTTCAAAATACCCCGTGGTTAAAAAACAACAAAAGTTGGGGTGCGAATTCGTAACCGTACAATTGATTAAAACAGCTTGTCAAACAGCTGACCATAACGAAATGGCGTATCAACACCTGTAGCGCGATTCACTAACTTTTAACAATTTCCCAATAGAGATATTTATCATTAACGTATACTGTTTAATTTAACAATTGTGCGATTCACTAACTCGGATTTAACAATAACGTTTAAATAATTGTTTAAAATGATGACATGTGGCATCTCAGTCGAAATTGACTAGAACGTTGCTTAGATGTTAAGTGCAGTATTTGCCAGCGCCGCCGTTGGTGTCGCAGTAGCGCAGCTGACAAGCGTCTGGATAACAAAATAGACGTCGCAAGTTCGATACCAATAACTAGGAGACATTTTTTCTGAAATATATTTTTTTTAAATAAATACTTTTTTTTTTAAATATAGAAATACTTCTTGCTCAAAAAATTTGTTTTTAATTTATTTTTATTTTAACCAATATTTCAACGACACCAACGGATAACGTGATAAAATATCAATTTACAAATCGACTACGATAAATTAACGATTGAAGAGTTGACAAAAAGTTAGTGAATCACAAAATTGTTTAAATTATTGTTAAGTTAATTTATCGTTGACAAATTACGTTAAAAAAGTTAGTGAATCGCGCTACTGTTATACAATCGGCAAGTAGTTTTGATATACACTGCTTTATCGACCTTGAAACTGCTTCTTAAGTTAAAGCATCATTATATAGATTGTAAAGAAAAGTATTATTCAAATTTGGGACTTTTGAAAAGTGAGGTTAGAAATCATAACTTTTTAGTAAAGTAACTGTATAATTTTCTGATGCACTGTACATGGGTACTTGTCATTTACACTGCTCGCCAAACTATGTACATGAAATTCGTTTGCGGTCGCTTTCTGGTAATTTTTTACAGCTCAGCGCGGACTAGTTACGCCCTTGCCACTACACAACTCATTGCCACTTTGCGTTTCGCTCTCCAGCTTGTGTCTTTCTTCTTCTTTTTCGTGATTCCTGTTTACAGCTTGTATTTATGGGTTGTGGTAAAATCGTTTGCTGTTGTCTCTTCTGTCTCGCTGCAGTTTTCGTATCTTTATCTTGAATGTTGGTAATAAAATTGTAATAAAATCGATTTTTATGCGTTGATATGAAATGAAAACATTTAATTTATTACGTACTTAGGTGAATGTGACTTTAAGCGTTTGGTTTTTGTTATTTCGTTTGTTTGTTTTATTTTGTTTCTTTTTATTATTTTTTTGTCTTTGTACATTGTTGTGCTTTTTTCGTTGAAGTTCAATGGGTCAATGTACATAGTTCAATTTGATAATTTTAAATATTTTTAAAAAGCGTTAAGAGTCGTGATGTGGTGGAATATTTGTTAGCTGTTGTTGTTTTTATTTGCCATGTTTTTTATTTGTTGGTTGTTGTTCTATACTTCGCCATCTAACAAAAAAAAAAAACATTCCTGTCACAACCCACATTTCATTGACGCACAATCGCAACCGTGTATACCTTTTAATACCCAGTTGCCATAGCACTGAAGAAGAAACTAAATTGAAATAAGAAGAACAAGACAGTAACATAACATAACATTATCGGTCGATGAAATCTTCACAGTCGGTAATGCAGTTCACTCACCTTGTCTCCATGATAACGCTGTCAAAAAGTTGAAATGTTCAGAAGAGGCACAAAGGTTTGAACTCAAATGAAGTGTAACAGCAGGGTTCCCTTATACAAAAAATGTATATGATTAGTGGCATGAAGAAATTTTTTATGTTTTGCAAGGTCACCCTGTGTCAACTATTTTATTCACATTCATTGTATGTGTAAACAACTTCATTCATCATACCCGCAGTTGAGTATAAAAAGTTCTACTCCATTCAAACTCACCTCTTCCTTCTACAAATATTCAGCTGCCCCAACGCGGACGGAAGTCCAAAATTCGACAGCATTTTAATTAAAAGTCACACAATTTTAACACTAACATAACTTTCTTCTTTTTTAATTAAGGCGACGAGCGCTTACATTTACACAAACTCGCACACACAAACTCCACACGTTTCCTACCTCTGTGGATGAGTGCTCCAAGCGAGGTACGCGATCCAAAGAGGAGCATATGTACATACACACACACACACACAAGCGTATCTGGATCGTCTTCAATGTATGTAATCATGTGTTCACAATTATTCCGCCTTGGGGCTTGCCACTTACCTTTTTACTACGTGTTGGCAAAGAACGCGCCCCAGACAGGCGACGAAGTGGCGACACGTTGTCCGTCTGCATTTTACGTTTCACGTCCCTCTACACCGATTACGTCACGAAACTCTCATCGTCAACACTCGTCCCTTTCAATAAGCACAAAACTGACCGACTGACTGTATACGAAACCTGTATGAAACAACAAAAACAATAACTACAAACTCTTGTGAAGACAAACGATCTTCGAAAATGTGGCACAGTGCATATTGTTTGTATGTACGTCTGCGCGTTCTGGTTGCATGATTGCCACTGCTCGTTTGGTTTTGCCTTAATTTGAATCGTTTGTCTTCTTGTCTTTGTCGTATTTGGGGGCCAAGTGGAGTTTGGTAGAGTTCTTTGTTGTTTACAGTGATTTCTTCTCGTTTTTTGTAATCTATTTTTTTGCGCTTTGTTGTTGTTTTTATAATTTTCTTGCACTTGTTTGCTGCCGTGCTTACAATTAATTCAGGTGGCGCTTAAAGTTGAGCTGAGCATTTCTTGCATTGCGTGGTCTCACAGCATCCTTTGCTGTTGTAATCAAAGTGTTTGTGTTGCATGGTGGAGTGTGGCAAGTACATGTGGTACGACATGTCAAGACAAGTGAACAGGTTCTTTGCCTTACATGGGTTACATGCACGTAGCACAATACTGGGTCTGGCCATTGGTACTTAGTTACTTTTTTCTGATGAAAAAGTTGAGGGATTGTCAATTGGTAAAGGTTACTTTGTGGTAAAGGTTACTTTGTGGTAACGATTACTTTACGGTAACGGTTAATTTGCAGTAACTATTACTTTATGGTAACGGTTACTTTATAGTAACGATTACTTTATGGTAACTGTTACTTAATAGTAAAGATTACTTTGTGGTAACGGTTACTTTATAATAACGATTACTTTATGGTAACGATTAGTTTATAGTAACGATTACTTTATTGTAACGATTGCTTTATGGTAACGATTGCTTTATGCTAACCGTTGCTTCATCGTAATTTTTACCTTATCGGAAATTGTAATTCTAGCAGAAACTGTTACCTTATCAGGCAGTTACTTCATAGCAATCAGCTACTATATAGTAAACGGTTACTTTACACTATAGCAAAACACAAAGAGCCTTCACTCATCTATCATACCAACCATCTTTAGTACTTTTATTTTAAAAAAGCTTGTATACTTTTGCCCCGATCAAGTATTTATGTACCGACTAGCTCACATGCAATGTCACGAAAGCTTTAACGACGCCACTGGGTGGAATTTTTTCACTGTGAAGTGCTGCTGATAGCGACATGTCTCACAGACAAACTCGGCATTTCAATGCTTTTGAGATTAATGTCAAAAGGTTTTTAATTTAATTAGATAATTTGCTTCAAAGTATTTTAAACAGTCGTCTGGACTGTGAAATATATTTGCTATCAATTTTTTTTTGTTGCTGGGTGTTTTGAATCGTTTTGAAATTGATTACAATTAATCATTTTAATGTTTTTCTTTTTGTTTCTTTCTAGGTAAGTTCATATCTGGAGAATACTTTTAAGTGGGTGAACAAAAAAAAATGTGAGCAAGTGAATGAACAAGAGAGAGAGTGAAAGAGTGCTAGCTGCTAATTTAAACTTATGTCTGAATTTAATACCAGCTAATTATTTTAAAAAAAGGTATTCTGTGAGATTATTTAAAAGAAAAAGTTGTGCTGCATCGGCCGGGAATCGAACCCGGGCCGCCCGCGTGGCAGGCGAGCATTCTACCACTGAACCACCGATGCTTCATGAAATTTATAAAAATGTTACAACTGAAAAATACTACTAAAATTGAAAAATAGTGTGAAGCCTTGAGGCAAACTTTCTATCACTAAATAACCGATGATTTACCATAATTATATTCTATTCTTATTAACACTTATTTTTAAATGTATATAAAATTTAAACTAAAAATCTTTTAAGAATGACCATGGACAAAAAGTGTAAGTCTCTGCATATATTTGGAAATATTGAGGTTAGAACACTGAAATTTAATAAAGAATTATATGAGGTTACGCTCTAGTACTCCTGAAATATTATGAGAGAAGAGAAAAGGAAGTGGTGCCACGCCCTTATTATGATAAATAATAAGCAATCTAATATTTGGTATATAGGAGGGGAAAGAGAAAGCGTTACAAAAATGGGAATAGAATGAGAGATGTTATTTGGAATAGGAAAGAAGGAAGAACAGTAAATAAGTCTGGTTCAGGCATCATAGGAATTGCAATCGAATAATTATTATGTAGAGTAAGAAGAATAAAAATAGGAAGAGGCAGAGGCAGATGAAAAGGAAAGGGTAGAGACAGAGGAAAATAAATACCAGCTTGCCCACTGGCTTATTCAGCAACCAAAAAATGGCGAAGTGGCACGACTAAGAACCGGACACTCTAAAAGATTAAAAACTAAATTATCCGAACCTTCAAATGCTTTACAACCTAAAAAAAAAAAATGTTTATATCTTAGTTAAAAATAAAAAAAATCGATTGCATCGGCCGGGAATCGAACCCGGGCCGCCCGCGTGGCAGGCGAGCATTCTACCACTGAACCACCGATGCTTGTTGACATTAGATCTCCGGTGCGTCTCTGGAAGAGCTGCAAAATATTTCTAATAATAATTTTATTATTAAAAAATATTTGCTGATAGTCAACAAAAAAAGCAAATACTTATTTTGCATTATGTATGTATGTATGTATGTATGTCTATGCACATTTCTACAAGCGCTTATAGATAATCATATACCCAGCTTCCAATCAACAGCTAATGCGGACTGAAACTCGTCCAAGTTAGTTTATTTCGGAAATCTTTAAAAGCCATAGCTCGAGCAAAAATTTATCTCTCGTTGAGGGAAAATGTTTTTTTTGGTGGAAAATATTTATTGGGAAAATAGGTGAAGTCATTCATGAGTTTCACCCGAACTTAGACTGCCTTACTTGCTTTTATATAAAATCCGCTTGCCATACTCATTGGTTTTATTCTGTTCAAATTAAGCTACAAATTTATGGCCTTCTTTAATTAATTAATACCAAAAGCAATTTTTTTAATCTTTAATCCCTGTGTAACTAATCTGAATTAACTTCATGCTAATCGAATTATCAAAACCCTTCACAGCCAAGTTAATTTATGTTATACAGCGAAAGAAAGAAAAAAGCAAGACGAAAAAATATAATTTCAAATTTTTATTAAATTTTCACAATAAATCGAATTTATTACGCTTATTTCCTGTCATTTGCTTAGCTCTCTTCCCTTCTACGCTCTGCCATTTTCAATTCATTCTTTGCGCGCACAAAGCATTGATTAATTCTGACACCATTTATCACGCTACTCTACCGTTTCTCAAGAACTAAACTGATATTGAAGTAGAAATATTAAATTCGTAAGTTGAAAAGAAGTTAACGTAACAAAGTTAAAGCAATGAACAAACGAACGAAGGAACGAACGAGTAAACAACAATTGGTTGCTTGATTCGTTTGTTGGGCTGATTCATTGGCACGCCAGCAGCAGCGTTCACAATAAAATCCAATCAAGCGATTGGTTGCGCATGCGCGTGAAGCCTGTACGGGAACAAAGCGAACCCAGCCACATTTAATGATGTTGAGCTTCAGTCAAGCGCATTTCACATTGAGCATAATCTTGATGCAGCGCGAAATGAAGAGAAAGAAGCAGAAAGCAAACTTTAGCTGTTATGAGTTCGTCCAAAGCTGTATGACGGAAAAATGTGCTTCAATGTTTGAACTCATTTCGTTTCGTTTGTGTAGATTTCTTTACGTTTTTTCAAAGGTAGGTACTTGGCTGATAAGCTGAAATGCATGCAACCACGTTTTGAATAGCCAATTTTGTATATTTTTCTACTCATCGAGGTCGCACTCGCTTGAGTGAGCTGAGGCTGCATACATTGTTGTGAATGCAACAAAAATCCAATTTGACACGCAATCACGTAGAACCAATCGTTTTTGGAATTTACGTATTGAGCGCTTTTCTTCTTCTTTCACTTTTTTTGTTTGCTGCTCACGCCAAACTCTTTTTAATAGCTTAACTGATGCGTTTTCGCCACACTTGAGTTAAAGAAATGTGATTTCAATTAATATACCCAGTAGTGGATTTGATTTTGGAGGTAGATGCCACGCCCCCTATTTTGATAACTGTCATTTTATTCCGTCAGTATAGTATTGATATCGTTCAGCTCCATCCCACTTTCCAGATCCCAGTCATTAATCCTTTTCGAGAATTACGCCTTTAAAACCAAGTTTGTATTGGAGCTGCCACCCCCTCATTTTTCGATAACTCTCATTTTCCTCCGAGAGTATGGTATTGATATCGTTGCTCTCTATACCAATATTCAGATCCCTGCCATTAACCTTTTTACAGATATTCAGCCTTTGAAGAGAAGTAGATATGTAAGGTGCCACGCCCCTTTTTCCCATAATATACAATTTCTTCCATGTGTAGGGTATTGATTTCGAATACCGCCTTACATATCCATCTTCAGGTCTCATACAACGCATCGCCACACTTTTCAAAATCTATCAGCTCAATATGAAAGTTTCAGAAACTCTCCGAAATCTCTCCGAAAATCTCGGACCAAGAGATTAGTGTGACCCCGACTGGAATTTTGCTTTGGAACACAGGTTGTAGATTGGATAGCGCATTTGTTATGGCGCAGAAACTACCGCTCGAAAGACTTGGCAGTGATGGGGTAGACTGAGTTGATAAGTCCGAGATTTTAACGGATTGAAACTACTAGCCGAACTAATGAGTTCCACCAAATCAATATTATTATTAATGAGAAAATCAAGCGCTTGTCCACAGTTCCCGTCAGCAGTCCACGGCCACCGAGATCTCTCTTGTAATACCACCACTGCCGGGTATCTAAAAAGGCTCCTATTTGATCCTCACCTCTTAAGCTCATTTTGTGTTGTTGTTGTACGGACCTAGAAATTTACATACATACGTAGCTATTTTGTAAGCTGAGTAATCTCCGATTGTGCACGCACAAGCAAAACGTCGAAACCAAGCGCGATCCGCCCGATCGTCATGAATGAGCTACAAAACGAACAACGTTGAACGTGAGGTGGCGGCTAGGTCGTCATGTAACCCAAGTACGTTCTATTTATGACAGCAGCGTTGGGTTGTCTTAAGATCTAGCAGCTGCACTTCTGCTCCCAACTGTATCTCTATACTGCCTGCGTGTAAGTAGGAATATGAAGCTCCGCCAGCGCACATTTGCATTATGATTTATACCATGTTTTGGCGTCTTTATAGCACCCACCCGCCTGTGTCCGAACTTCCCATGCTTTATGCGATCCTGCGCAAGTCTGAAAAATTATATGTGCGATTTGGTTGATAAGACATTGAGAGCCCACAGCATTGTTTTGTCCAACAGTGAATGATGATGCGACGCAGTCAGTAAGCCAAGCATCAACACAGCTTTTGGTGTGGGTACGCACGCAGTCGCCACCTTCATTTGAACTTGCAAATGCGGATGTACCGTAGCAGAGGTTTTGCAAGTTGTGGAGTTAAAGCGTTGGAGGTTGGCTCGCAATTGACACAATCTCTGCGTGGAAATCTGCGATGAGGCTAAGCTCAACTTATGCCATAAACACAAGCGGGTGCCTATGCGTAGCTTTTTCTCTTGGCTCATTCTTCTTCTTCCTTCGCTCTTTCCTCATTTGGTCAATGTGGAGGATGCCCAGGATGCCAATTTATTGCGCTACTGAGTTTTTTCTACCCATTCTACCCTCTTCTTCTTCTTCTTCTTATTTGTCATTGCTTTGCTTGTGGGCCTTTCGGTATCCTAACTGGCATCGGCATCTTGCTCATTTAACCATTTCATTTCATTTCGTTTGTCTCTGTTTTTTTCGCGTATTTTAATGGCGGCAAATAATTTATTTGATCACACTTGGAAGGTCTGCTTTGAAGGTAAAGCCGCATTGGGCATTCTTCTATTCATTCTTGGCATTCTCGATCTCCTTTCTCTTCGCTTTGCTCCAACGAGCTTGATCGTTTTAAATCGTTGTGGTTGATTTGTGTGGATTTTATGTAAGATTTATGCGTCCAAATAGGTTTTGGGACGTTTAAGAATTAGGAATTGCGCAGTTTTGCATAGCATTGAAATTGCTATAGGGTGAAGTGTGGATTTTGAGGTTAGAAATTTTCCAAAATTTATATCGCACCTGAGTTGATGAGTTCTAGGAAACTTGGTTTGGAGTGCTTAATGTATGCGGTTGCTTTGGGTAAAAGGTTCACAAATTCATTTATTATGCTTAGGGAATTTATAGGGATTCCTAAAAAGACTCACAGACCATAAGATTACCACCTCAACGTGACGGCTGTTCCTGACTAATTTAAAAGCTGACTAGTTCGAAATGAAGCCATACGGTACCAATCTTTTTCCTTACGGAAGGAGGGGTGATCTCTCGATACCATACGCTCTTCCTTAGGGAAGGAGGGGTGACTTAACCTAGAAGATTGGCCATAGCAAGTTGTTCGCGCGCCAATCGGGTACATCTGGCAAAGGACTGTCAAAAGAACTTCCAGAACCTTCAACTCGAACCGACTATTTGACGCCCCACAGAAGAAGACAGTAAAAATAGGCAGCAGCGGAGGTCTGGACTGAGATGAAATAGAGAGAAGATGACTTGGTCTTTATTGGTGTTTTCAATAGGCGTCAATGATAGTTTAAGAAGAATGACAGACGTGGGTGGAAACCAAACCGCCGTAATCGACTACGCGGTTAGTCAAGGGGCAAGAAATGAGGATGAATTCTCCTCAGAGGGAGAATACTTCAGAGACCTTAGATCGGGCTATCGCTACATCAAATGACAATCTGACAATCCTGAGGAGTTCGAGAAAGATCATTCCGCACTAAGAGTGGGTGTTTTAGATCCGTTAACTTGAATTTCTAATGCTAGCACCATCTTCTCCGTTTATTGCGTGGATGAGGTGGCCGTGTATTCCTTGTTGGGAAAAAGGCCAATAACCTGTAACCTAAAGTAATTGAGTCTGAATTCCAACGATGTTTGCAAATCGTTGGAGACTGAACTGATTTGAAGCCTAGATCCTAATAAACCGACCTCATATACTCACGATAGCTTCCAATAGTATTTGGTACGACTGCCTCCTTGCTGTAGTGGGCATATGCTGACCTAACTTATCAATTGCCCCAGGCTCGGGTACGCTAACCTAACTTAATTTGGAATCCAAGAAACATCTTAAAACAACAAAAATGGCTATGATCGAATTCAAGAAATGGGAATTTCATGTTTTTCCAACTTTGCTACATTGTTGACCATGTTGTTACATTTGCAGACGCGCATCTGTGAGGCATGTGGCACATTTCACACTGTCCGCTTCGACGCCTACCGATCAAAATATTGCACACATTATGAGCTGTCGCGCTTCCAGAGACAGTAGCCAACTTCGATGTACCGCAGGCTTTGAATATGTTCGTTGAATAGTATATATAGAGGATGGATCACACAAATTTGCGCTTGCATATGCAAAGTCCTACCACGATTGCGCACTGGTAAAGCAGCGTACGAGCAGAGCAACGCGCATGCGCACCAACACAACACAATTCACGCCAAGCAGAAATGTGCGGCAGCAATAACCAAAATCGAAAGCAAAACTTTTCATACCTTTTGCGGAATATTTTGCAACAACCTTCACACCGTATGATCAAATACAACAACAGCAACAACAACGTGCACACAATCCACACCGCAAACACTTTTTGGCATCACGCTCACCCTGCGCGCTCTTCTCCTTCAGACGCAGCAATCACAGAATGAATCTTAAAATCTTTGCGATACTCTTTCATAAAACAACAACAACAAAAGAATAAGCAAAGAAAGCAATGCCAAGGTAAAAGCAAGAAATCCTCATCACAAACAGCCTCCAAGGCAACAATACCAACAAACAACAAATAAATCGCATAAATTGAAGAAGAATACAAAGTAAAGGAACGCAATGCGAGTAACCACGCGCAACACAAATCGCAAATCGCGCAACAGACGCGACTTTACGTCGCCAGTGCTGTCAATTTTACAATGGGCCAGCTAGCAGTGTTGTGGCTCAACAACTTACGGCCTGCTAGTTAAGCTGATTCTGGTTCAGTCTGGTGTGGTAGACGTTTGGTGCATTGAAGCTGATGCCCGTCGCTGATGCCAATGTTGTTGCTTGGTTAAATGCTAAATGTTTGGCTGGCGCGCTTTGCTAAGGTAGGTAAGCCATTCGGGCAGCCGGGAAGACAGTCAGCGTAAGATCTCCGCTGCTGATGAAACTTATAATGCGCAGTACTTTGTTTTGGTCTTCTTGGTTATGTAAGAAATGGAATTGCAAAAGAGACGATAAATACATAAATTGGAGTTGAAGTGTACTTAGGCTGAAACAAGAACGCAAATTGAAGGCGACCTTAGCTCTAAAGGTACCGTTGGGTAGTTAGGAAGTCTAAAAACTCCGTATTTAAGGTAGAAATAGACGCCGCGGTTTTCGATTCTGGTTGGTTGAATGATTTAGGGAAATTTTTTTATTAGTGCTTGTGGGGACGACCAAAACGATCTTCAGCCAGTTATTTTCGTTCCCAACTGTTCTTGCTCCTGTTCTTCTAAATGACTCTCAGCAGCGTTTGAGAGTCCTTTCTAGATTTATAGCTCAGTCCTTTAGCCTTAGAACAAACACGCGATAAAGCAGGTAAGGCAGTCCGCGGTAAGGTAGAGACGATTAAAATTCAGGCCAGCACTAAACTAATCTCTGTAAAGAACTACCCTCATATGGCCCCCGGCCGCTCTAGTAATTATTAAAAATAATAAATTTCACTTGTATTTGCTCTACATATATCGAAGCACACTGCAATATATCGATGTTTTTTTTGTCATCCTTGTTGGTTGACTTATCAGATAGAGAAATGTTTCTGCAACATGTTGCGCAACATTCGTTTCTCTGCATCAAATTTCAAAGCGTTAAAGAGGTTCTTAAAAAAAAATAAGTTTAATAGCTTCAATTTTTTCTTCTTCTCCCTGTATTAACAAATATTTACATTACGTTATCACACACATTTAGCACAAATAATCAATATATCAATAAAAAAATAATAATATTGATCCATTGTTGTTCGAATTATTATTGTTGCTGATACAAAAATCAATATAGATTCAGGTCTTATTGCTTAATACTTCATTGCTTATCGAAGTGGTATATCTTTATTGTAGTCAAACAAATTGAGTAAAGGAAATTGCTGTACAAAATACAAGAAAGGCAACAATAAATATGAAATGCAATTGACTTCCCTCAGCACTTTGGTTGAGTGATTGTACACAAAAGTCATAACTTCCATCATAAATATTATCAATTAAAGAAGAAAAAAATTAAATATTTTCTAAGAATTTTATGCAGTCAATTTATTGCTTTGCAATTATCGTTTTACAATATTAAATTTTTTTTTTTATTAAATGGGACTAAAAAAAATTCAAACGTTAGCTCTTATTCGTAAATAAAAACTCATACAAAAATAAACATTGTTTAAGTCTGCAAAAAATTGCATTCTATAAAATGTTCCTTGAAATGATTAACGTTACTAAACAAAACACGAAATGGGAACAAAAAGTTCGAAAATGATCCCGAAAACATTTTGAAACGGGCCCCAAAAAGTCCCGAAATAATGGCAAAAAATCACGAAATGATCCGAAACTAAATTCGAAAAAGTTCCAAAAATGATACAGAAAATAATCCCAAAAATGTTCCAAAATAATACCAAAATGGTCCCAGAAAATATCCCGGAAATGTACCGAAATGATTCCCAAAGAGTTCCAGAATGATCTCGAAAACAATCACACAAGGCTACCAGAAAGAATCGCGAAAAGGTCACGAAATGATTCAAAACAACCCCGAAAAAGTTTTAAAATTGTCTCGAAAACAATACCGAAAAAGTCTCGAGAACATTCCCAAATGGTCCCGAAGTATTCCATAAAATAATCCCTAAACAATTAGGGGAAAACCCCGAAATTATCCGAAAGCAATCCCGAAAAAGTTCCAAAATAATCCCGAAAAAAATATATCGAAATAATTCCGAAATGATTAAAACAATTTTTAAAATTATCCCGAAAATGATCTGAAAGCATTCCCGAAATGGTCCAGAATTAATCCCTAATGGGGTCTCGAAAAGGGGTATTTAAATTACTACTCATTACGATTAGTAATCATTACTTAACAGGTCTGGTTAAAATAGCAAGCTTACATCTATAAGTGAAAAGCTCAATTTTATTTCAATTTATGTATATTTTAAATTTACTTTGGGTATTAGGTTTATTTATAATTTATGTTTTTTTTATTTTTTTTTTCAAGAAATTTTTCGCTACTCGGTTTTTGTTGCATTTCAAATTAAAAATAGAAACACGCTTTTATTTCTTACTTTCATTTATTCATTTATTCACACATACACACTAACAGACAAACACACACGCAAATACCGAACACACTTCAAATATCTCATTCTGATCTTTATCGCTTGTCACATTTATGACGTTATCTTTTAATTTTCATTTCATTGAAGCCAAAAATGTAATTGTCAAACAAAGTTGGACGGCATGCAAGCACTTCACAGGCAATAAAAAAAAAAAAAAACAAAAAGCGTGGCTGTCGAACACACCTTTCCCCACCATTTTCACACAATTCTTGTTGTCACAGTCGATGTGTTGCAACAATAAAATTATCAAATTTGTTTTCCAACGCAGTTGCACCCATTTTTTCCAGTTCACATATGCGTCGCCACATGTGTGGCACATTTTATTTGCTACACCTTCCCTTGCACTCTGCTTCCTCTTGCTTTCGTTGCAGTCGATTAGGAGTTAATCGCTTAAGCACGAATGTTTTTGAGGTTAAGTGGCAATCGATTGATAAAAAATTATGATAAATGCAATCGTTGATGATTTTATTATTATTATTATTATTATTATTATACTTCTAGCTACAAATGTGCAACTTCCATAAGGTAGTTGTAAGAGCGATAGTTAAAGAAAGCTTTAAAGTATCGGATATCAATAACCAATCATCCACCAGTATTACCACTAAACTTAACGTAATGGTGATGACAACTTACCTAACTTTGAAGTTCGATTCATTTGACTGCAAACCATTCGGACAATTTTCCTCTTCGAAACTTTTGGTATGAAAGAATTTATTTTATCCGACTATTACATTCCGGAAATTTCTAGTAATTCGGAGATTTTCGAAAGGATCCAAGGAACAAATGAGTATTTTTTAGCATCCGGCCACCTCGTCGCTAAATGTTTGCTGGGCATAAATATCATAAAAAAATATCAGTTTCGGCGGAATCTAAGTTTCGTATTTGCCAATTTGTTTCTTTTTCGTGGTTGGGCTGCGGTCAAATATGCATAAGGTTTCTGTTCTTCCTGCAACCAACACCACGAGGAGACACTTGAACTTACTCACATACATACGACGTCTATATAAAGAGAAGAGAAAAGAAAAGAAAATGAACAACCATACTTCATATTTAAATAATGCTAGGTTATGTCAAATCCTACCAGAGTGCGAATGTTCACATAAACCAGTGAGGCTCACATGAGAAACCTGTAAGATGGAAGCTTACAAAGCAAGTATCTAAGAGCAAATAACAAAGAGATGATGCGTCGATTCTCTTATTATGGGTCTCCTCCCGTATTTGATGTCTTCACCAATGTCTCCACCTAAAGCTACCCTCAGCAGGTGGATCGATTTTCAACAATTTTTCGCGCTTTAACAGCTCGGCGGGCATTCAGTCATATCCTTAATTCTGACATACATATGTAGCTATGCATATTGGCTACTCAAATTGTTTGCTCTGCTGTGCATCACTGCCCCCAACATTATGATTATCAGACACAGCCTACGGCTGCTCGAACAGCTACTGTCGTTTACTCGTAACTGCATAACCTGCCGTTGTTATTGAGATAAGGACCGCAGCACACAATAAGATGCCAATGGTTGGATGGCGACAGGAGCTCTCACATACATTCACACACACGCATAAGCACGCAGGTAGCAGCAACACAATGCTGATTGTCACACGAGACCTTTTTTTAATTTTTTGGGAAACTCTTTAAATATTCACAGCCAAACCTTCTTAACCTTTTTTCTACATCTTTCGCTGGAAGCACTCGGCCACTTTAAATAATAATAATAATACTCGTAATAATAAAAATGTTTACGTGACATTTGATTTATTATGAATATTTTGACAGATTACTGAGTAGATCACATTGCGTGTGAAGGAGGGGAGAGAGAGAGATAGCGTGATTAAAGTGCAAGTTGACTAAGCAAATGCCCTGCTACTGACTGTTGAACGAGTTGATCGTTAACGATTTGCTGCGTACTCCAGTAAGCGTACTTCCTGGGCTGTGTGTGTGTGTGTGGGAGCTTGTGACACACGATATGATCAGCAGCAATCACGTATGTTTCATATAAAAATGAACCAACAACAATAAGTCACTTAAAATTTGCGTTATTTCTGAGAAATGACAGTTTTAGATGAACGAACATGGCAGAGCATGATCTGTTGGTAGAAAATTTGAATTGGAAATTTTTTTGATGAATGAAAATTAAGTTGGTTGGTAGTATGAAGAAATTGAGCTTGAAGAACCTCTTAACAAAAAAATAGATGAGAGTTTTCTTACCACCAAATAATGAAGTTTTCGGATCGAAAACTGTTTTTATCGAAATCCAACTGTGACTGCAGAGAAAATCGGATGTCCCACTGCGTTGCAACTAAAAATCTGAAGTTAGCAAAAACAAAACAAAAAAAAAAAAATGTAATTAAAAAAAATTAAAAACACAGAAAAATGTTTTACTAAAAAAGCAAACAAAAATAAATAATTTACCAAAAAAAATACGAAAAAAAAATTTTTTGGTTAAAATTTCCACAAACTGAAAATCTGAAGTCAGCAAAAACAAAATAAAAAAATATATAATTAAAAAAGTTTGAAAACAAAAAAAAATTTTTTACTCAAAATTTAAAAAATTAAAACCAAAAAATTCAAAATCTTAAATAAGTAAAAAACAAAACAAAAATTTAAAAAAAAAGCAAAAACAAAAAAAAAAATGTTTACTAAATATTTAAAAAAGTAAAACAAAAACAAATAAAAAATATATAATTGAAAAAAAAAAATTACAAACACAAATTTTTTTATCCCAAATTTAAAAAAAAATTGAATCAAAAGATTAAAAATTTAAGATAAAATTAAAAATAATTCCGAAAAAAAAAATTTTTTATACAGAATTTTAGAAAGTTAAAACCAAAAAATTAACAATCTAAAGATAGCAATTTGTAAGCTATTTCAATAAGATTTTGAATTATGATCACTTTTAACCCCTTTCTGGCCCACTGTGCGTTGGAAGAATACATATGTATGTATATCGCTGGGTGGATGTACGGTAAGAATGTAGTGACACGTATGTAAATCGATGGCTAATCTAAAAATATGGCGTCTTCAATGTCTCCCTACCAAACTTTCCTTCAAATTATTTTCGATTTGGGTTCAACCAATGGTTCCTGCGGCATTCGGTATAGTACGAAAAGGCGCTTGTACCATAGTCCATGAGCAGTCAGCTATCCTTACTGTGTTTGGCTTCAGGCTGACTTCGCACTATTACTGAAGGGCGAGAATAATACTAATACGTCTAACGTCCGACGAACTAAAGATAGGAAGGGAAGTACTCATGTGCTACGTTATTTTATTTTGCCTTAATACCCTTCATTCGCAGAACTGTCATTTCACATTTTCTGGCCACACTCAGCTCTGCTGCGCCCGAATGCTGAAGCGTAGTAAATTTAGGATTTAAGCTGACAGTGGTACAAAGCATATCAAACTGGAGTCATAAAAAAAAATTAAGAAGATTACGCGCAAGTTAAGTTGAAACCAGCAAGTATTAAAGTGAGAAAAGAAGTTGTAGGAAAAACAACAACAAAAAAGTACAATACAAATGAAAAAGGTTCGAGGTTGAGCGGATTATGCTGGCGTGCTTAAGAAGACAGTTGAGAAGGAGAAAAAAGTTGAGAAGGATATAATAGAAGCAATAAAGAAAATAAAACAGTTTTGCGTTTTTTGTTGGTTTAAATAAAAATTTAAAAAGTTACAGAGCTGAGAGATGAAAAGTGAGTTGGAATAGAAAGAGAATAAAAAATAGTCGTGTCTCGAGGTTTCAACTAGTTCTTTGGTAAAATTTATTATTTTCGGAAAACCCACAACGATTTAAAGTGGAATGGTAGACACCACCCTACGTTTCCGATTCCTTTACTTCTAGCTTCCCAGAGAACTACACCTACTAGAGCTATGTCGGCTTTAGAACGTCTTAAAACACCTGCGCCTGCCTTCGCAAAAAGTAAAAAAAAAAAATAAACCTTGCATTTGTGTTACGATTCTCTGCCTCAAGAGCGTCGGCTTTTCAATCAACAAAAAAATCCAGCAAAAGAAATAAATTTCTTACAACATTCCTTCTTTGACCGCTCCGAAGGTTCTTGTACCTTCCAAGAGTTTAAATAAATTATTATTATTTTCTCATACGACAAACAT
This sequence comes from Sphenella marginata, assembly GCA_951509765.1. Lineage (NCBI taxonomy): Eukaryota > Metazoa > Arthropoda > Insecta > Diptera > Tephritidae > Sphenella > Sphenella marginata. Next base: position 10,474,209 of record OX608080.1, on the reverse strand, counting down.
GAAAACGAAACATTCAAAACAAATAAAACCAAAAAACATAAAATCAAATTAAATAACTCAAAGAACTCTACACAAACAAACGCAACAAAACAAATCTCATAAAGAAAGAACGAAGCAAAAAATGTTCGACCCTTCCACTGCGTACAACCACTCTTATCAGAGACACAATCAGCGGCGATCTCGTCGTATCAGAAAATATTCACGACAAGCAACCAGGCAAGCAGATGCGCAGCAAACAGTCCCTTTCTGTGATTGGACGCATGAAATTCTTTGATCGTACTATATTTGCTGTTGTTGTTGTTTAGGTACACAAATGTGTCATCGCACTGTGGACATGTCATTTAATTAAAAAGAAATAAATAAATTAATAGAATAACAACAGACTTATTGAAACATGTACCTGACGACTATTCTCAATTCAAGTAACCGCAAGTGTTGTGGGTTTGTGTGGCAAAGCATTGGTTGTACATAGCTAATACCCGATTGGAATACATTTAGGATTGTAGTGTTTTCATAGTTATGCAATAGGGATACATATTTACATATGGGTCGTGTACTCCTTTACCTCTATCCCTTTTTAAATGGCTTTCTATTTCTTATTTTCCGTTTTTTAGAATTCTCCATTAAAAATTGATTTTTGGGTCATAAAGTATTTAATTAATTACGATAAAGTTCCCAGTACTAAAGAGGTAACTGATGCCTTTAAAGTAACTATTACTACAAAGTAACTCGCTACGATAAAGTAACTTGTAAAATATCCATTTTACTTTTGCGACCTTTTGGTTTGTAAATAAATGATCGTAACTTGTAAAATTCATACAGCGTCAATTCTGTTCGAATTCTTAAAGGCCCCCAGAACAAACTATTCTTCACTCAGCGGAAATAATATAAAATGTACTCTCCCGCTGATCAAATGCGTCGCAAAACCTAAAACAAGATCAACTTTATTTAATTGGATGGTCAAAACCTACGCCATCATATTTTGAAAAATTTCCGAAAACAATAAATTAAATTAAGAAATACTTGAAACAAACAACATCATCAACAACATTAATAACTGCAACCACAACAATAACAATAGCAAACTACAATACTACAACAACAGAAGTGTAATAATAATATATAGCTCGCATTATTATCAAGATCGCTTGTACAGTGGTTCGTTGCTGATAAGATCGCTCGATTAAAAACACCTCGTCACTCAGATGCTTACTTGCATTTGTTGTTGGCATTAGAACCTCACCGAATGTTCGACTTCGGTTTGTCGAATAATTATTAATGTTGCACTTAGGGTTAAAAAAGCGGTTTAGACAAGAAAACTTTCCCAAATCCGCAAAATTTTGCGAGTACTGTCCCCTCGACGTGCCAAAAAGAAGAAAGTAAAAAATTAGGGTGACCGTGGCTTGGCAAAGGAATATTTGCTGATCCAGTAGACTTATTCGGTGCTGAGGTCAGTCTTCTTCGCAATCATATCGTTACGATACAGCGATTCTTCATCGCCCTTTTTTCTTATTTTTAAAGTGAGCCTCTCTGAGTTGGGGTGCATTTACTCAAACTAACCTAACCTAAAATTGTTAAACGCATTTTTTTTTTTAAAACTCTAAAACTGATTCGCTTGGCTAATCGATTAAGAAAATACCGGCATAAAATTATCGATAAAAATATCGATTGACTAATCGAACCTTTAAAATCGTTATAAAACTATGTAGAGATACAGATGTCGGTATCGAGTGCAAAGAAATGGATATCATACCGAAACTCTTTTCTAAGCACTAATCGGTGCTTAAAAATATCGTTAAGAAACATGTGCCTTGACTAATCGATTCTTAAAAATTTCATTATGAAGCATCAAATTTTGTTTTCATAAATTTGACTTTGAGAAGCTTTCGTCAACTTATTTATTTCTGAAACACAATACGAAACTGGCTAATCGCTCCATAAAATATCGTTAAAAAATCATGGAAAAGCTATTTAGATATAGAGCTAATTGATCCTTAGCAGTTTTTTGGAAGGACAGTCGTGATGATGACCACATAGTTAATCATTAATAAACTTACTCAGCCTATTGGCCCAACATTCGGTTTATCTTCGGCTCACCTATTTAAATTCGGATGCATGGAATGGCATTCGGCAAGTGTGAGCTGAAGCTATTGCTACTGCGTGGTGTGATTATGACAAAAGATATTATTAAAACTCTTCTCTTGTTTTTTTCGTATCAGACCTTAAACGTCAAGTGTGCTGCGTATGGAAAATAAACCAGCACTTAATAATAATAATAAACGTAATTACATTGACGCCCCAAGGTGCTGATGATTATAATAACAAAAACGAATACGCATGCGCAACAAGTAGTGATCGCCGTAGCTGCAACGATGTGATGTGCGATGCTTCAAAAACTCGCTTAGCAGTGAGATAATACGAGCACATTTCTGAAATTACAAGTTTGTGTTGTTACTTTGAGATAATATTAATTCCAGCATATACAATTTAATATAGACTTTGAAGATTTCTTATAACGACTTGCTGATTAGGGTGGCGCAGGATTTGCGTGATGCGGACATATATGATTAAAAAAAAATGAGCTACCTGAAAATATCAACTGATAAGTGGTATGACAAGCTTGTCAATCACAATGGGAAAATATGCTGTGGGGCAATAATTAGCGTCAATAAAGAAAATGACATCGAATGAATTTGAACAGGAAGCAACTGGAGTTGATGATGACTCTTTTTAAAAGATATATTGTGTGCAGTTAGTATGATGCTTAAGAAGTCGGGCGATAGGACGCATCTTGCCTACAATTTCGGTTGGTCTCAAAATAATGGGCAGAGGATCGCAAAAGATGTGGCTTGTCCCATAACCTTGTTTGGTCTCTAAACTACTAGGCGAGGTCGAAATGCCTTTTCCTGGAACTTCGTTGGGTCACAAAAGGCTCGGAGAGGTCTATCCCATTCCTGAAGTACAACCTTCCGGAGTTTTAAGTTGAAGAAGTCTCACGATAGCAACTGACTTATCTGGAGCCTCACTGTGTCCTAAACGGCTCAAAGCGAAATGTCCTTGAAGCTTAGCAAAGAGGGAAGTCGCAGGAAAGCGATGAATTTAATAAATTTTCTTATAGAGCGGTCTTTCGTTTAGAATGGAAGAAGTTCTATCACTCAAGTGTTATGAAAAGGCAGAGCTCACAAAATATATCTACCTCTATAAAGTGGGCAATTTAAATATAAAAACAATTCCAATCTATCCCAAATCTTCTATAAGTCAACTCGTAACTTGTACTGCCACCATTCACTTCGAACTTCAGCGTTATTCAAAGGAAACATATTCGTCATGTCATAATCTTAAAGACTTGCCCAACTAAACACCTTCACGTAACCTTACATACTTACGTGCTTGCGGCACTTTTCTTATTACTTTTTACCTTGACGTTCTACAGCAGCTAGGCAGCTTAGCGTAAATTTACTACCTCCTTGCGTCTAGCCGACTGGTCGATCTGTGGTCGTTTGTACGGCGTGTGTGTGTGTGTCCGTTGGTCGGCAGGTTTTATCAATACAGTCAGCACAACCTTAAGCCTAATCGATAATTTATTGCGATCGATGTTTTCTGTCGTTCAACATTGCGTAGTTAACGAGACGGGCTAGTCAATAGCAATGGCAATACAAATGATGCGCACGCACAACTACGAGTAAATGAGCCCGAGAGCAGCGAGGCAATGAACGAGAAAGGCCGACAATGGCGAGGCGTATGAATGCGGTGCATAATTCAGCTGACGGCGTGTGTGTGTGTGTGCAAAGATTTGCGCTTATGTTATGTAAAGCTCATGCATATGTGGGTACAGGGTAAGGCACAGGTCCATATTTCTGTCGTTATAAGGGGTCGCTGTAGTCAGGCCAGCACCAATACGTATGAGTATTAACGAAGTAAATAATTCAAATGACTCCGCGTGGCCATGTCCGCTCAACTCAGTTAGTTCATAGCAAAAACCGTTGCTTAACGCGCCGAGCTTAGTTTCGTTCTTTACCGTTTGTAACGCGCTTATTTCCGTTTTTCTTGCGCCATAACGAATTTGCGCAAACTGCGTTGTTATTGTTGTTGTACTACATCTAACAACCAACTAATACCCGTTGTCTTTTAACCTTACCAACGAGAGTATAGTTTGTTGGCTCAACAGCCAGCCATTTCATACCTTTGTGTAGCACCAGATGATCTCCACTTGAATTTCCATTTCTAGGTAAAGTACAAGCTGTTTTGTGTCGTCGGTGTACTAGGCTGTCGGTCGTAGCATTCGTAGAAATATTACATTTTTGTTTATCGCAATTTGCTCATCGCTCCCCAGCCCATTACTCTGGCGCAGTTGCGGGTTTGCTGTTGGTATGTTTCGAGTTGGCCCATACGCCATTTGACAAGCTGCCGCAAAAGCTTATTCGCATTTAAGTTACAAACCGTTGAGCCATTTTGGTAGTGTTGCTTGGCCCATGTGCTACAATTAGATATGATCTCTGCGACGTACTTGGCTGTTTGGCTCGTTCAGACGCTCTTTTAGCTGTTTGCTCATGATTGGCTGTTTGTTACCTTTTGCGTTGCTTTGGTCACCTTTTTGGCGCTTTTGGTTATGGTTCTATTTTTGGGCCACAAATCTTAGAGTTTAGGTTGCGCGTTGTGTAGAAGGGAAGGGGTGGTAGGGGAGGTGTTCGTGGTTCGCCTCCTATTTAGCTCATTGCCCTTTAAGGTTTGGTGGTTACTACTGTCCAAGTTGCAGCTGTGTTTTTGTTTGTTGCTGTTGAGATGAAGGTGCACAGTGGGGCTCCCACTTCCTTGTTATTTTTCCTTTTAATAAATTCAGTCTGTTTTCGCGAAGAGGGAAATGACTGATTTCTTGCTCCAATTGGCACTACTTAAATAGTATATCTTCAAGCCGAGAAGAAATTCTATTTATACCTACTAACTCAACATGGCACTACTTAAAATTAAATATAATAAACACAAAGAAAAATTCGTGGCTTCTAACTATACATGGCACCACTTACAACAAGGCCATGGAATGAATACTAATTCTACTTGGCACTACTTGCAATTTATATTTCTAGTTGAGAAGTAACTACATTTCTCCCAACTAAACTTGACACCATTTTAAACGGAAATATTTAAGCAAAAAAGGAAAACACGGACTTCCAACTGTTTATGGCACTACTTGAAATAAAGTTTGGTTTATTGGAGAAGGTATGGAATGATCTTAACGCTTTTGGAGATACTTAACATTTGTATTTCAAGTAGAGCAGCAATTGAGTTTATTCTAACTGAACTTGGCACTACTTAAAAAAAATTGGCACTACTTAAAATGAAGTATGTTCCATTCGAGAAGCCAGCCTCTAACACTACTTGGCACTACTTTAAAATTTATCGGTTTTAGCAGAGTAGGAATTGAGTATCTCAAAACTCAACTTGGCACTACTTAAATGACAAACTTAGATCCTTCCCTACGTTACTTTAATCCGATTTGGGGTAGGCTTCTTAATCAATATGCACAGTCGCCGGCTTTAAAATATTAGGTACCGAATGACATATAGCAATGGACTGATCAGAAAACGAACTGATAGCCTGAAGTCTTGTCTTCACTGGTATTCTCATTAACTTTCTGCCACTATGCAGATAAGAAGTAAGGCTTTTTGTATCCGCCGCATCTGCTCTACGAAGTGGTTAAATTTGAACCACCCTAATCATCATTCACAAGGGCATCGTCTGCTCATTGTTCGCATGATTCTGCGCTGCTTTATACGCTGTGGGCTATTTAAGGCGTCAAGCATCTTATTAAAAGAAATTTGCAGCACTTGCACCACACCACAACACAATAGCCTTAAACAGCCGATCCACAGCTCACCGCACCGCACCACACCACTCACAATCCCACTTAAAAACGTAGACAGTTCAACTAAAATACTATTCGATTTCATGCTTATCCAACCAACCATCCATCCATCCATCCAACTAACCATTCATCCATATCCAATTCCAGCCAAAAAGAGCAAAACAAAAATGAAACGAAAACCATCAACATAGATGCACATTTCAAGATTTCCAAAACAATTCGTTGCAGTCGCATAAATTTCCTGTTTTTTGCGCTGTTTTTTTTTTTTCCTCGCGTCTTCTTATTGCTCTTTTGCTTTGTTATTATTGCTGTCTTGATTTTTGTAGCTCCTTCGCCACTCAGCCGCCAGCTGCCAGCAGTCGGACCATCATTATGATTATTATCCTTTTTATGCTGGTAACACGAATATTGAGCTTACCTTGCGAGCTTGCTTACATACTCGTACACTCAGCCTCCATCTATCCATTACAATTGCTAACTATTGACGTCGGGCAACAAGCAGTATTTAGCATTTAGCGTAGTCATGCATGCAGCATGCAGTTGGGTTGGCTTCTTATCGATCCTCAGGAATCATTAGTTCACACTTGCAGGCAGCACTCACACACACACGCACACACACACTTTTGCAACAAAAAAAAAAAAAAAAACACGTGTGGACTTATTAGTATGGATGCCCATAGTCATGGGCTATTGTGTCCAATTGTCCATTTCCTTACTTGAAATTCATGCAGGCGATGTACAGACTCAGACTCTGAAAGCTTTTAAGGGATTTGGAAAGCTGTATGAAGTACAGAGTGCCAATGAATACAATAGCTGAAGTTTAGCTCAGGAAATAGCTGCACCGGGGGTAGCCGATCGAATTCGGGCAGTCTCTCCAGCTCATGAAAATCTATGGCTTAAAGAAAGCTATTCAATAATCGATTTCAATGGTAATTCTAGGAAAGTTTTTTTTTTAAACAACACCCTGTATGAAACATATACTTTTCCTCTTTGATATTCGATTTCTATAACTGAAATACTTGTGTAATGGTATTAACTAAACGCATATACCGTCCATTGAAACAGTTTAACGTTAATATAAAACTTAGCTTTAATACCAATTTTTTTTATAAATATGCAGCACGATGTGTTGTTCAAAGTACACTACTTCGTTTTTCACATTTGCTAATTTTTTTTTAATATTATATTTATCAAAATTGTGAATCACTCCGTGCATATTAACCTACAATACCATACTCAGTTTCAATGGAAGATGTTTTTAAAAGCTTCACCCTGTGCTCAAAACACATGATTAAAACGCTTCTCTGCTTTATCGATTTTTAATGTGCGCGCTATGTTCATAAACAAGAACTAAGAAGTATCTGCTATGCACACTTTTAATCTATAAGAGTTTTTTTTTTAAATACAACACCCTGTTTTCCAGACTAGCTATTAAACAGTTACGGCTGGTATTCGATCTTCATGAGTGATGCATTTTTAGAAATATATTAACCAAAGGCTCAGTTCTTCTATAAAAACTATTAATCTATTATTTAAACAACAGCTTTAAGGCAATTTTTCCCCATAAAAGACACCCTGTGCCTAGAATAAATTTCAAATCCTCTCTTGATATTTGTTTTTTATGAGTGATATATTTTTAAAGATATCAGTCGTTCGTTCCAAGCCATTTTTCATCTATAACATAAAATATATGTTTTATACAAACTTTTTTTTCTATAAGCAACACCCTGTAGGCAAAGTAACTACATATTTAAAAGTCAACCTGCTGAATTTCAATTATAAGTGATATATTTTTCTAAAGTAATAACCAAAAGCAGACTTCAGCTTGAAAGCTTTTTTTACTAGGAAACACCCTATAATCACCCGATTAACCCGATTTAGTAGGAGTTTTTTTAGCATCCAACGTGATGCGAAACTGTAGATGTTCCTCTGTTTATAGTTGTAAGACTTTTGTTCCATATGCACAGGGTGTCGAATATTTTTTTTTTTTTAATTTATATATTTTTTTTAATATTTTCAACATTTTTCGCCTTCATACAACAAGTTAGGCCTTTTTCTATATGCACTAAGCTTATTTGAGATTTTTATTGCATAAACACAGGGTGTCGACATTTTTATTTTTGAAATATTTAATAGGTAACTCAATCAAGTTGAAAAAAGTTGAATTTATTTCTGAATTTTTATTCCCAAAACACAGGGTAACCCTAGTGCAAATTTTTTGGCATACAATATACACCACATATCACGTACGATTACAAGCAATACAGCATAACAAAATTACTGATTATATGCTGCTGATTGTTTCCAAAATTGTAGGCCACGACCTAAACGAAGGGCTAAGGAAAAACTTAATGAGGCAGAAAATTATTGAAGCTTGAGAGGCGTGAAAATTGGTTATTAAAGAGTTAAAGGAAGCCGATTATATTTGAGGGATTTTGTAGTCGATGTAAAAGTACTGATTATATGTATGTATGTTTGTATGTAAGCATGTGAAATACATTAATATTCTACCAAATTGGGTGGTTTAACTTTACCCGAATGCCCTCAAAGCTTTTCATTTATCTCAATTCGATCTTGCCAATTTCGGCAGAAATACGAAGTAACAAAGATTTCTCCGCAAAAGCATAATTGAAATTCTACGCGAGCCACACAAACACGCCAACATAGAATTCAATGGAAGAACAAAGCCTACCACATATGGGTGCGACTTGCAACACTTCGACTTTTCACACGTCAAAAATGTTGGGTGCAAAATGGCAACCGCCTCGCGTGCAAATCTTCGGCTACCTTTAACGTATGTATGTATGTATGTACGCGACCGTCCGATATAATAAGCTTTGCCACATGTGTGTCTCGTATGCTTTGAGCTGTCCAGCATTCGCCGGCCTTCAATCAATGCGCACACCACACGGTTGACCCGCTGCTTCTTCTTCTTTTCTACCTTTAGCTTTGTTCTCTAGAGATTTTGTCGAATTTTTGTGAATTTTTTATGTGCCCATTGTTATGTCTCATCTCACATCCAATGCGCGCCATCGTTCTGTGTCGTCGTCGTCCCCGTCGTCATCGGCATTCGTTTCCTATTGTGGCACTTCCACTTTTTTTAAATCGTCCACTTTTGCACACGCCATACCCGTTTACGCATACATAAATATGTGCCATCGGTACTGCTGCTCATTCGTTCATCGGGGGCTCACAATCTCATGCAATTCAAGCCGCTTATTTGTTGCAATTTTTGTCAAGGAAGTGCTTTAGGGAATTTCCATGGCAGAGATTGATGAAAACGAAAAAACCAACATTTTATTTTTAAGTTGGTAATATGGCTAAGTTGTTGTAAATATATTAAATCATGATGAATAAATGCCAGAATGACATTCGCATAAGCCTAACTTAAATATTCTTAAACTATTTAGGACAACCAAAAAAAAAATTTTTTTGTTCTTAAATACCTTGTTAAGAAACCTCTTTATATTTGTTATGCTGTGTGAATCTTAGTAACCAGGCATTACATGTTACTTTTATTTTAATTCTTAGTGAAATTTTGAAAAGAATGAAAAATTTGCACAAACATTTTTGGGTGTAGAAAAAAAAATTGTTGTGCGCCTTTTTTTGTAACGTAAGTGACGAAAATAAGCATTTTATTGCATAAAATATATAGTTTTCTGCCAATCAATTTAAAATCTTCGATTCTCTATCTACAAGGTAATTACATAAACTATGTAAAGTAAATTTGTTTTTAAAATAGTATACAATCTAAAAAAAACCGGTGCGCTTTTGTAACGTCAGTGACGAACGCTTACGTTCTTACCCACCTTTTCAAACAAACTTTTTATTTTTGCTTCTATTTTTTTTTTTTTTTTTTTATTAAAACGTAAAGATCCTCTGTATATATATCGAATGTCTATGTATAAATATTCCACACAATAGACTCGAACAATATTTGGTGGTTAATGCAACACATTTCTTGTAATACAATTAGTACTTGGCGTATGAGCAAAATCAGCTAAAAAAAAGTCTAAACTGAGCAAAGGACACCTGAAGATAAACCCTTTCACGATTTTCTGCAATAAATCAATTGATCTGTTTGTTATCACGTCCATAAAAGAAAACCTAGTCGGCTTTTTTTCTGTTACTTCGGAGGTAACGTCAGTGACGAATTTTACGTAACGTCAGTGACGGTACATAATTAACTATGCATGCTACATCTTTATAAAAGTCCTAATAACAATGATTTTTATAAAGACTTCATTCTATTTCTAATAATCTCCCAAACATTGGAATTTAATTCTGTCAAGGGGTTTCGCAGAAATTTGAATAAATCACCGGTGCCCAAAACCCCTAGTCCTAAAATTGTAACGTCAGTGACGACGAAATTTTAGTCCGTATTTAGTATGTTTTTAGAATTTAAATAAAAAGTTTAGGCATAACAGCTTTGAGTAGCTAAACTCCAAGTAATAAACCATTTTTCGTGTACTAAAACGTGCAAATGGTAATGCAATTTGAGTTTGAATCATACAATTTTACTTGCGATGTAACGTAAGTGACGGTGGAATTTCCCTTTATTATTGTTGTCGTCTTCGTCGTCGTCGTCGTTATTTTCAATCATGCATTCGATATGGTTTGCTTGGTGCTGATTTGCACGCCATCCTTCCACTACCCAATCTTGGTGCGTGTTGTGCTTGGCGCATTTTTAGCATTTTCTAGATGTGTTGGTATGAACAGAAATTAAATGAAACATCTGCAAATGTAGTAAATATACACTTTTTTTGTTTTTGTTCTTCATTCCGTATTGAGAGTATTAATTTGTATTTTGATGTGCTAGACTAACCATAGCAGGAGAAGGTATCCAATTGCAGCATTCCAAACTCCATAAAGAAAGTTGAAGTTGGAAATTTATTTTAAAATTTAATAAGACTGTTTGAAAATTCTGCGTGCCTGAAAAAAATTTAGTTTTTACCTGAAATTCTTGTTTGTAAAAATTATGTATCGAAATCTCTTGGGAGAAAGTTTACCCACAGATGGCGCTGGAATAAATCGCAGCCTTATGAACGAATTAAGAAGTATTGATTGAAGTGGAGGAATGGAGTTTTTTAGTATTTGTAGATGGTGCAGCTCTGTGATCTCTGCTTTAATTTCTAGCTAAGAAAAGTAGCCACCAGTGTTGCCACATTGGTCCATTTAAACCAAAACTGGATCTTTTTTTTATGAACGGATGTTTAAAAACATCTAAATCGTTTCCTCTGCTCATTCTAAGAACTCTGCTTCATGGAACTTGCTCTGAACCCGTACAATGGGGGGAAATCACGTAAAAACACGCAAGGCATAAATGTTTCCAGACGTTTTCGAAATAATTACGGTTGCAGAAGAAAATAAATATAATTGGATTAGGTGGCAACCCTGCATAGTACATGGTTGCTAATTTTCTCTCAAAAATTTAACCTGGAAATATTTTTGCTTAGACATGACTTCAAGTACCTGTCGTTTGATACTCATATTCACATGTTTCACCTAACTTTTCAAAATTTTCCAAATAGATGGCAACCTTTTAAAAGCGTCTTAGGTGTTGCCGTAGTAAAATCTTAGAAGAAACCTTGAAATAACACAACAGTTAGCACGTTCTCATCGGTTTAAACTAGAGTGCGGCATACGTTAATCACAACTTAGATCGCATCCCATCCCATTAGAAGCTCCAACTATGTAGTGAGTGTTTTTATAAAACTTCATTTTACCTCAAAGAGTTTCACGATATCCCAAGCCACCAAACTAAAAAAACTTGTGGTCGGTATTACTTGAACCAGAACCCCATCTATTCATATTTATCTACAAACACATCACATCAATTCATAATATTTCTCTAATCCAAAATGACAAATCATTACATAAATTAGATATGGTAATTGAAGTTTGAGCTTTTATGTGATCCACCATTAAATTGATGTGATCATTTGTAATATCTCGCCGGCACACTCGTCCACTCAACACAAATAACCACAAAATCGACTTTGCTGTAATGTTGTTGCAGGTTTTTTTTTTTATTATCGGAGCAATCGGCGCTGGTAAAAAAGATTATAGATTAACTTGATATACGGGTACGGCAGACTCCATCCACATCTACCTACCTATGCAGCAGCAGCAACAACAACAAACGAGCCCGCACAAGCAATGACAAATTTATGTAAACCGCTTTATGGCCACATTCAAACGATAGACATAGGAAATAAAAATTGAAAATGGATTATGAGCTAAAATTGGCCAATGGAAACTAAATATTTATGACGACTGCATACTTACTATGGTGGAAGCAAAAAAATATGAATGCTATTAAATTATAAAAAAAAAATGTCGCCGTTGGAAAAAGTAAAAATCAGAAACTTGGCAGCACTGTAAAAACATTCTTAGCGACAACGGTATATTACGAGAGTTTGAAATATAGCATATTACCTATCTACTCAAGTTCATTAAAATTAGTCAACTCGTTTTCGAGATAGCAAGTTCTATAAAAAATATATAATAGAAATAAGTGGCAACCCTAGGAGGTAACTCTACATAGATACATTTGCATTGAAATTCAACGTAAAATACGTTTAGTATGGTCCCCTTTTTAGTGTCTTTGAATCAAGTTTTAAATTGTTGCAAATAGGTGGCAACCTTATAAAAAAGTGTATTCAGTGGCAACACCTGGAGAGAAATCTTACGCCCGAGTTTTATTGGGTAGCAAACAATTTTTTTTCGACAAAACAATAATTTGGTACATTTTTTATGGTATTCCACCCTCTAAAGTTGCAGTTTTTTTTAGCCACCAAAATAGGTGGCAACACCATAATGCAAATTTGCATATAAATATTTTTCTTGACAAAAAATAAATTTTGTACACAAGAATTATTAAAAAAAATTTCACGAAATTTTGTCGAAGTTTTTATTTACTTCGCTATTACGGTTTTTACTTTTCAAACAGCTTTAAATGCACTGCTTTATCGACAATAACGATATAATTTAGAATGTTCGTATTTCACTCGTTACTTATCAGGTTTTATCCAAAGCGGTTTAGCTTCAAAATAATGGTGAATATAAAAATAAATTTACAAAAAAATTACAATGGTAAAGATTGTTGATGACAGTAACAGAACAAAACCCTTAATAATAAAGTACAAGTGAAGGGTACAAACACCAACTTACCTTAAATGATAATCAAGCTACTAATTAAAGTGTTGATTCAGACAAGAAGAAAAAGTCCAAGAAATACAAAATTCATCGCCACATTTTAATAAGCAACCAAATATTGAGCGCTAAAGAAAAAAAAAGCAACAATAATTGCACGATTCAACAAAATAAAAAAAAACTGGTGTCAATTATTTACGATTTTACGTAGCAAAAACGCACCAATGCGAAGGTCTAAAAATGTGAAGGAATTAAATGTGCAAAGACATTGATTGGCCCAAAAAAACGTAGACGCACAAATCAATTGGAAAAATATTTTGCACGAGATGCTTGCCTGAACACAGCATTCACCGACAGCCATAGCAAACAAACAAACAGCAGCAACAATAACAACAACAAACGTCATGCCACAAATGGTCAAGACCAAAATAACATGGCAATGCGTTGGCAATATGGAAAACGTAAAATACGTAAAGAAATAAATAAAATGAAACTAAATTTTGTCCACGCACCAAAAATGTCAAGTTAACAAGCAAAAAAAGTGCAAAGGCAAAAAAAAAAATTGCAAATGCAACAAATAGTAAAATAAAACGAATGTTGACGACAAAAAGTGCAAATTAAATGGACGTAAATAAATAAAAAAAGTTTGTGAAAAAAGTGTAAAGCAAAAATTAAAATCATCAAATCATAAAAACACCAAATAGAGGGCAAAAAAAAAACCAGGAAAGTGCAAAAGAGTACAAAAAGTTATCAAAAGTTAGGTTAGGTTGGCTGTAATACATTGCTCTGAACTAAAGGCGTGCACATAGTCCCTATAGGGGATATTGGTGCTCTGGCATACCATTGAAAATATCGACTGGGCACTCACTTCCAATGTTGCTCAAAATATATCGCGAAACATAACCTAACCTTGTGTCATAGAAGGAACCAAATATCTTTTTTCGATGTTTGAGAAATAAGTAAATTTTTGAAGTGATTTATCAACTTCAGGTTGGAAATTACTTGATTTCAATTTAAAAACCATTGAGTTTTGAAAGTGTAGATACTTGAAAATTTTACATATGGTAGCACTCATATTTTCTGGCATATCTGACATAAAAAATAAATCAAAACAGCTGAGCGAACGAAGTCGTTGGCAGCACCTTGAAAAAGGAAAGAACTAAAAAGATATATATGTATTTGTGTGACAAAATTTAGTATTTATAACATTTTAACGAGTAGTTAAATGACTAACAAAAAGTAGAGTCTGAAGTCTGATTGGAAAATGTTGTTGGAATTCACGTCGGAAGTCATTTTGAAGTGGAGTAATAAGAATATTTTCATATCAAAAATAAAGGGATAACGGAAAGTTAAAAATCGATGTGAGAAATTGGAAAATTTATTTGTTTTCAAATGAGATTCTAATGTATTTCCTACACAAAGTCCTCTCCTGTTTATCGGAACAAGCGATTATAAGGGAACTGTTTGTTGTAATGGGCCAATCTTACGCATTATCACTACGAAGAAGTTCCACAATTTAATGCGCCCAGCTATTAATTATAGTTCGCTGAGGCCCTAACTAACTTGGTTTGCTGGCCTGCCTTTCTTATGGTTAGGCAGAGCCTGCTGAAGAACTATGGAATAAAACGAAAAAAAGTATTTTCAGAAAGTGAAAATTAAACTCAACCGAAAACTCAATAAGTAGCAAAGAGTTCAGCAAAGCGTAAAACAAAATAAAAACGAAAAGACATACATACAAAGAATCGACAAAAAGTGTAAAGTTAAACGAAATAAAAAGAAAACACATTTTGACAGTTTAAATAAATTGCGAAAAAAGTTGATGCTTAAGGTGGAAAAAGTCACAGAAGCAACATGAAATGACACAACAGATTAGGGAATATCACCTTCGCACACGCTACGCCAACTGAACAAGAAAAGGAACAATGAAGACAACAAAAATGCGCGCAGACCACAAACAAAAATATGCAAAAAGAGTTGCAAACAACGAATGAAGTCGATTTACGGCAAAGTTGGTGAGCAGGAAACAGAGGGCACAGTGCGGCAAGAAGGCAATAAGAGCCCGTTTTCAAGTATGAATTTATGTGCAGAGCACCTGGATAACTGGAGAGCACAACATTTTGATCAGTAAATAACTTTTAGTAAGAATCCGAAATGATTTTTCGTTCAAGTCTTCGTTTTGGAGCCCTGATTCTGATTTCAAATGAAATTGATTGTAGTCGCATTGTTGCATGCAACGTAGCCGTTTTATTTCCAATTTTTTTTTTTTTTTTTTTTTTAAATTTGGTTAGCATCCCCGATCGACCAAAACGATTGGCGACACGAAATCGAATATTTAACTGTCTTCGACTCCGCTGAGTCGCTCGCATATTCACGCCACTAGGAAAGATGCAACAATTGATTGCATTTGGCAGCAACAAAACAAAAAAAAAATTGGAGGTGCACGAGGCAAGACAGCGAAAAGCAGGACGAATGCGAGCTTAGGCTATAGAAAATTTCGAGTACAAACAACAACGACAGCAGGGATCGTGGAGGCTAGTTATTTGGATTTACAAAAAAAAAACAACAAAAATTTGTATGTTTAACTTTATACAAAATTTAGTTTTAATTAAAACTAAAAAAAAATAAATTAACAATTAAAAAAAATTAACAATTAAAAAAAATTAACAATTTAAGAAAATTTCAAATTTTTTTCCTGATAAATAAAATATTAATTTTGCCCTAAATTTTTACTTTTTAAGTCAAATTGTTAATTTACATATCTAAAAAAATTAAGCAAATTTTAAAAAAAAATTTTAAATCAAAGAACTTAGAATTCAAAAAAAAATTTTGGCCTAAAAAAAGAGTTAAATGAAAAAATGTACTTAATTTTAATTTTTTTATTTGGATTTTATAGAAATCTTACTTCTCACTTGACTTAAATGAAAAATATGTAAGTAAAATTAAAAAAATTTATTTTTGACAAAATAAAGTTTTTTCAAAATTTCTGTAAAATTTAAAGAAACTGAAACATGACTTAAGAAACGAGAATCGCAATTTCACGAATGTTTTCTACTTTTGTAAATTTTTTTGTGAGTTTCAATTTTAAAATTTTGTTTATTTAAATCTCAAATTAATTTTTTTTGGAATTTTTTAAAAACTAGCAATGATTAAAGAAGTAATGTTTTAAACCCGATAATCCAAATTTTAAAATTTACTTAAAAATTTGTAAAATTATGCGATTTTCTTAGCTTAAAAATAAACTGCGATATAAAAAAAATAAATAAAAATAAAATTTCCGTGTTTTTAATATGAAATCAATTCAAACAGTTTTTTTAGCTTGGAAATAAAGGTCAATTTAGAACTGAAATGAGATCCGTAAAAAAAATTCAATATTGACTAAAAAAATAAATAAAATTTTAAAGTAAATGTTTGACTTAAAAATAAGAATGAAATTTTGGCGTTGATATTCTTCAACTATTTATTTTCGATTTAAAAAATCAAAAAAATGTTTAGACTTAAAATAATAGTTTCGATTTTAAGAGTAAACGTTAAAAAAAAAATTTTGTTAAAAAAATTGAAATTTCTTTTAATTATTTTAAATTAAACATTTAAATTATTATTATTATTATTATTTATTTAGACTTAAATTAAAACTAAACATTTGCCCTAAAATTTTTAAATAATTATTTTGGCTATTTATTTTGCTTTAAAAAAATCAAAATATTTCTAATTTTAAGATACAAATTTGCCATAAAATTTTTAAATATTTTTGCTTAACAAGAAACGTAAAGTTTCAACATAAATTTCTTATTTAAAACAAAAAAGTTTAATTTAAATTTATATTTTTGACTTGAATAAAAAGTCAAAATTCAATAAATACTTTGTCTGATCAAATAAAATTTAAATTTAATGATTAAAAGGTAAAAGTCATATTTGAATTAGAATATTTATTGTTTTGCTTAAAGTTGTTTCCCTTTTTATAATTCGAATAAAAGCCTTCACACTTACGGTCCCTGCCTTAAAAGGGTACAGCAAAGTTAACCCATCGCCTCGATTTCAACACCAACTAACTGGGATCGCATACATGAAACTGGCTGTTGCCAAAATCATATGCAAAAAGCAGTGAAAATAAATCGGCAAAGGCAATTGCTCATACATAAAGATTTTTTTTTTTTTTTTTTTTTTTTCATTTATTTGTTGGTGCCACAAGTCACAGCGCGCTGCAGTAACGAGCGTTTCAAAGGCCAGCCAGTTTCGACACCAAAAACTTTTTAAATGAAACCAAACAAAAAGCAACAAAAACAACAAACCAAAAGACTTATTTGTCTGTACACATGTTTGTTGAGTGCATGGGGGCAAATGCAGGCAACAACGAGCTTACAATGGCATTACCAATAACAACAACAACAACAACAACAAACAAACAAACTTACATGCGACGCGCTGCCACAACACAAATTGCAGTGTTGAACAACATGTTTTCGGGTGTATTTCACTTGTTGTTGTGCTTGCGTTTTCGGTGTGGGCAGCTTACAAACGTACAGGCAACTAAACTTTGGTGGTTCATACGATATTGTTATTGGGTTTGATGTGTTTGGATCGGTATGTCGAATTGAATTTGTAACCGTGTGATAAGTATTTGTGGATTTGCAAAGGCAATCGCTAAAGAATATTTAAGAAAGTGATTAAATATAGAAGAAGCAGATGATAACCCAAACGAGGATCATGGTGAGGTTGCAACAATCATGCAGGACAGTTGAAAGTTGACCCCACGAAGTGTACTAACTAATTATTGATGGCACAGTATTCTTAATATCACTTAAAAGTGGGATTATAGAGGGACTTTCACATTCAGAAAAAAACAGCTTCGAACCTTCCGGCCTCTGCAGAGTGTTCTTGGTATCTTGACAACGACTAGAGGGCGCACTCAGCTTTAGTACAGAGTTGACTTAATTCAACAAAAGATCATACTCGTCGCAATTTGTCGCATTTCACTCAAGTATTCGATAACGATAACTTTGTCAATATAGCCAGTAAATAGTCTACGCGCGCGAAGTGAGTGCCTACATTGCTCCCGCATCTCAAATAGCCTCAGTCAAACTCGAAATCCGCAATGTGTGCGTGTTAAACTAATAAATAATAAACGTGAGATGATAGAGCGGAGACACATGTAGCATTCCAGCTACAGAAATGTGTACAAAAGTCAAATAGCAATTTATTTACCTAAACAATTATAAACTTCGCAGTTCATGGAAATAACATAAATGTGAAGAAAATAAAAAAAAAATTTACTAGCGAAATTACTCAAAAGAATGTTGTTTTAGCACAATAAATCTTAAATATTGAAGCATGCTAGGAGTGGGCAGGTTAAAAAGCCTACACAGAAGCGGCTGATGTCCAAAGACTTTTGCTGGCTGCAATTGTATTACAAATACAACAGGTCAAAAAACTATTTCTAAATGGAAGATGAGATGTTTGGAACTACTAAACAATTTGGCACTACTTATAAATATGGCACTACTTTTCGGATTCATGCGGATTAGAAGATTCTTGCGTTTTGTTAGTTTTAAACTACTTATCTGTTGGGCACTACTTTTCAGCATGGCACTACTTATCTCTTGGGCACTACTTCATTTTCAGTACATATAATCTTAACATTTCTTTCCATTTTGGCACTAGTTATCGGCTTAGTACTACTTAACTGTTTGACGCTAGTTTCTTTTGGCACTACTTACCTCTTGGGCACTACTTAATTTTCAATACTTCAGTTTTTGGCACCACTCATCCGTTTAGCAATACTTAAAAGTGTTGAACAGCTTATCAACTTGGCACTACTTATCTGTTTGGTACTACTTATAACCGTGACAACACTTTTCATATTTTCGCTCCACCCTCACAATCATCCATGCACTCTACAGATTTCCTCAGCACATTGATGACATATTTGTGTCCATACTTTTTTGGTTTATTTGTGCTTGCGATACACGAGATTGTGTTGTTGTTTTAGCAAACATTTATTAGCTTACTCAGCAACATCTTGCATATGTGATTGTGGTATTCAGTCGACCAGACCACAGGCACAGCGGGTAGCTTTTGCAGTTTAGCTATGATGGAGGGTGATGAAGAATTTTTGTAATGCAAATTTATGCCACTATTGAATGCTTTGTGAGGACAGCCCGCTGTGGGTGGATGTTATTTGGGGTCACATACGCTTCCCTCTTCTGTTTTATTTATATTTTTTTTTTTATTTACTCTTTGGATTGACTAATCTAAGATTGAGATTAACATACGCAAAGTATGCCACATTGTTGAATTGTGAGGGAAATGATGAACCCAGTATACTAAAGCCGGATCTTTCACTTTCCACCACCTGACTTAGACTGGGAAGAAATGGTTCACGGTTCCAATGCTTTACAACCCCTTATCCTTATCCGTATCATGCTTATTCTTATTCTTATTTTTATTCTTATTCTTATTCTTATTCTTATTCTTATTCTTATTCTTATTCTTATTCTTATTCTTATTCTTATTCTTATTCTTATTCTTATTCTTATTCTTATTCTTATTCTTATTCTTATTCTTATTCTTATTTTTATTCTTATTCTTATTCTTATTCTTATTCTTATTCTTATTCTTATTCTTATTCTTATTCTTATTCTTATTCTTATTCTTATTCTTATTCTTATTCTTATTCTTATTCTTATTCTTATTCTTATTCTTATTCTTATTCTTATTCTTATTCTTATTCTTATTCTTATTCTTATTCTTATTCTTATTCTTATTCTTATTCTTATTCTTATTCTTATTCTTATTCTTATTCTTATTCTTATTCTTATTCTTATTCTTATTCTTATTCTTACTCTTACTCTTATTCTTATTCTTATTCTTATTCTTATTCTTATTCTTATCCTTATCCTTATCCTTATCCTTATCCTTATCCTTATCCTTATCCTTATCCTTATCCTTATCCTTATCCTTATCCTTATCCTTATCCTTATCCTTATCCTTATCCCTATCCTTATCCTTATCCTTATCCCTATCCTTATCCTTATCCCTATCCTTATCCTTATTCTTATCCTTATCCTTATCCTTATCCTTATCCTTATCCTTATCCTTATCCTTATCCTTATCCTTATCCTTATCCTTATCCTTATCCTTATCCTTATCCTTATCCTTATCCTTATCCTTATCCTTATCCTTATCCTTATCCTTATCCTTATCCTTATCCTTATCCTTATCCTTATCCTTATGCTTATCCTTATCCTTATCCTTATCCTTATCCTTATCCTTATCTCTATCCTTATCCTTATCCCTGTCCTTATTCCGATCCCTATCGCTATCACTATCCTTATCCCCATCCCCATCCCATGGACCACAGCAGGGAGTTCCCCAAGCAATGTACCGTTATCTCTCAGCACTCACATTCCTTTCTGCAACAATTTTCATATTTTCGCTTACGTTTTTTTTTTTTTTTTTTAATAATAAATGTCATGACAAACTACGAAAAGCCAAATGGGCACCCAAATCTCCAGCAACAATGTAAAAGGAGTCAAAGTTTGGAAATTCATATTGTTGCAACATTCGTTTTTTAGTCATAGCTCTCGTGGGGCAAACACCCTACTATCATTTCCCAACAACAAAATCGTTAGCCACTTTAAACTTATCCTGCGCGCTGCATGTTGCCACACGATTGTTTTCCAAAAACAACATTTTAATGCAGTCTGCTGCACCACGGGTTATCCACAACAATCCAATTGTGTCGGCTGGCCAACACAACTCGCCCATCTACGTCTAGTGGATATCGGCAAGTTAAAGCTCGTGACTTACCAAGCTGCTTGCTAGGCCGCAGTAAAAGCCTCAACCGTTTAAATTATGAATTAGTGCGCTGAGTGAGTGTTGAGCTGACTGGCGATTGCTTGGTCCAGTCGCTTTGACAGCTACCGCGCATTGGTGGGGAGAGACCAGCAGCAGTGACGTTCATAGCTGACAGCGCGTTTTGCCGTACACCCTCGCAGTACACAGCGAGCTACATACACACCAAACACTATTTGCCGGCGTGAAAATTACTCAGCGAGCTCAGGCGGGCGCATGAAAATTGCCTTAGCTATTTTTTTATGATTGCTGCCGTAACTGCTCCCTGTCGCACAGTGACTTCTTTTGCGTGTTTTTCTGTTATACCACATTTTAAGAAATCTTCTCATAGATACAGATTTTTGCCTTTCGGACAAGTTTTATTTTGGTTTCCTTATCACAAAGTACGTTTAGGGAAATGACAAGCTTTCTGCTCTCCTAAGAAAAGTTTTGTCGTCAGATCGCTGTGAACAAGTCCAAATGAAGAAACGAAGATCAAAGTCCCTGGATCCTTGTGACGAAGTCTGAATAAGGCGAGAATGAGTTATCGTCTCTGGTAGGGGGAATCGAATGCGTGTTACCAAGTCTCTTCCAAGAAAACTGAATAGAGAAACAAAGAGTTCTCTTTTCTAATTCACAAACCAAGGGTTGCTCTGAGAAAGATTGTCTTCCACCTAGAACTTGATGATGGCATTCACGATGCTGTCGATCGGCATATCAAAATTGCTCCACTGTGCTTCACTGTGCTATTCATTACTCCTATTACTGCAACTGCTGCCACTACTCTTTATTGTTGTTGCTTCTTTTTAACATTTTTTGTTTTTGCTTCCCATAAAATTGGAAATTCGTGTCGCTATCATGCTGCCATATATATTGAAAATGGCTTTTGGTGTGAATTTTTATGTTGGCTGTCAGCAGCGGCAGCAGCATCCAGTTAATGCTCACTTCGCAGGCGGTAATTGTAATGATTGGAAATTCGAGTGTTTAATATAAATTAGCGTTGTTTTTGTTTTTTGTTTTTTCATACGTACACTCCTAAATGGCTTTGAACTCTAAATTCCACTTTTTGTAAAAGTCAGTTAAAATAATGTTTCAGTCACGAAAGCTTAAGGCCAACAAAGTTCTCGACATATGCGACGTTCTCTGTTGCAAAGCCACTGAAATGCTTCGTAATGAGCGCAAATTAGATGGGAATTTATTGCTCCAATTTATCAAGTAATTTTATTAATGATGTGCGTATTAGGTGATTATTTCCACTTCTTGATTGACGGCTCAAAGTTTAGGCAATTGAGGTCTAAACGGTGGGATCCAGTCGTTTGATTGTTGTGCTGAACTGAATTGAATTGAAATAGGTTCGGTGGTTGTGGTCCTCTTCTTCTTAGCTGGTCGGAACATGACTGATAGCTTGCAAAAATTGCTGCAGCTACTTTTACTAGGCTATGAAAATCTATACAAACTATTCTCTCCAACTGCAATAGTAATGTTTGAAAAGTAATTTTTATTTAAAAAAAATGTAATGCTTCTTTTGAATGCTTTAAAATTTATTTAAGACAGGAATCTTCCAAAAAGTAATGGTTGTTTTCTAAATTAAAAAAAGTAATCGTAATGTAAAACAGTAATTTATAAAAAGTAATAAACATTTACAAAAGCCTTTGAATAAATATGTAAAAATAAATTCAAAGCAGGAATCTTTAAAGAACTAATTTTCTAAAATTAAAAAAGTAATCGTTATTTTAAAGAAGTAATCGAAATTATAGAAAAAATTTAATAGATAATAGGAGCTTTAAAAGAGTAATCGTAATGTAAATAAAAAAATTAAAAAATTTCATAGAAGTTATATAAGTAATCGTAATTTTAAAATGTAATAGTAATTCTAAAAAAATAATCGTAATTCTAAAAACATAATTGAAATTTAAAAAAAATAATCTTAATGTAAATAAAAATTTTTAAAATTTCATAGAAGTTATAAAAGTAATCGTAATTATAAAATGTAATAGTAATTCTAAAAAAATAATCGTAATTCTAAAAAAATAATCGACATTTTAAAAAAGTAATCGAAATGTAAATAAAAAAATTAAAAAATTTCATAGAAGTTATATAAGTAATCGTAATTTTAAAATGTAATAGTAATTCTAAAAAAGTAGTCGTAATTCTATAAAAATAATCGTAATTCTAAAAACACAATTGAAGTTTAGAAAAGTAATCTTAATTTTAAAAATTATTCACGATCATCTTGAGCACTGACAAACCTGCAAACAACCTTGCTCATTTTGCATCGCGCCATTTTGAAACACTTCCAATATTTCAACACCTTGAAAGTTGGGCTTAATTTTTTTTTTTTTAATATAACCATAATATGTATGAAATTATTTAGCGAACCAAAAAACTATTATTTGTTTATCGTAAAAGATCAAATAACGCCGTTCTTTGAATTCTTCAAATCTCTTAAATTTTGTCACTTCTGCAAAAGCAACTGAAAGTGATCTGCAGCGCTTCATTGTTGGATTTTTTATATTTTTATTTTTAATACAAAAATATAAAGGTTTCGGTTTCAGAAAGTATGGGTTTAAACTTTTTTTATTATTTTATTTTTTTATTTTTTGCTTGACAGATCAAAGCTGAAGAACTCTGCGCTCACAAACTCAACTCCATATAAAATTTGAAAATTTTGCTTGCTGTCGCATTCTTTATATTTATTGCTTCTTCTTTTTCTCTCATTTTCCCCTCATTAACACATAATTCTTAGAGCTCTTTTGAAGGGATTTCAAATCAAAACTATGCTCAATTTAAAATTTGTTTTTATCTCCATCCATATCATTATCATCTCGTGACAATCACTGCAATGATTGCTTGTGCTGTCATGTCATGATCGTTTTTAAGTTCGTATATTTAGCCGATCACTGCGGCATTGTCATACTCACCGCCTGCGCGTCATTATTATTTTGCTGTCACTTGAATGTGTTGCATATTTGATGTGGGTTTGAGTTGATTGTTTGTTTGACGTTGGGAAGGAAGGAAGGGAAGGAGATCTGCCTTCTGAGTATTCAATGTACTTCAACCCTTCCAATTAATACGTTTTCTCGTTTTTTTTTTTTTTAATTTTTGTTGTCTTGCTAGAAGTGTTAAACTGAAATTTCTAAAGCACCTTTTTCTGTTTGATCTCTAAATAAGTTTGACACTTCGGTAAGAGCATTACCTCTTTTTTTTTTTGATCGTCCATATACCATATATACCATATACATTATATATCCATAAAATAAAGTGTAACGAATTTATATGGAACTTTTCTCTGTTTCTTCATTTTAAGCCCCTACCGCTTCCTTGTTTGATTCAGGAGGAGGCTTACCGGTTCTCCATGCCAATTTTTAGTAACTTCGACCAACTCGTCTATCGAAACGTTTGTTCGTAATAAGATACTTTCGTCTTGGTCCACCAAACTCTGAGGTTCCTCTAGACGATGAATGGGATTGTCGCAATCTCTATGACACTTAAACAGGAGAATTATTGGGTGCAGCGAGAGTTTTGGAATCAAACTTGTATTTATATTTCTTACTCAATTTATTTCCTCCAAACTTTCCGTATTTCTACTAGAAGAAAATGCCTCCATAAACTATGAGCTGACACCCGTGTTATTGGTATTATACTTCTAATAATTTGAGGATCCAGCAAAAAACGCCCTTTGCAACCCCAATGAGTTCCATCTTGCAAAGAATAAAAATGCATTTAGTTCATCGTGCTCGTATTTCATTCCCTTCAGTTTTGTCTCGTCACTTTCGCAAATGTTCTCTAAATTGTTCATGGACCTACGTACAGAGCTTGTCAGTCCCAATTGAATAGTTCGCCTTTTCTATATTTCTATTGTGTGGGATAATGCCGTTGTGTCATTTCATAAATTATCGCCAATGTGGCTTAGGTGATTACTTACTAATAGGATAATAAGTTAGAAGTGCTCGTCGTCGTCTCATGGGAAACACTTTTCTTCTTAATTCACTTAAATTTGTGTGACAATTTGTTGGCTCTACAGGAAATCTTCAATTTGCAGCTGTTCAACTGTGGTGATTTGTTTTTGTTGATTTAACGTAAGATGGGGCACCGCAAGTGAGTTGATACAAAGGAAGGGTTGATTGATATACAACGCAATGTATTATACGCTCCTTTTCTAAAAATCTTCGCCTCGAAACAGTATTGGGGAACTCTTCATAAACCAACCGATATTTTTCGAAATTGAAAAAGCAACACATTTTGAGCTCTACTATTGTTGTGATTTTGAAACCCAAATCTATATCACTTCATCTTTTTAACAAATTATTTTCTTTCCTTACTTTCAGGTAAGTGTACAACTATTGGCGTCTGGGATACATGATTTTCAATGCTTCAAGCCCCAAATAGTGATAATCACGAAGCAGAAACCGAGTTCCATTGAGCTACTGAAATCAGGACATGTCTGCTGAGAAGTCCGTTTATTGACTGAGTGGGATTATTGGATACAAAAATCAGTTTTTTCTATTAATTATAATTTTTTTTTTAGTGGAAATCAAACTACTGGGAGTTTGAAATGGATACATACATTACACAAAAATCATTCAAAAATATCTATTTTAGTTTAGAATCAGCTCATTTAGGTTTCATAATTAAATTTGAGATTGGTTAGCTGTTTCGAAGAATATGGTTCTTTGGCTGATGGTCGAGCAATATCTCTTTGGACGTGCTAAAAATATCTAGGCGAACCACAAGTCTAAGCAAAGTTTTTTGTTTCATCCGTCTGCTCTAAAGGACCCGTGTAACGAACTCACATATAAAAGTGGAAACCTGAAAGGTGGACAATCACGACAGTCATGTCATTATGAAAAGGACACCGTATTTTTTTTTTTGAAGTCCCAAAGCGTTATCTCGCGCGACGTCCATGATTCCGAGCTATTCTAAAGGTGGTCCCAGGAAATAAGCAGTTTCGATACGACTGGACCATGATAAATTTCCTGTCAGAAGAGTCTGCTCAGCTAATACAGGAGCTTACCGACTCTGAGTGGATATAAAATGACCATAGAGGGAATACCCTTTTATCTCAAATGCCCAGAGAGATTCTTCCAAATCTTGAGGGAACTTTCGGTTTTGCTAAATGGAAAGAACACCTACATAAGCTTTAGAAGGAAGTCTAATTTCCACAAAAAGCAAGATCGTTCCCAAGTGACTCCCATTTCTCTGGTAAATAGTAAATTGAGCCACATTGGGTCCGGCAATTCGTTTGAATGCAGAACTGAGACGACACCTGAGAATCACCACAAACCATCCTCCAACAAGCTTTATTCATTATGGGTTTCTACTCATCAAATCCTCTCCAACTAAACACTTCCTGTTCCAAAAAAAAAACCTTATCTCAATTATTTTTTATTAAAAAAAAGCTTCCTACTTCAGCATAATTCCTTTCAATAAAGAACGGTTTATATTCTCAAATAATCGCCTCAATTGCAAAATCTAGAAATTCTTACACACAAACATCCCAAGAAATATTTACATAAGCTCATACGTATCAACATCCGTTGCATTGTTGTGACTTTAGTATTAAATTAATTTAATTCTGTCAACGACAACAGACAGACAGACAGCAACAAAAAAATAATAACAAAAACACATAAAAAGTTTTGCACAGAAATAAATTGTTTAACTGAGCTTTGTTGGCTGTACTTGAATCAGACGTGCTCAAGTGAGTTAAATGGGGTTATGGGGTTCTCATGTAGAGGCTGTATAGAGCAAGTCAGTTTGGATATTGGGTTTGAAAAGTATTTTCTCGGACAGCGGCTGTCGATTCTCCTTTCCCTGGAGATCCGTATTTCCTGGGTTAAATATGTTGGGATGAAACTATAAAATGTTATTTAGAGAAATCCTTAAATGCTTCCGTCGGCCATTGGCTAGAGAAGAGTGCTCTCAAAAATTCATCACCACTCTTTGTGTCTTCTCTTCGAACACTGTGCATCACTGTCACAAACAAATTCATCCAACAATAAAAATAATCTGCGTAAAGTGAGAAGAATTGTAAATTGAAGATATTTTCTACGAAAATTGCAAGAGGTGCAGAAAAGAGGCCGTACCCCATAGCAATGTTAACTGCAATCAACGATCGCACGTACGTTGAGCGCTGACTTTGAATGTGAATGTTGTTGTTGGTGGTGTTGTGATGGCCTGTTGCTGCTCTACCCATTGCCGTTATTGTTGCGTTGTCGCTTCCTCTCGACAATTGCGCTCAAGATGAAGATGAATTGTTTGTGTATGAATGAATGAATTGTTGAATGTGTGTGTGTGTATGTGAGTGAGTGTGAAAATGAATGTTGAATTGATTGTAAGTCTCGTTCTTCGTTCCTACCACGTTGAACCACGAATTCGCGCAATGAATTAAACTCCAAAGAAATTACTGTAAAGAGTTAAATTATTATTATTATTACGTTTACGTTTATTGTTATTGTTATTGCATGGCAATGAGTGCTGAGTAATGTTGGTGTTGCTGTTGATGATGGTCAATGCGACGCGCTGATGAGATTCCATTCCATTTCAATTTGATATAACGTACTTGAAATTTGTAATCACAACAGCCACCACCAGTCTTCTGCCATCACAAATTTTAATGAATATTCAACAAATTCTGTAAACTTAATTAAAGTTTTATTGTAATTTACTCGTCGTATTAAATGTGAGTTTAGTGAGGATTAGACACTCATATCATTTGTGGTGTGTTTTGTATGGGATAGCGATAGCTTTAATGATGTGCAAGTGAACGTTTTGGTACAGTAGGGTGCAAAACATGTTCCCGTGGATGATGGTTATGATGTGAAGGCCTGTCTGCAAACAACTCACATATTGCCTCGAACTAAGAACCCCACAGCGCTAGCTCTAATTTGTTTTTAAATAAAGGAAGATAATTCTTTTGGCCTTGAAGAAGTCTTCTTTCTTTTATTTGTGGTCAACCTCTGCGTACAGTTAATTGTTTTCTTGATAACTGATTCCAGTTCGGAACGTCGGGTCCTTCGCTTTCCTTCTGATACCTAAAGGGTTTTTAGGAAAGTGGCTGAATAGGAAAGACTAGTTCCTTGTGATGCTTCCAAGGGCAATAAGAAGATATCTCCATAAACACTATGTAGAAAGAGTCATGATGTCGTAACTTCGTTGTGGATATTGTGCTAGGCTAAATTCTTTCCTATTTCATCATATTCATCACACTAACCATCTAATTATCTGCTCAATTGAGCCAACTCTTCTAACAGAAACTTCACTCTGGCCCAACCTTTCTCGTAAAACATCAAGACGACCCTAAAGGAAAACTGAACGTTTTTTCTGGAGATTGCTGAAGTGAGCCGAGTTATTTCGGAGTTTGAATTCGAAACAGTCAACTACTCCTTTAATATGACTGTCGTGTGAACGACTTGATATGACTTCAGGAATATTTTTTGTTATAAGCAATAAGAAAGATCTTCAGTTTCATTAGCAAGTTAGGTCCAGAACAGCTAGACTACCATATTCTTTTTTAAAGAACTGCTTAGCCAAGTTAACCCAAGACAAGGCAAGTTAATCCAAGGCATGTAAGAAGCCCTGTCTGCAATTCTCTAGATGTGCACATATTTTGCACATCACTGTTAGTCCACCAGAGATTGATGCGTACTTCTATTGACATACCAACTGAGCTGAATGGCTTATCATTAACGCAATCGACAGCCATTGACGGCTACACTCAACATCCAAACACTTGACAGCTGTTACACTCATCTCTCACAGCATTCGCAAATGTTTGGCTCTAGCAGCACTCATTGCAAATGCGCACTTTAACTCACCCAAGCGGCGCGTCGCTAACTGTAGGTGCTGGATGTGCCGTAATTTGATTATTGACTGATTCGATTAAAGGCGAGTTCGTTGCTTACGACACCACCGGAAATGGCAACGCAATCGTAAATGGGCAACACACAAACTTTGAGCGCTTACATTGTTTCGCTGTCTCACATGTGCTGCACAATAATTTTCTATTCACGACTTTTCTTGCTTAATCGCCACGCGTCTTAAAGATTTTGTAATTACGTTTTTGTTCAATTTCAATTTCAATTCTGCTTCTTCCACTTGGTGTTGAGTTTGTTGTTTTCTCTTTTTGGGTTTTTGTGGGTGTTTTATGTTTTTTTTTTTATTTTTGTTTTTGTTTTATCGCCTCTATCTTTGCCACCACCTACGCAACTGCTTATACCTTTCTTAGTTAAACTTCATTCATTGTTTTTGTATAATTTTTATCGCTTTGAGCATCCATTCGTTGCAGTAACTTTGGCGTCAAAAGAAAACGTTGATCATCTGCAAAACTTTATTGACATTTGTGAAGCTGGTGAGAAAAAGTAAGCCAAAGCTGTCACCCACGTTTCGTGGCTATAAAATCATTTATCGTATGCCTAGTAGGAATAGCAAGATGAGGAAACGACTCTAAGACCTCTGAGATAGATTCATAATTAATTTATAAAACTTACGGATTTCTAGACAGGCAATTAGGTCGTTGATATCTCGAACAGATTTACATGACTCTTCTAGCCTTACGAAGATGGCCGTATTGTAAGCACCTAAGTCCAAGGAAAAAGTTTCCAGAATTGACCGAACCAGAGTTCACAAAGTAATTTCCGCCGGTCATAACTAACTGAACTCCTCGCAGGCCTAGTAGCACTACTCACACTATTGAATTATTAACAAATAATTGCTTACCAGAGACGAACGATTTCTATTAGTTTAGTGGGTGTGCATTGTGTGTGTAGGTACGACGTGTGCACTTATCACATTTGCGGCGAATTGCTTGGCTCGCGTCCTCGTAAGTGGGAGCAGCTCATATAAGAGCAATTTAGCTGCTGCAGCGGAAGCAGCATGCGTGTTGGTTACGTCGAGCTTTATGCGCGTTAATAGAGTTGTGGGAGTAATCACATAAAGTGCTCGCACACACACACACTCGCACCCACACATGCAGCACTGAGAGTGCGGCAGCTTACTTCATTGAAAGTTGGTTAATATAAATTGAGTGTTTGGTTACCGCGGCTGCTGCGTAGGTTTTAGGCAATTTGTGGTCTTTTGAAAGTTTTGCTTTGTTTATGCAATTTGTGATTGGTTTTCTTTTACATGCTCGTACATATGCATCTACATACATTAGGGTGGGTTGAAAAAAATTTGTTATTTAAAAAAAAAATTTGGGAACAATGAAAATATTTTTACTTAATATTTGAGATGGTCCACTTGATTATGCTTTTGTAATATAAGTTAAAAATAAAAAATACAAATTAAATGATTACAAAAATTACATTTGAAAATTATTAAATATATTTATACATTTTATTTTTTATTTTTTCTGCTTCACAAATTAATTTACTAAAACTCGAAAATAATAATTACTTGATAAAAAAAAAAAACGATTTCGTGCGAAAAAATTCAACTGACCCTAACCGGAATACATATTTTTGCTAATAAAAAAATTTCTAAAGACCACTCAACTTAGATATGCAAATTTTTTTCGAAAGGCATACAAAGGTTGTGTTTTCTGGTTAAATTGAAATATTTGCACAAATTTGTTTTGCTTTTTTTCATGCCTGCATTTACTTTTCTCTAGATTTATTGCTTTTGTCACTTATTTTATATTTACCTTTCTACTTCATATTTTCCGCTGCCTTGAAGCTGTCATATTTTTGTCTAATGGAAAAAGTAAATAACAACAACAAATGCAACTCTTATGCAGATTTTATGGTAAACACATTCATCATACAGTCAAAGCACTGAAGTGAATAAATGTCGTATAGATGCGCAGTGGTGGCTGTAGATATTGGGAAGCACGGAAAATAAAATAAAATAAAATAATATTAAAATAAAATAAAATAAAATAAAATAAAATAAAATAAAATAAAATAAAATAAAATAAAATAAAATAAAATAAAATAAAATAAAATAAAATAAAATAAAATAAAATAAATAAAAATAAAATGAAATTAAGTGAAATGATATGGAACAAAATAATTTAGAAACGCATTAAAAAAGTTTTTTCTGGGCTGCTTATAGAACAATTGTCAGAACCAATTTATCTAGAAATATTTCTGGACCCTTTAAGAGGGGTTTCTTTAAAGTTCTTCCCATAACTACTTCTCTATAATTTTCAGAATATTTTTGGGAAATCTTCAGGGGTAATATCTTCGCCCATCACTGTCTATTTATATACTGAACCTATACCAAAGTATGTCGCTATGCAAATGCTTTTAAATAGTTGTTGCTGCCTACAGCCTTTTCCTTAAATTTTTTTTACTCTTTGTTCGCTTAGAAATAAAACAATAAAACATTTAAGCAAATATTGAACATTTTTATGCTTGAATTATGTAGAAGTGAACGGAGAAAAGTCAATATTGGATAAACTGGCTGTGGGACGAAAGGTGAGAAAGCTACGAATGAGAAAATGAATTAAAAAGCTGTATAAGGTTGTCTAGGGAGTGTTGAAAGTTTTCGTAAAACATTGATCTTGCCCAGAGTTCTAGGAGAGAGCTTAGGTAACACCTTGAACTAACTGAGAGAAACTAGTATGTGTACATTTCCCATGAAATAAAAATGTCTGCAATTCGCAGTAGTGGAACTAACCTAAAAAACACAAAACAAAAAAACAACAAGAAAAATAAAAATTTCCATTTGAATTTTAAACCCGCAAATTAAACAAAGATAAACAATAAAAATGACAGCATAATCAACTCTATCCGTCAAAGTTTATATGCTTTCCTACATTTGTTGTTATTAAATATTGACTCAAAGAAGAGAAAGAATAAACTTGTTTGAATACAAAAAAAAATGTGGGAAATTTATGAAAAAAAGCGCCGACCAGCCAACCAAAGCTGGCACCGCTGCCAATCCCAACAGACCACCCAAAATTTTCATGCAAATCAAAAACTATGAATTCTTTGTTATTGCTGTTGTCTGCACATTAAAATTTTCAAATCAAAAATCATTTCAACATTCAATCAATTCAAAGAAACCTCATGAAATGCCACAAAACAAGCGCTAAACAAATTTTTCATGCAACAAAAAGACAAAATAATTTAATTGACTTCTGCTTTTGGTAGTTGAAATTAGTGTTGGACCGAATTCAAATACCGTTTTTTATATTGCGAAATACTGTTTTTTCTTTCATTGAGGTCTTTGACGGCAAGCATTGATTAATTCCAAATACTTAAGAGTATAAGGTAGAACTTTCGATAAAAATACAGGTTTTTCAATATTTGGAAAATACTGGTTTTTTCATTAAAGACTTTTTCGCCAAGCACTGATTAATTCCAAATACTTAATTAGGATTATTTGGAAAATACTGTTTTTTTTGTTTCTTAACTTTGTCGTGATTTCGTTGTCAATTATTTTGATTATTTTTCAAGACTTAATAGGATTAAGTGAAATTTTCGTTGAATGTTATGAGAAATTTTTGGATGAAAATACTGGTTATTGATTTTGGAAAATATTAATTAATTATTTTTTTCTTTTATATCAATTTCGTTGCCAAGATATTCCCAGTATTTAATAAGATTGCAGAAATTTCGATTGAAATACTAGTTATAGATAAAATTATGTTTAAAACTGGGTTTCGAAAGACTCTCAGAATTAAAATCAAATTTCTCAAATATTTAATTTCATCGGTGAAAAGGTGGAACGGAGTATTCGCCACGGTGTGGGTGCGTTTTCGCATTCGGCCAAACATTCGCTTCAACACTAGCTGCAATGTTGCAAAATATGTTTATTTCTAGTTAGTTGTCATGCCATGCTATGCTACATATGTTTCTTATGTTATGCTCGGGGGTCTTGTTAGCCGCATCTACACACACACACACAAACATTTGCACCCAATTGCGCATACACCATCAATCAAGCACCGCAAAAACCGCATAATCGAATGCCTTATAAAAATAAATAAACAGACATTTCATCATTTGCTTGCTTATTTGCTTTGATCGGTTTAATTTTTGATTTCAAAGCAAGAATTTATTTTGCAATTTTTTCCTTGTTTTATTTGTTGAAATTTTTTCTTGTTGCTTGGTTTTTAATTTTTTTGATTTTATTTTTTCTTTTTTCTTTTATACAATCAACTAGCAGCAATAATGTGGTTAATGAGTTTCCTAAATTAGATATGACCAAAACGACACCGTAAAATTGTTGAAAAAAAAATATTTTTTTCTTTTTTTTAAATTTATGCGAAAATTAAATTTGAACAAATATGGTTGTTATCAGCGAAATTAATTGAAACGAAATATTTCATTGAATTCCATTTAATAATCTATAGACTAAGAAAAATATGGACAAGTGAAACAGTTTTGGTCAAATAATATGAATGACTTAGTAAAGGGTGTTACAAAATGTTGTGCTGAATTTGAATTGAGGAAATTTAAGCTTAATATTTTGTTGAGTTGAAAAATGCTTCAGCATCAGCTCACTGATCTCCAAGCGCAATTTTCGATGCAAGTAAACGTTTGGTATAAAAAGTACTTGGGCTAAAAAAGGGGGCGGTACCACGCCTATTTTAAAAAATTTATATTCTTCCAATAATATAATGAGTATAAAATTATTTTTTAAGGCAGCCCTGCTTATTTTTTTCGCCTAAATATGATCCTTTTGAAACTCTTATATAAAAAAAAGTGGGCGTGGCGCGTAATCGATTTGGTACATTTTTCTACTCCACATGCTGTGTTACAAGGGTATCTGTGTGTCAAGTTTGGTTATGATAACTTAAACTGAATTGTATATAACAAATTTTGAGTTGGTAGAAAGGGACTCTATCAGAAAAAGGGGGCAGAACCACGCCTATTTTAAAAAATTTTGATTTTCCGAATTTTTTTGTACTTGGATGAATACTTTGAATCAGTATAAATTATTATTCGCTGGGATCTTGTCTGTTATATTCGACTTTGATCCTTTAAAAAATTTGTATATATAGTGGGCGTGGTTCTTAACCGATTTTTTTTAATTTTGGCATATTACTTTTAATATGTATATTTAATATTTAACGCTTAGAAAGTAAAATATAGTAGTTTTCATAAAATTATTTTGAGTTATAGCTACTAAAATGTTAGTAAACAATTAAGTTTGGCAAAAAGGGGCGGTACCCCTAAAACATATTTTTAATTCATTCTTACAAAGAATTTTAGAAAGTAGAATATAGAATTTGATTAAATAAATGTTCGTTAAGATATTGTTTTTGTCTATGATCCTTTTGAAAATATATTATATATGAAAGTGGGCGTAGCTCGTAAAAGATTTAGAACATTTTTTTCTCGCCCTCCTATGTCATAAGAGAAAACTATTTAAAATATTTTTTTTTTTGGGATGACCCGAAACTCACCCGTGAATCCGCACCTGTTCTGTGTACTATGCGCAACTGAGTATAAAAATAACATTAAACAAATCAATAAAAACGAAATTTTGCATTTCATTTTCTCCACTTTGTCTATTAAATACTTTCGAACTGAAAAAAAGGAAAATGTCGAAAAGCTATTTGGCAAAAGGCTATTTATTTTTATAGTTTGTGCCAACTGAAAAGCAATTTAAGTGCACTTAAAGCAACCAATTTTTACAACCGCAATACAGCAGCAGCTTCCCAACAACAACAAAGCAGTATACTTTGCCGCGCTGCGAATCGTCCCAGTCAAATGCAAAAATTCATTGAATGAAAGTGAAAATAAGTTCAGTCACCTTTTGAAATAGTTTAGCGTGCGCTCTATCGCCTCTTTGCGCCGTCCGCTCTCCATGTCACGCTAAATTTACTTTACTTTTCGTTAAGTATTTTTGGCAAGAAAATGTAACAAAACAAAAAAAAAAAGCTTTGCAAGAATTTCATAGGAATTTTCACGCAACCACACAAAAGCCACAGCTGAAATGAAAAGATCAAAGGAAAATTGAGATTTTCTTGATTTTTTCACTTTTAGCACAACTGCACTTCTCTAATGATGCATGCAGAACGCCAGTGTACTTTGCTTGAAATGCAAGGAAATTGAAAAATACTTAAATTTTAATTTTTTTTTTTATATTTTCAAAAAGTAGTGGTGCATTTCACCAGTGTTGGGTAATGGCGCAATTTTGCATGCGTTGATGCGGTGGCGCAAAGCGCTTTAAAGGTGCAATGGCAGTTTAATATAATATTTTTATGCAATAGTTATGCAAAGAAGCGAGCAGTAAATTGCTGCTATAACATCGACATTTCTAAAAAAAAAAAATTATAAAAAAAAGTTATAAAAAAAAGTTGTAAAAAAAAATTTTTTAAAATAAAAATTAAAAATCAAAAACTAATTTTTTAAAATTTAATAATCCTTTAGAGCGCCTTTGAGTTTAAGATTTTGCAGTAGGCTTGAGTTAGATTGATTCTCTAAAGAATGACGCTGAAAAACCCACAGAGTGCTCTCGATTGTCTGTTATCGGAAAAAAATCGATATCGATACCAGTTTGTATCACCTCTGCGATAGAGAAAATTTGAAATATTATAGCACTTTGGCTTGACTACATACTTACTGCTTACAAAGCAATATAATTAAATCCGAAATAAATGTATGTTGTTGTAATACAACAACACCAACTTATATGGCACGCATGTTGTATATCCATCAACAGCAGCGTCGATAAGTTCCACACTTGCAAAGTGCGCGCGTAGGGGAACGTCTCACAGCTGCGGCAAGTCACAGCAGGACGCCGACTGCATGACCGTTCGAGCGCTGTAAAGACTGTGCCATGAGGCTCGTGTGTATGCGGTAAGTGTTTCCATGTCTGTTGGGAGTGTAAAACCAATTTCTTCTGCTCCACCGTCTACACCACCACCATCACGGCCGTGCCTCCACCATTCAATCAACAAGAATGCCGAGTGCATAATGAGTTCACCATAGTGTCCGATTTCAAATGGAATCACTGCTCCCCCCGCGTGCACTTCTGCCTTACGAATTTGTTGACTGAAAATACTAAACAATTTAAATTCTTATTGGACTTGAAGTGTTGCTTTTTTTGAAAACTAATTAGACTCACTTTCGTGTGGCGTAGATCATTTTTCAAAATATAAGCAACCGAAGGTGTTAGATGAGTTTGTGTGCTTCGGCAAATCAACTCATCATTAGTTGGATGCACAAATCAATTGTTGGTGTTGGTAAAAATATTTAAAGCTTAATTTTTAAGAAATTCAGCACGCATTTTGTCCTACAAAGTAGTTTATATGATGCCAAAAAATATATATATATTCGGCTTAGGTGGCAACCCTGTGAGTGATACCGCAACTTGAAAATCTTTCAATTGAAATACGATGCGAACTACCTTTCATTTGAAACCCATATCGGCATATCTCATTTAATTTTTTTTAATATAAGATAGGTGGCAACTCTGTAAAATTATGTTAAATAGCAATACTTGAATGTGAGTGGGTTTTTTTGTAACAGACAGTTTCATAGAATGGTGTAACGACGTTTTAGAGATTTTAGCGAAAACACAAAGGGAAATACATAAAATATGATTAGGTGGCAACACTGGATGGTAACCATAGCTGGAAGCTTTTTTTATTACAAAGTGAAATTCCGTTTATTTGATACCCTTATTTGGCACATTTCACTTTATTTAAAAAAAATCCAAAAATATCTGGCAACCTTGTAAAACGTGATCATTGGCAGCACCTAAGTAGGAAGCCTTTGAATGTTTAGTCAAATCCGTTTGGCCCTCACCGAGGTAGTACAAGCAAAGCTCCTTTAAAGTTAAAAGCTCATAGTAACTCCATCAGCTGAAGAATATATGTAGCTTCAAGAACGAACCGTGGTAAGGCCTCTTACGTAGTCGTTTGTAACGGTACTTCCCACGCTCGTATAGTCTTCATACGTCTACCATGGTCTTCAGCGCCTTTGAGCCTTTGAAATTATTCGCCTAGATCCTCAATCATTTAATTCTGTTTCCCAACCTTTTACCCGCCTCCACCACTGGTCCTTTATCTCTCAGCTTTACATTTTAGCTCACGTCTCATTTCTTGTCCGCCAGTTGCATATGCCAAACTAGTATACGCATCATTCACTAAATTAATTTAAATCGCCAACATCCACAAATCAACGAATACAACAACAACAAAAGCGAAATCATCAAAAAGCAGTGGCAACCGTAGTTAATTGATTCGCCAAGCTACAAAAGATAAAATTCGTTTGATGTGTCTACAATGTTCACATGTGTTCAATGCAAATAGACGCAGGGGTGTAGTAGAGTCGATTAGGAGTTGGGTACACCAGCTCACCCCAAGAAGAGTTAAAGATAAACGAGCTGAATTGTTTGAGGTTCCTTCTAGCAAAATCTCAGTTGCTTCGATCTCTAAACAAGTTCCTAGTGTCCCACATATTGTTTAACCTGCTGGGAGAACAGTATTGAAAGGTCTCCTAATGTCATCAAATGCTTCCAACTCCACGGGATATAACTTGTCGTACCAATCCCGCTGTCGTGGAAACGAATTCGGTATATTATCGGGCATTTTCTAGACCCGCTAACCCAGAGTTGTTAGAGTGATCTGTTGCTTCACAAACAGTTTTTGCGTAAAGGCCTCCCAATGTCATCGAGGGGTATGTTGGCACCACTTGTTTATTCCTCTTTACGTTCAAGCAAATGTGTACATTAGGGTGTGCTGTATTTTTGTGCGAAGAAATTTTAGCTGATGAAATGTAGTTTTCAAGAGACCCCATCTTGAAGCATCCACTAGAGAAACCCAAAAAGGTGCCAAAAATACCTCAGTTCGCAAGTTCAGGGTGTAGGGATTTCCAGGTACTAAAGTTAGTTTTTCCTATTCAGAAAAGAACTGCCATCTAGGTTAAGTAGATGTCGCTTTGATATTTTCGGTTATTTCAACTAAGAGCTCATGAGTCAATTTATTCTTCGTCTCCTTGCTGTGGTAAGTTTTGAGTTTCATTTTTGGAACCTTTTTTGTATTGTTCCGGCTCCGGTTTCGGGTTGTTACAGAGTTTGGTTCCAGGACCATTGATCAAAATTATTTCGGTTTCGGGATCGGTTTCTTATTTCAAAATTATGATGATCTCGTTAAGCTTTGGGAAAGTATTTTTGTTTCGGCTTTAATTTCCTTCTTTCAAAATACTTCGGTTTGATTTTTGAAAGAGTTTCGGTTTCGAAGCTTTCGGGCTTTGGAATCGGATTTGTCTTCGTTCGGTTTCGAGCTTTCTTTCGTTCTTTAAAATTATTATGATCTCGTTCCGGCTTGTATTAAGCCTAATAAAGCCGTATCAAAATCTGGCCCCAAAATCTTCCGACCATAAATTTACGAAATAACGCACACCCTAATGTACATCCATTTAAAATTGCTATTGCTGACAATGTTGTTGAATGCACTGCCGCTGCTATGTTAATATTGTTGTTGATCATTCCATTCAACGCGATTGAAAAATGCATTCCGCCCGTAACTAATTACAATTGCAACAACCTCAGCCGCCACATCGCAGCACCCGCACTCGAATGCACCCACAAACACTTGTCTTCAAACCAGCAAATCCAACGTGCATTTCCATACCGGTTTGTTGTTTTTGCCTTTTTGTTGTTTTAATTTTTTATCTGATAGATCGTTGCTGTTTTCTGGTTGCTGCCGTTTGCTGTTTCTTATCTCGCGCAATTTGTCTAATCCCATTGAATGTTGTTGTTGTTGTTACCGTGGCTGTTGTTGGTACGATCAATTTGCCACCAACAACATTTGTTTTCAGTTAGTGATGGTTGTTGTTGTTGTTTTTATTTCCCGAACATTTGTTAACTGCATTAACGTCGCCGTTGAGTTCACGTTTATCTATCGGCTTACCCAGCTCCTCGAACCACATCATTTTCGCCTTCTTCGCAGTTGTCTGTCTGTCTGTCTAACGTTTTGATTAATGCCACAACATTTTGAACACTTCTGCGCTCAAGTCAAGCACAAAATATTTATTAGATTCATTTGTATCTGTTGCATTTAAATGCTTCTTCTTCTTCTTCAATTTAATCTTTTTCAATCGTCGTTTGTTGCTTCCCTGTAAGTGAGCTCTTGACTCTTGGCTTGGTGTTGCTGCTTAGCCTAATTGATGTAATTGTTGAAAAATATTACTTCGCACTTAAGTAATAAAAAGTTTTACCACCAAAAAGTGAACCACTCACAGCATCTAAAAAGATTGTGAGGATTGTGTGTTGAAGAAGTTTGAGTTAGGTTCAGATTGTCGAAAGAGGGCTGCCTAGTGTTTTGGTGCCCCCACATCAATTTTCGGATTCGAATTCCAAATTAGTTGCGGTTCTTGGTTTCGCTCAAAATCATTTCGGTTTCGAAAATGATAAAAGAAGGATATCGACTGTTTTATGATTCATTCATTATTTAAAATGTTAATTAATCAAAGTAATCGATTCATATAGTACTAATAATGCAAAGTAATTGATAATGTTTGCTTGTGGTAAATCAAATTTATCAAATCAGAATCATTCGTATATTTAAGTCTAGCCGAAGCTGAGTGTTAAATATAATGATTACAAAGTAATTACCATTACAGTAATGACAAATATATTTTTTTAAATTATGGTTACAGTAGATAGTCTAATGCAGGCATCGGCATTCTCATACATGCATCAAAACATGATTACGTGCACAATAATTACTATTTTGAAACTTTCAATTACCACTCAAGTAATGGTAATCTTAACAGTTTTCGATTACATCAATAATCTCTACCAACCAGTTAAATTTTTCCTTTTGTTAACCAAAACAAAATTAGAAAAATTTGTGTTTCGCCTTTATTTGAAATTACTTGAGTAATGTTCGATTTAATTTTAGCAGTTTTTTTTTATTAATCAGGTAATCATTAATTCAAAAAGTCGCAACTTTAAATAGATAAATAGATTTCCTTGTATAGACGTAGTCTATCATTTAAGCTTTTAATTCAACTCTTCGAACTGAGAATAAAGCAACATTGTAATCATTACAATTACATTCCTTTTTTATGTTTCTCAATAAACAGCTTTTCGTTAATCATCATTCGCTCATCGCAACTCAATGTCAGACACGCGCGC
This sequence comes from Sphenella marginata, assembly GCA_951509765.1. Taxonomy (NCBI): domain Eukaryota; kingdom Metazoa; phylum Arthropoda; class Insecta; order Diptera; family Tephritidae; genus Sphenella; species Sphenella marginata. The sequence continues at coordinate 10,434,320 of OX608080.1, read as the reverse complement.
TTATTGTAATGTAAAAAAAATTGATAGTGAGAAAGATACAAATCATCTGTTGATGCGTTCGTGGCTTCCCCTTCAAATGCGCGTCACCACCCACAACAACTTTTTTTCTTGTTTAATTTGTTTTTTTCTCAAGTTTTTTTTTTTAGATATTTTTTGAATGCTTTTGACTCATTACCTGCTTGACTTCATGCTATTGTTTATGATTAAATATTTTCAGTTAGTCGATCGTTTGTCAGAGACACAAAAATAAAAACCAAAGTTCTAATGATGAGGCAACAACAGCAAAATGAACTAAGCAAGTGAAGTTGGAGTATAGATCGATGTGAGCCCTGTACTTACATACATATATACAAATTTATTTGTATGGAGCTTTATTGATTACAGTTCAACTTATTCGTTTCATTCACCCAAAATATATGATGGAGTTTTTTGTGTTGGGATTGTGAGCTTGGTGATAAATATTTAAGCTCTGTCGAAAAAGAACAACAATAAAAAATCAAATAGCATAACAATTATAATAAACTATTGTACTAACCTGGAAACTTTTTTATATTATTTTATTTAAGTTTATTTTATTTTATTTTTTTTATTTTATTATATTTTTTTTATTTTATTATATTTTTTTAATTTTATTTTATTATATTTTTTTATTTATTTTATTTATAGGAAAGTAAAATATAATTTTTTATTTTATTTTATTTTATTTTACTTTTCTTTATTTTTTTTTATTTCGTTGTATTTTATTTTATTTTTTTAATTTTATTTCAGTTAATTTTTTTTTAATTTTATTTTATTTTTTTTTTTTTTTATTTTACTTTTCTTTAATTTATTTTATTTTACTTTTCTTAATTTTATTTTATTTTACTTTTCTTTATTTTATTTTACTTTTCTTTATTTTATTTTATTTTATTTAATTGAAAAATTTTTTTTTTTAATTTCAACCCCAATTTATTTCATGTTTCCAATTTGTATTCATTATCTTTAAAATTTGCTTTTCTTAATATATTGCTAACTTGTTTAATATTTTCATGTTTCTCATTGTTGTTAATCATTTTAAACTGCTTGTAGCTGCCATTTAAGGCATTTAAGTGGATATTTAATTGTTAAACGCTGCATTTACGGGGGTGTTCCATTGGTTGTAGATTTCGCCTTACAAACAATCAATTAATTATTAACAGAAAGAGCTGTGGTTTTTTTTGAAATACCAACCGATATTATTTATTACAACACCTGTGACACAGATTTAAAACATTTCGAGGTACAATAATGTGAGGTTGTTTGGACACATCAAGGAAGAAGAGGAGTAAGAGAGGAGCGTGGCACCTGGTGTTTCTTGCTGCATATCTTTCGAGGTATACTATACTACAGAAAAGTTATAAGACCTTAATCTCTAACACCGAAAAAAAAATGGTTAGGCATCTACTCTAAAAGATCGATTTTTTATAGCGGTCGAGGTAGATTGATAGTGAAAGGAAAAGAGCGAGACGAGATGAGTAAAAAAATTGAGAGGAGGAAGAGGAAGGACTTTTTAGAACTTTTAGTCTTTTCATTGTTTAAAAATATTTTGAGAGGAGGAAGAGGAAGTACTTTTTAGAACTTTTAGTCTTTTCATTGTTTAAAAATATTTTCTCTCAAATGTTAACTGAAATTCTATTAATTATCCGTTTTATTTTCAGGTAAGTTCCAAAGTAATACTACAAATGATGGGCTGAGTAAGTTCTTTTTAATTAGAATTTTTTGTTTTTGCCTTATCTCTCATAACAATTGACTTACATTTGCCTGTGTTTTTAATCATTTCCCAGCCGCTGCTAATCCACATTTTTGCATTCAATGCGCACATTTGTTTTTTATTGCCTATTCAACAAGCAATAACATTTAAAATGCCATAAAGAAAAGCAAAGTTTCTTCGTTACGCATTGAATTTATTGCATTTGTACAATCATCTTTTTGTTGTTATTTTTTTATTATGCTCTCAAGTGTCTCATAAATGCAATAAACAATTTGTAATTTGCACGTGCTCTAATTTGCTGTTTGTTGTTGTCTCTCAATGCAACACTGCATGCTGCATACTAAATATGTAGCTGCACAACTACACTAACAAACGAAATGAGTAAGCTCTGGTGCGAGTATAAACAAATCGTTTTGGCTAGAAAATACGGTAGCGGCGCAGCACTAACAAATACTCACCGCTCCACGCGCTGTTGGCTACCAATCGCTGTTATTGAATTTTCTATTGAGAATAATAGTCGTGGCTGTTTGCTGCATAATTTGCGACGCATGTGCATACTCAAGTGCTGCGTGCCTCCAACTGCATTGGACGCGTCTTTGGCTCATGCAAATTTCTGTGCGAATTACCTGTAAATGAAAACTTGATTGCGCAAAGAAAAAAAAAAAGACAATAAGAAAAGAAATACATTTTATTATTGCTGATTCGATTTTATTATTCTTTTACTTTCGCACAAATCGTCAATTTTCTTAGAATCGCTACAACAAAAATTTTCATTGCACCGGGTATAAATGTTCATAACATTGAGGACCTAAGAATTCCCACTTGAAATGCAAAATATTAGTTTCATTTGTGTCTGAGTGGTTTATTTAGTATTTTCATCGTGTTCTATTATTATGTGTTAATGGCAGTTCTTATTGGCTTTATGATTTGCTTACAAATTGTTTGCAAAATTATCAATACGTACTTAGAAAATATTCATATTAATAATTTATAAATTTATTAATGTCATAGAGCAGATAGATCTAGGTACTCTACAGCAATGAATTCTGGTATCGAGGGATGGAAGTAGACTTGTCTGGCTGACTGATGATAGGAAAGGAATTGAAATTCGATTTAAAGAAAAGTATTCGAAGTATTTTTTTACTCCAATTTTAAAAAGTGCAAACCCTCCTCCCACTTTTTTTTGACAGTTTATTTGTATTTTTTCTTTTTATTTTATTTTCCTATTTTTTTTTGTTTATTATTTTTTTAGAACCTTTTTTTAATTTGTTAAATTTTTTTTAATTTGTTATTTATTTTTATTTTGTTATTTTTTTTAAATTGGAAATTTTTTTTTTTAAATTTTTTGTATTAAATAAAATTTAATTTTTTTTGCCGGCATACATACTTCTAATTTCAAGAATTTTTTTTATTTTTAAATTTTTTATTTTCCTATTTTTTGTTTTTTTTTTTATTTTTTTCTTTTATTTTTTTTCTAACCTCTTTTAAATTTTGTTTATTTTTTGTTATTTATTTTTATTTTGTTATTTATTATGTGTTAATGGCATTATTATTTATTTTTATTTTGTTATTTTTTTAAATTTAAAATTTTTTATTCTTATTTTTTTCATAAAATAAAATAAATTGTTTTTAGCCCATATAATATTAACAATTTTTTTATTTTTAAATTTTTTAACTCAGGTTCTGCAGAAACATTAATTGTTTTATTTTAATTACAAAAAATTCAATTTTTGTACATTTCCTTTTGCTAAATTGTTTTCGAATTTAATTTTCTAATGTTCGATCATTTTGGCATACATATGTTTTCGAAATAGAGGGTACCAAATTTTCTATTATCGAAAGAAGGATGCATCAAATTCGAAGGGAACAACTCAGAGTGCAAATCACTCGCCCAATAAGAATAACAGATTCGCCGTGAATTTAAGATGTTCCGAGTCGCTCTCATTATCGTTTCGTCATTTTTTCACTTTGGAACTTATCTGAGAAAAAAAAAAATGAATTCGTTTGAAAAAGGCTGAAAATACAGCTTTCGATTATGTTATTTAATCACTGTTATGGTCTGACTATATTTCTCGTCACAAAATATCACAAAAAGGGTTAAGAATACATCAACTTTCACTACAAAAAAATATGTAATAATTTTTCAAGCCCCCAGGATACCTACACCCATATATTTTATTTAAAATTCGTACTCAGCTACTCAATAAGCAACAAATGTAAATGCAAACGTATGTAAATTGGTTCGCCTTTTTTGCATTTCACCCCATTGTGTGTTTGCGACAGCCAGCCGCTCAACTCTCTCATATAAAATTGTCTTTTGTGTATGCCACACACATTCAACCAACCATACAAGAATGATGTCATGTGGCTTATAACAGCCCTTTGCCCAGCGAGTGAGAGTCGGTTCCATGGTGTAGTGGTTAGCACTCAGGACTCTGAATCCTGCGACCCGAGTTCAAATCTCGGTGGAACCTTCTGATTGGCAACTATCAATTCAATTTTTTGTTAATTTAAATTTTTTTTCCCAAAAGAAATATTTGTTTTTGCTATTTTTTTTTTGTTTGAATTTATGTAAGAAAGTAATTGGGTGTTTGCTTGCAGAAAAATATTAAATATCTAGTACTTGTGCTGAGTATGAAAACATTCACAAGTGCCTACATTAATTGTTCACGCCTTTGCCAGCCATTTTTACTTTTGCGCATCCTCTCGAAACTCACTTCAAGCAAACAAATTGCTTTGAGAGTAAAAAAAATGAAATAGCAGGCGAAGAAGCGGTCATAAAGTAAACACAATTAAATGTTTGCTTTGCTCGAATGTGCTCTCGCTTGTATATGGCATTTGGCGAGCGTATAACATATGCCCGGGTAGCTCAGTCGGTAGAGCATTGGACTTTTAATCCAAGGGTCCAGGGTTCAAGTCCCTGCTCGGGCGGGACAACTTTTTTTTAAATTCGTTATTTTTTTTTTAATATGAAGAAAAAGTATTTAAATCATGATTTAAAATATTTTTGGGCTGAGTGTCCATAGGAAACATTTTTTCAGTAAAAAAAGAGGTGCACAAATTTTCTACGGTGTAAAAATATTTTGCATTTTGAACGTCAGACCTACTCACTAAAAATTGTATTCTGCTCCCTCCAACTAATATAATTTTGCATTCTCTTACTATCGGGTGGTCAGTTCGTAAATCCATCCAAGTGCTCGTTAGTTTTTTTTTTACGCCCCCCTCCTCTGAATTTTACACAACCAGTCGTCTGTTCAAGTGATTTAGGTTTCAGGTTTCATAAGAAAACCACTTATTTTACCCAACGCACAGTTTAAATGTGCAATCAAAGCAACAACAAAACAAAAAAAAAAAGAAGAGAGCAAAGTGAAGAGTTCCGTGTGTGGGTTTACTTTGCGGTTTCGACGCTGACTTGATTTCCACATTTAATTAATATAAAATTTAAAAAAAAAAATATAAAAAAAAACCACGCACAGCGTATGTCATCACAAGTGCGTTGATGAATGAAGCTGACAAAAACCGCAGGCAATATAATAAGACCACAGAGACAACAGAGGAAGCCCAAGGAACTCAGTTACAAAGTTGCAAACGCTCACGAACGCATCAATAATTAGCGAGATTCTGTAGTGATTCGAGTTGCAAAAGATCTAGAGAGGCTTGCTCTGAAAAAAAAACGACATCCATGCCGTCATCTGTCACGGATCGGCCAGTGAATCTCGATATTAACATTCAATGGGTGGAGAAGAAAGCGTCTTTCCTAAGCAGGATTGGAAGTAAATGGAGAGCTGAGTTTTCGAAGATCCGTTTAGGAAATCTAGTTGACCGATCAAAGGTCTCGCCTAATGCTCCAGATGGGTAAGCTTCAGCTCTCCATCGAAAGTTGGAGTGAAGAGAAGTGGAGCCTTCGCTGCATATTTGGATCTTAAGTTTTGGCTTTCCGTCTGTACTACAGACATGACGTTGAGACTACTTATCGAACCATCTCTCGCTAGTATACGAACCTATCGTAGCAGGGGGACTAGTACTAGGAAAGTGGGGTTTAAAGTTCCACGCTGCCTTCAAACCCTTCGTTGATTCCTCCTCTGATCAAGCGAGCAACTTTTTGTCATCCCGTCTTGTGTACTACAAAAGATAACGGCCCATTGTTGTAATCACAAACGCGTCCGTATTTCAAACGGGCTTACGCAGTAGTAGCGCTTGTCGTCATTATTGTTCGCGCGCTAAAACCACAAACGTGTGCCATAACTCAGACAAAATGTTTAATAATTTGTGCGCACTGTCAAGCCACCAACTCCCAACGCAGCCGCTACCAACATCATCCAATACCCAGTGTGAGTGGAGCCAAGCTCCAGCAGCTAATAGCTTTCGCTTAATTTAAATCAAATGCGTTTAAAATGGGTTGCGTCGTCGTACTCGTATGGGCGGGAAGTAGTTGAGTTGCTCTGTAGCAATGGCTGCAAGTCACGGATGTTCTCTGTCATTTCTGACAGATGAGTTTAAGCCACTTTCGGAGTTGTGCTTGGCCAATGACATACGACCAACTACTGTGGGTTGGTCGGTTGACTTTGTGGTTTGGAGTTGTTAGTGCTTTCCATTGCGTACTACGCGCTTTCTAATTTTGTTGGTAGCATCATGAGCTGCGGCAATAATGGAAACGATTAGAATGGGTTTTGAGAGTTCTTTGTGAATCCACAAAGATTGACAGTGTTGTGTGTGCGTGTTTCAATTTATTTTACATCAATCAATTAGTTTGCTAGCATTTTGAGCCCACAATTAACTCTCGAGACTATAGGCTGCTAGTTTTGAGTTCCCTTTACTTTAAAGATAGCTTGGGAGGGGTTATGCTTCGGGACTGGGGTGCATAGAGTCTTCGAGTCCATCGAACAGGGCCATTCTGACCACTTCAACGCTTTAGCTGTGGGAATCCATCGATGCAACTCTCCTTCGACTCGTCCGCTTTACTTGATTGAATATCTGGGTTTTGATGCAGTAATTTTACTAGCAAAAAGAGACTCGCAGTGCCTTGGTCTGCATAATTATTTTGCTAACCACTCCTCGCGCTTCAACAGCAAGTTCCACCAATACTTTTAAATTGCCATTCTTCAAGCTCTTGCCATTTTTCTAACGGTACACCTTTCAGCACTGCCTAGCTGCTCTCCTCTCTCTCGTTGTAGCCCACAACCTGTTTGAGCTCATTCCGCGCTTATGTTGGCTGCTGTTGGTTGACTGCGCGTTGTTGATATGCAACCCAGTGCTAGACTTGCCTACGCGCTTCCTGTCACATCAGTGTCGTCTGCCTCATCTGCAATTTTCTACATCAACCAACAACAATTGGCGCGACTTCCTGCGCCTCCACAGTAAATTTCTTGTGTTCTCGTGGTGCATGGGCTGTAACTAATAATTAAATGTTGCGGTTATGCGACTTCCATACAATCATCCATTACTCGTAACTAGTCGTAAATACGCACGTTCATACATAACCCCATCTCTGTGCACGAGCTCGGGGTGTGTTACGGCCGCCAGCTTAAGAGGCTCGAGCGATCGTTTATCGCTTAATAAATTATGCCACGCAGATTAGGTTATTTATTAATGTGTTTATAAACTAATATCGACGCTTTATGCCAACATGCGAGCAAAAAAAATAATAACTGCAACAACAACAACAACGCAGTAACTAGTGCAGCTAACTAGCTCATGGTGCAGCCCACTAATGCGAGCTAGATAGTATGAGCAGGCGTCATACCCGTTTAATTTCGTACCACAAATAACTTTTTTCTTCTTAGATTGTTTCAATATTTTGAAATTTGTTAAAACATTTGTATTACTATACCCAGTTGCGATTTGTTTGCATGGCGCTGGAACTGTAATAAAAATGGAAAAGAAACGGTACGTTTACTTGGCTTCAAATTCAAGTCGCTACGCTCTCCCTGAAGATAATTTTAGCTAAAACTGAGCAGTCTTACTAACTAGCCACGCCCACTTTTTCGATATCGAAAATTTCGAAAGACATGCATATAATATGTAAGTTTTCAGTAAATGAAGCAGGTAAAGAGTTTTTTTTTTTTTAAATTAGATTACTTTAAAAATTTTTGAACAGTCACACCCAGGTTTTGCATTTCGTAAATTGCCACGCTTTCGAAAATAAATAAAAAAATATCCCACAAATTACATACAACGCAGCTAAGGTAATTTTTGAAACCTAAGATTGCAGAAGTGACATGTTTTAATTGCCATCTTCAATTTTTGAATTTCGAAAATTCGATATCGAAATTTCGAAAAAAAAAATTGTTTTTTGAACTGAGATGTGTTTTAAGAAATCTTTTAAAAGCCGCTACCAGCTTCTTCATTTAAAAAATTCGAGAAAGGATACATGTTCGAAAATAAATTTGCCTTTTTAGAATCGCTTGAAATTTGCCGAAAACGATATTTCGACCACAAAATATAAAACTGTTTAGATCGACATCTAAGTTTACTTTTCGAATCGAAAAATAACCACGTCCATATCTCGATATCGAAAAATTCGAAAAACAAATGTAGATAAGGTAATTTTCAAAACTAAATCAGTCGTTAAGAAATCGTTTAAATACGAAAGCTCAGTTTAGCTCAATTTCTATGAAAGACATATTTATAAAATATGTAAATGAGCCATTTCCAAACAACAATAAATTCAGTTTAACAGTTTATATCAACATTTTAGACTGGTTTTTCGAAATAGACAAATAACCCCGCCTAATTTTTCGAAACTATAGATAACTTTAATAACCTAAAAAATTTTTAATTTCGAAAGTTCGATAAAGATACTTTTCGAAAGTAAATCAAGTATTGTCACAATCATTCAACAACATTTTCGGAACGCGAAATTTCAAAAAACGTATAAAATTTAGCTGCTTAGATCAATATAAAGATGGGTTGTTCGAAATACACAGATACACGACCACTTTTCGGGTATCTAAAATTTTGAAAACGACCATAACACATTTTCTGGAAAAGATTTATAAAAAAAACCAAAAACTGGGTATAAAACACCACCTTTTTACCTACAAACATTAATTGCTTTGGAATTCGTTATGTTTTCCTCGTTCTCTCCCTCAATTTTTTTTATGAAAATTAATGAGCAACTAATTTGATGATAAATTTCGTTAAACTCGCAATTCAACAAGTCAAGCTAACTACTTTTGCCATTTACCTTTATCCATAGACAATTCAATATACATACATATATACTCGTATATAACTTTTAAATTAGTATTAACAGCAGTTGTTGGAAAATATTACCAGTTAATTGAAAAATTGTAACTGAGATAAGAAATTGACTATTTAAAAAGAGGCTATTGAAAAAGTAGATAGTAGTAGTAAACGTAAAAACTGCATAAGTGTAGTGTTGTTACTTTTTAGTACTCGCTACTTGTACTCATTTGAAGAAAAATGTCGAAGACTCAAAGTATCGCGTGAAAGTACTCGACTTGATTGTCATTGAAAAACTTAGTCTAAGTATTCGACACCATAACTAAAAACAAAAGCGTATTATAAACCGTAACCGTAACCGCAACCATAATCGTTACCGTAACCGTAAACCTAACCGTAACCATAACCATAACCGTAACAGAAAGCTGGTCATTCCTATTTCCTTATAATTTTACTTTCCCTTTTCCTTTCAATTTTCCACTAATTTTTCCTTTCCTTTACCCTTTTATTTTTTTTCCTTTTTTGTTTTATTTTTCCTTTACTTCTTCCTTTCCGTTTTCCTTTCTTCATTTCCCTTTTCCTGTCCTTTTTCTTTGGCTTGCCCATTCTTTCTCTTTTTAATTTTATGCAACCATAATCGTAACCGTAACCGTAAACCTAACCGTAATCATAACCATAACCGCAATAAAAAGCGAGCCATTCCCATTTCCTTTGCCTTTTTCTTATAATTTTACTTTCCCTTTTCCTTTCAATTTTCCACTAATTTCTCCATTCCTTTACCCTTTCATTTGTTTTTTCCTATTTTTTTTATTTTTCCTTTACTTCTTCCTTTTCGTTTTCCTTCCACTTCATTTCCCTTTTCATGTTCTTTTTCTTTGGCTTGACCATTCACAGTGTCATTCTTTTATTTCTCTTTTTATTTTCTTCTTCTTCCTTTTATTTTTTCCCCTTTTCTTTTTATTTTTTTTCCTATTTTCCTTTCCCATTTCCCGTTTCCTTTCTCTTTCTCTTCCTCTTCCTCCTGCGTACTCCATCTCGGTCCCATCAAAGTTCTCCTTCAATATAAACGAGTCCAAAACAGCACTCGCTACTCGAGCAAAGAATCGAATATTAACTCGCTGCTAATCGTATCGCAACAACAACACTAACTAACAAGTTGCTGTGCATGTTTTTCCTTCGATTATGAATAAATAATTTACACTTTTCATGCTTTCAAATGACATTTATGACACTCGCGCCCGGTTAGGTGGACACACGCACATTCGCATACACAGAGCGTGGCATAGGGGCAACTGGAGTGGTAAGCATGCGTGTGGAGTGACAAATGTGGGCCACACATCACGAGGTGTCCCATAACACAGTTAGCCAAGTAAAAGAAAATCGTGCTTATCTTAATCTAATATCTAAATGATCTATGATTGGACTAATTTATCAGTCGAACATTATTTATGGACTCGCAGTGCAAGCTGACTCAATGTGGAAACTGGAATTTATCGCTTCCTCGGATGCATGTGATTTAATTAGTTGTTGTTTTTTTGCCTGCAATGAAAGCTAACACTCCTACTCAGAGGCAGTTGGATTCACTATGAATGAATGAATGATCTTATCGGTCCTCGAGTCCTTTGGTCAATCTACAGCATCGGCCTTCGCTCCATTTAAGATTTGATTACGTTGGATTTTAAAACCTTTAATGGCAGCTGAGCTATCAACGAAGATCGCAGAAAAACTTCCAAATGCAGTTGTTATTGTAGTCTGAAAGGCCGTGGACCCCGTTTTATCATTTCCAAGAAGCAAACATGCCACAGTGTGCTAGCCTAATTCAAGTCTACAGCAAAATAGAAACTTCGTACGATTAAAATTCGCAGCCAAAAATGGTCGCTCTTTTCTTCCTCTTCGCCTGCATTAAATTTACTCGCCATAAGAGCAACGAATTGTGCTCAGCGACAACCTTCGACTCGCAAGTCATTTGAGTCAACTGTCAAATTTATGCCTTTGCTGGCCTTTCTCTCTTAATTTTTTTTTTTACTTTTTTGTTGTTGTTTTTTTTTCTCGCAGCCTGTGTGAACAGAATTAATACGAATCATTATTAAATCCAACTCAGGTGTGAAATTTAAATTTATGAGACACAAATAATATTTTTGCTGTCAAAGAATTGCACAAAAAGGCAACGGTCAAGCAACACCAAAAACAGACAGCTTCGCCCAAACAAGGAATAGCAGGACTGTTGTGGAAGAAGAAACATGGCCGTTCACAAAGTTGAATGAGAGTAGAAGAAAACAAAAAAAAAGATTTATTATGCGCTCATACATACATACATACATATTTGGACAGCGTTGATTTGCCAAGTAGCAGCAAGAACTTTGCATGAAGGACGGGAAACATGAAGCCATTGAAGTGTTGTTGTTGTTATTATTGTTGCTATAGGCGGCAGGAGTTTTGCATTTGGTAGAGGAAATTCAAATTATAGCTCTGCTCGCAACTAATGATTAATGTTGAATGCATGCAAATTTTGGTTTTTTATTGTTTTCTAGATATGTATGTGTGAATTCGATCTTTAATCGGTTGAAACTTTTATATGCCCCAACACCTCTTATTCCCAATTAAATATGAGAACAATTACATTTTTTTTCTATGAGTTTGTAGTCATGACGAATATAAGGCTATGTATTTCTTGTGTTAATGGATCGAGCTGCTTCTCCTGAAGGTCTGATCCAGTTGTTCCTGTTTTTTGGGTAACTACGTTGGAAACGCATCTGAGCCTTGGGAACTATGAGAACATCCTACGTTTGAAACTAAGTTATTGTTAAATTGCAAATATGTGGCAGCCCTGTAAAAACTACCTAAGTGGCCGCTCTGATAGTTGTCAAATGGAGAGATTCAAGGGTAAGAACTTTACTCAGAGCATGATATTTTCACAACGAGGACATTGGACAAACTTCTCGATCAAGAAAGGCGTATGCCTATCGTAAGAGTCGATTAAAATCCTGTTGGCTCGACGTGGTCTAATAAATCGGTACGCGATCCATATCCCTTAAGGGGCTCTTCGCTAAGATTTCTCTATGCCTTTGGGAAGCGTTTTACCATTAAAAACAACAACAAACTGATTTCTGCTCTAGGTATCTTTTCTTGAGAGATGTTACATCGTGCATATTGAGGGGAAAAAGGTAACTAACTTCAGGTTGAGTGTACCTCGTACGCTTGCAAAGAAACATGCAAATTAGTCTTTGCCCAAATTTTTTTCATTTGAGCTAACAGGTTTACACTCCACACCGCCCGTATTTGTATTTCTACACAGCAAGTTCAAGCTCTTAAGTATTTCGAAGCGTTTTCTGATACTTTTTTCTTAATTCTTTTTGTTTGCTTTTTTTTTGATACAACAACACGTTTCATATGTCAGCATAAAGTGTGATATGTTCGCATATCGAATTTCCCCTGGCGTCTTGTCGTAAACTAAATGAACCATAATTACTGAACTAATTATTAATTGACATGGAGATTGGCGCCAGCGAACAAGCGTCAAGTGTTGCTTTTATAAATTTTGTTGTTAAGTACATGGCGCCACATAAAAATACACAAAATCAATGCTACAAAATGTAAAAAAATTTAATTAAAAAAAAAAAAAAAAATTTTAAACAACTAAGCTTTCACAATTGCTGCATAAATAATGCACTTGTAATGAAAAAAAATTGTTGAAAAATCTAAACAAAATTTTCCATTTAAAAAAAAAAAAAAAACTGGGAAGGGCTGTCTTCGGCTGTGCTGGAGGATTTATACTTTTCATGAATACGCACAACTTTTTTAAGTCTAAGAGCTTGACTTGTAAATAGTAAAAACTCACCCGAAATCAGTTTATCGATTATATGGCAGCTTTATGTTATGTTGATCCGAGCTGGCTGATTTTCACTACACACATTACATATACATATATCTATTATATAATAAGTATCAAACCTGCAAAATTTTTCCTCCCTAGCTTTTTAACTCTAAAATTTATAGCCCAAAACTCATTTATCGAAACTATCGATTGTTTGGGAGCTATGTATGCTTTATATTGGTCCTATCTGGCTGGTTCCGTCAAATGATCAATATAATACAAAATGGTGGCCCTCTACCAAATTTCATTGCCCATATACCCATTATAGGGTCTATCTAATCTTCTTCTCATACTTACCAACTTCCATGAAAGGTGTAAAAAAACTGTTCGCTTCGACCTTCCTAACTTTTCTTTCCCATCTCATTCTGGAGCTCTGACTTTATACACAAATAAATTTCTTTGAAGTGTTTGTCGTGTCGCCGTCATTTTGAATTGATGCGAAAACACTTGAAACAATTTGATTTGTTGTTGTTTATTATTATTTAGCAACAGCAACACTTCGAGCACAATTATATGCCACTCATAAGTTTAAACAAATTGATTTATTGTAATAATGATCAAATGAACCATATTGTGATCAAGTTGATTAGATGACTTCTAATGCGACGGGTTGAGGAAGGAGCTGAAAGAATCCTAAAACAAATGCTACCTCTATATAAATGTAACAAAAAGTAGTAAGTGTAAACTTCTGAATTCTCAAGGCCTAAAGTGCGCAGTAACTGACAGGATTCTCTTTTGGGTTTCAGAATTTTCAACGCCTAAAGTCTGCAGTATCTGTATGCTAGATGTCCGACTAAATGTTGAGAATCTTTTTTCAGGCGTGGCTGAAAATATTTTTTTATATTTATTAAAATTAGAACAGATCGATACATATACCTAATAGTAACTTATTAATAGCAACAGAAGACAAGAGAAAATTTATTTAAGTTTCTGGCTCCTTGTCTTTATGCACATATGTTTGTGCGCGCATCACTAAATAACTACTCTTTGGAATTGATTGGTTTCTTCAGCGATATATCGCTGGAAATCTAACTTGTTTTATAGAATATATGTTTCCTTTCTTACTACTTCTTTTTATTTTATTTTGGTGCACGCCAAAGCCTCACACTACCGTGCGCATTTTATACTCTCTTCTAACCGTCGCCTTACAAATTGCTTTGAAGTTTATCACAAAACTAGTCTATTAACTTAGACTATCTTCAGCATTTGTTTTGCTTTACTTCAGTTACCTTTGAAGAGTTTTAATTAAAATCTACGTATTGTTTTCGTCACAAATGTTTTTATTACAATATAATACCAGTCTGGCGCCAACATAATTAGTTAACTACTTTGGTGTATTTGTTTTCATGCATAATTTTTAGATTAACTCAATATTTTCATTTTTTTATTTTTTGCTTTTTTTGTCGGCTTATCGTATTTAATTAAAATAAAATTTCCTACTGACTTACACCTTGTTTTGTTTTTGTGATATTCACTATAAACAAATTAAATAATGTTATAAAAAAATATTTGTCAGTAAAAATATTCAATTTATATCGTCTTTATTTATTTAAAGGTAAACTAGTAATGGCTACTGACAGCGCAGTTGTTGATGCTACAAAAGTTGAGGAGAAACCTGTGAATGGTGAGTTTTGCGAGTTTTATAATTACTTTAATTACTTATTAGTAATGTATCTACTGTAATTAGTGGTAATGAGGTTTACACAAGAAATTATTACTTTTACGGAATTACAGACTTCATTTATTTTTAGTCTTTCCATTACTTAGGAATTCATGTAATTCATTTCAATAATTAATTACTTTCAATACTCGGTTACACCGTAAATTCGAAAATTGCTCCCATGCGAGTTGATTTCTTCACGCAACTTTCTCTTCATATTATCATAGTAACAGCAGCTAAAACAACAGTTTTTAAAATGTTTTTGCATATGTCTATATGTTTGTTCGCGCATCACTCAACCGCTCTTGCTTGTAATTTAATGAAAATTTACTCGATATATTTCTAGATGTCCAACTACAAGTTTAGGCTCGAATTTATTAGCGAAAAAATTGTATTCGTCTTGTACACAGTGGTGGCAATAACAGTTGGCTCAACGTCTAGACCTTACCGTTCTCCACGTGTTTCTAAAAATGTTAAACTTTTTATTTTTTTATCTCTTTTAATTTTTTAGTGTTTTTATTATTTTTTACTTATTGTAGCTTTATCTATAATATATATTATCTTGCAATAGATATAAAAATATTTTTTTAAGTGGAATTTTAATTGTAATTGACTGATTCTTATAATTTTTAATATAAACTTTATTTCCAATGGAATTGATAAAACAAAGGTATTTTATCTAACTGAAGTTCTGTAGCTTATTTGACATAATTACGATTGATTATATTTTTTTAGCAAAATTTTTAATTTCCTTCTACATATTTCTATTTCTATTGCTATTTCACTTTCATATTCTTTTTCGTGTACGTCATATTACTCTTGCTCAGGGGCGGATCCACGTGGAGGATTTTCGGGTCCAAAACACCTTTGTAATCCAATAAGTCATATTTTTCAGGAACTGTGGATTAAAGATGTCTTCGAAATTTTATTACAAAAAAAATATTTATGAGTCAGTGGCGGATCCAGAATTTTGGGAAGTGGGGTGCTCAAATTTTTCTTATGAAATCTCGAGGACAGGAGGATAAACCACATTTCCTGAAAAATATTACTTTGGATTCCGAAGAGGGGTTGGACCCGACCACTCCTCCGTGGACCCGCCTATGCTTTTAGTAAATACTCTTTATATTTGCGGTACCAACTTTGAAATGTGATTCAGATTCTAGGAATGTCTTTTTATTTGAAGTGTTGCCTGTTGAACTCTTACATTTTTATAATTAGCTACAGAGTGAATAATCCATAGCCATAAATACTTAAGAATCTCTGTACAATCTCTCCACATATGTTTTCCAAACAAAAACACATCTTCGTTTTCTACGAAATGTATGTATGTATGGGTGTGTATATTTATAGCCAAAGGGTATCCCGCCAAGCCGAAACAGACACGCCAGACATTCTGGCAGTTCCCATTAGACACAATTAGAAAGAAACTGTAGCAAATGGTAAACAACAAAAAAAAAAAAACAAAAAACAACCGAAAGAATCAAAAACAGATACACATGCCCAAAGTGGAAAGTCAGCAGACCGACGAATATACAAAAGACAAACAGAAAATTTTAAGAACAAAAAAAAAAAACAACACGAAATTGCGTCTGAAATTCTTTCAAGCAATCAATTTTGTATAAGAAATGCTGACTACGGCTGGTCGCACAATTCGAACAAAATTCAAAATTATTTGTTTAGATCAACAGGAACAAAATGGTTAAAGTCAATGAGGTAAATGGAAAATATCAAATACAATAACATCAAATTTTTGTGGACGTTTAGAATTAATTGTATTATTGTTATGCTTCAGGTAGGTATTGGGCTTGGTGTGTCTTCCAAGAAGTAAGAGCGCAGATACAGCGTGATGTGAAATGTGTTTAAGGAAATATGTTTTTATGTTAATAATGTAAAGAGCACTTATTTTTTGTTGTGACAGTAAAAGTTTTGCGTCACCTTGTACAAGTTAGATGTTGTAGATAAAATTCGACAATACAGCATCAAAGTGTGTATAGGCAGGTCATTTGAAAATATCATACAAGTACTCAGGTAGTTACCCTACAGTCAAATCAATTTGTTGAACTCGAAAACTGATGACTAGATAGTATGAGTTCGAAACACAACTAGTCGTCCAACGCTTTGTTATTTGCTACACTGGGTAAAATAATATTTAAAAAAATTTTGAAATTTCGCGCGAATAGTCTACAAAACCACCATATCTCAATTAACCCTTATGTGGATACTTTAAACGTTTTTAAAAAAAAGTATTCGGAAATTGGGTAAGTTTTGGGTCCCTGCCAAATTAATTGAAACTTTAAAATAAGTTCTTAAATTTGAAATTTTTATTTATGTATATATTGGTACTTTTTCGGCTAAAACTCAAAAATAAACTTCAAAATAAAAAAAAATTGAAAGTTTTTGAAAAAATAGAAAAATCATTTATAGAAATTGTGGAAATAAGAATTACAAAAAAAAAAAATTTAACCTGTTCCTTTTGGGTTTTCTTTAAAACTAAATTAAAATCGAACCCTAGTTTTAAAATACAGTTTTGAAAATTTGGTACTTTCGTAAATTTTTGATAAAGTTTTGAATAGTTCCATTGTTGAATAAAGGAAATTTTATAATTTTTTGGAAAACTTTTGAAATATTTATATAGTAAGTTTTAAAATATATTGCATTTATTTTCCTGGTTTTCAAAACAAACTCCAAAAATTACGGATTTTTTTTAAATTCGATTTTTTTATGTTCAATTTTCTTTTCAATTTGGAATTTTGTTTTGAAAATTAGATTTTTTTGAATTGTCTTTTTAAATTTTGCATTTTTGCGACTGCATTATGAAGTTTTTTGAAACATATTGCATTTATTTTTATTTTTTTAATTCAGAATTTTTTTTTTGGAAATTTAAAATTTTTTCAATTTTGAATTTTTTTTTATAACTTACATTTTTTGCATGGAAGTCGCTGAGAGAAAATTCTTTAAATTTTTTCCAAAAATTTCTAAAAAATTTTGGAATTTTCTTCGACAATATATTTCGAAAATTTCTGTGTGGCACTCGCAAAAATACAAAATTAAAATACAAATTTTTAGTGAAAAATTTGTTTGATTCTAAAAGAAATCAGCAATTGCTTCTAGTTCAAGTTTCAAACCTTTCACCAAAATTTTGGTATTTTTTCACACAAATTTTTGTTAAAATTCTGAAAATTTGTGAAAAAGCAAATGCTGTTTTTTTATTAATATCGCCCATTGTCAAAGAATTCAAAAACTTTTGGGAAATTAAAAAAAAAAATGTTTAAGAATTTTCTTATTTCTAAAAGAAGAAAGGAAGTTTTTTAAAATGTTTGTGTTTTTAAATTCACTTAATATTTTTGGAAAGTTTTTGAATTCTTTGGAATTGTAGTTAATGCAAGTCTGGTCTTGTCGGGGCTAGTTTGATGACAGTCAGAAATTTCTCACAATAAACGCTTTAAAATTTTTTCTGACTAGTTTGATATGCTGTTAACAATTGTTGACAGTTGAAAAAAAATTAAAAAAAAAACTGAAAATATTTCATAAATGTTCTAACATTGATTTTATGCCTTCCAAGCAGTAAACATTTTTTTTAAAGAAATGCAAAGTAATCCAGACGCAATAAATGACAATGACAAAGAAGAAAAAAACCTATAAACGGCAAGACATGTCTACCAAATTAAATGATACGTGTTGGACAAAAAAAAAAGAAAGAAAGAACAAAGACAAAATATCCAGAAAAAAAATATAATAGAAAAAAAAAGAATAAAAAAAAATAAAATAAATTAAAAAAAAAACCACACAAAATCATTAAAAACAAACTAACAACAGAACGCTATCAAAATGAAGTTAGACAGAAATAAAAATTTGACATAAAAAAAACAAAGATACTCTCGAACAAACAACACATAAACACCGAAAAATGTCACTTGAAGTGTTGTTGCATTTAAATCAATGTCAAAGCTGAACAACTGAAGAACAAAAATATTCGAAAACCGTACACCAATGGCAAACACTATGCAGACTATTAAAATGAAATAAAAAGAAACAGAAAAAAAGAAAACAAAAAACAAAAACAAAGAAAAACAAGAGGATTTGAATTTACTTAATAAGGAAACCCAAGAAAAAGGGGTGCTCACTCGGCAAAGCAAGACACAAATCTGCTGATTCAACGTGTCGCTGTCTTTCAAAAATGTTGCATTGTTGCTGAGGGATTTAGGTGTACAACACTTTTCTATGGCTGCGACAGTTTTTATAGCTTTTTTGTAGGTTTTACGTTGCTCGTTTTTATGTTATGGAAATTTCTTTTTTTCTTCTTTGCTTTACCGAAACAGACAATTTGAAACACTTGCCTTAACTCTTTTGGTATTTTTTTTTTCTTTTAATGTCATTTCATTTTTCTTTGACGTGTAAAATATGTGAAACGTGGGCGAATGCGTTTAAGATTTGATTCAAAATGTAGTTAGGTTTGAGAGTGTTTTTACAAGAATGCACACTAAGGGTCTATTCACAATTTCTTCTTCTTGTTTTCAAGCACACCAGGGAGCACCCATGAGTTATCAATTCAGAAATAAAATACTCTTTGGAAGAATAAAATGCATGCTCTAAAAATAACTTGCTACTACCTATCCTACTAAAATAAGCAGAAGTATAGCAGATTCTTCGGATTAACGCTAGACAAGGCATTTGAGTATCTTAATAGAAATTACCTCTGGAACTCCAAGAATTTACAACGGGTACATTCAACTTACAGCTTCCTTAGTTCTTCCAGTATTCAAAGGTTTTTGTGGGAGGCTTTTCAAAGAAGCTTTTTTTCAGGTTAGGTGTAGAACTGGTGTTCCTGAGTGTAATCTATGGTGCAGTGCAGTCCGAAGTGATTTTAAAAACAAAACAAAAATTTTAAAAATTGTTTTCTTTTCAAAACATTTTTCAAAATTTTCGATTTTTTGATTTGTAGTTTTATAATTCTCAGCAGGTTTCAAATAAAGCATGCTAGAACCAGAATATCAATATTTCCCAGTTTCTTGGAGTAAATTTTTAGAAATTTCACTTAATTTGAAAGTGAACCCAAAACAGCCTTCAACTGAACTTGAGTAGTTTGCTTTTTTGTAAAAGACGCTAAATATGAAAATTCTAACTTTATTTTCAAAAAATTTCTAAAATTTTGGAATTCGCTTTGATAATGAAAATAAATGCAATTTATTCCAAAAATGTCTGTGTGGCAGTCACGAAAAATACAAAATTAAAAAAAATTGAAAATTAAAAAAAAGTTTTAATAACAAAATAAATTAAAAAAAAACATTTAAAGTTAAATAAATCCAAAATTTGTAAAAAAATTAAAACTTTACAAAAAAATTAAAACTTTACAAAAAAATTTAAAACTTAAAAAAATCTCAAAATAAAAAAAGGCTCGCAATTAAGAATTATTTAAGTATTCTAGAGAAGGGGTCTGCGGAATATGCCAAGAAGGGCCAGCAGGCTTTGATAGCTAGGTCATATTGTGCAAAAAATAGCATCCAACCCCGATGCCTCTGAACCAGAAATTGTTCTTACCGACACACGACTGTGGTAGCAGGGAAAGAGGGAGGTTTCAAACGAGTTAGAAACAACAAATGGATGATGACTCGGTATTTCTTGTTGTTGTCTCCAAATGGCGTCAGTTATAGCTGACGTATGGACCAAAATATCCAATAAGGTGAAATCGATTAATAGTCGCCCAGCTCTGTTAAAAAAATTTTAAAAATTATGCATGACCAACTTTCTTAGCCAACATCGAAAAACATTCAGCTACGCTTCGAACTGAATGGAAATTCTTGATTCTTGACTAGTGTGTCTAATGCTAATGGAGTTTCGAGGTACGACGCTTAGGTTGAAAGGCAACTGCATTCCTTCTACAGCTAATGAAGTTTTGTTTAACCATAATAAAAGTCAAATAACGGCTCCTTTTCAACATTTCGTGCCATTTGATGTTTTTGTTTTTGTTGCTGCTTTGTTCTCGTCAACATCAAAGTGTGAAAGTTCACACTCAGGAAAGCCAAACTAAAAACCCTAAATTATTAACAACACAAATGTCTAAGCGCGCTCATCTTTCAGTCGCGTACCCCATCAATAGCTAAGCTGAGCTATTCATCAGACGCCTCTCGTAGTGGCGGGGGTTGGTGAGCGCAAGCGCTCAGGGGCAGTCGTGAAAAGCAATTATGCACGTATTTTCACCTTTTATGCCGAGGTGTGAACACGAGTACTTCCATTAAAACAAAAAAAATGGCCTCAAACGCACTCACACCCAACTACTCGCTAGAGCAATACAGAACTGTAAATGAATGAAGTGAGTGGAGTCAGTGAGCTGCTCGCTGCCTTCGCGCTTATGCGGGTCAATGGGCGCATCTTTGGACAATGCTACATACAATAAATGCAAAGCCAACAACAACGATAAGTTACGCACCGCTCGTCGCGCTCAGTTGGCCATGCACTCCAACCGACGACGTTCAAACAATAAATCAACAACTCAAGCGCGTCTGGCAGAAATGAGCCCAAGCGCTAGCTCGCTCAAAATGCGTGGTCGCTTATGGCAGTTGTGAGGCAGTGGGGCAACGTGCATTTCATGCAGCAGCTCACCGGCGCATTGTGTGCAGTTAAGGTGAAGGCTATTAATTAACACCCGTTGAAATATGTTTAAGCACTAATTTTTTACTCATTTATTTCGTCTTTTTGTGTTTTTGTTTGGTAGGTTAGGCGTAGCTTTTGTAATTTTCACAGGGTGACTAAGGAATTTGGGTACTCGTAAGTATAAAGAGAGAAGTTCTTCAGGCACTCGTATGGTGTTGGAGGGCTCAAAGCAGGGCAAAAAAGTTTTGTGGTGAGAAATCTTTTCCAATTTCTTTGCTTTGATAATTTCCCCATGGACCTTCAATTTATTTTACGTATTCTATTTTTGTTTTTTTTACTTTTTTATATATTTTTTTTTACTTTTTTATATATTTTTTTTTATTTTTTTATTTATTTCTTTTTATTTTATTACTTTTTTTTTTTTTTTTTTATTTATTTTTTATTTTTTTATAATTTTTTTATTTTATTATATATTTTTTTTCTTTATATATATTTTTTAAAAAATTTTTTTTAAATTTTTTTTTAATTTTTTTTAATTTTAAATTTTTTTTTTTATTTTTTTTTAATTTTAAATTTTTTTTTTTATTTTTTTTTAATTATTCTCTATTTTATTATTAATTTCTGGAAGCCATTATTTTTTTTTTTGTTCTGATTTTTGTCCTTTAAATTGCCTCTTCCTTGGATGGCTAGTGAGCACGCAATGTTTTTCTCCACATGATTTTGTTTTTATTTTTCAGTGATGCTCCAGCATTTTACAACAACTCTAAGGTAATTAACGTCTTGTCGAAATATAAAGTAAAAACAAAGGTTTTGTTTTATTTTTTACTAATTTCTTAACTCCTTTTTTACTACCTTTTTTAAATGTGCATCAATTATTCACGCTTTCTACAAAAAGCCTAGAATTAGCTACTCAAAGTCATTATTTTTAATTTTGTATGGCTGAAAAAGCAGACAGTACCATGAAACCAGTTGGTCAGTGTGAGGAAAGGGGGGAAAAAAATTGCTCGTTTATTATGCTTCTTGAGAGTAAGAGAGGTTGAGCTCGCTAGTTGGCTGATGGGCAGCTGCTGGTTAAAATATAATAAGCAACTCTAATAGTTTGAAAAGCACTTCATAGTAGCGTGCAGTTTGAGTGTCACTGTATTCTGACACTTAATAAACAACACAAACAGCTGTGATAAAAGTAAATTTACAACGGCTGGAAGAGGAAGCAGTTACTTTAACCCTTTCAATACGGATTTTTTGTTTAAGGTTACAAGATACGTAATGGTGAAAACTTATTGGTAATGATACAAATAATATATGCTTGAGTGCATTTTAGGATATTATTTCTAGGAACTGAGAAAATGTCCTGGGAAAACATTGTCCCATCAGTAACAAACTGTGGGACACAGTTGTCCCAATAGTAAGGATGAACAAAAATTTTTAATTAGACACTCCAAGATATTTCTATTTATTGAATTCAAAAATATCTTATTCTATGATCACAAATAGTATTTTGAATAAAATTTGAAGTATATGGCATTAATTTGTATGGCAGTTGGCGAAGCAGTCCTTGCATAAAGGTATGTTACAAGAAGCGCAAATAGCTTTGGTACGTCGTTCTTTTCCTTTATCGGTACAGCTTCTGGAACGACGTCGTGTATTCCCTTCTATTGGAAGAAGCTCTCCAACTCCTGACAAGAATTTCAAGTGATCGGCCGCTCGTTCTTCGACGTTTATCCGTTGCTCGATCTTTTCCATAAGCCAATAGTTGCTCCGATAATTCGACGAGAAAAGAAATCAGTGGAGTCTTTATATGCCCAATTTCTTGACAAAGAATTAGACACGCATACCATAGGAAGCTTTTGAAAAACTCTTTTCCCGATTTTCTATTTGCATCGTAGAACAATGAAAATTGATAAGATAGATCTACCCCGACCATATATTTCTTATAGACCGTAATAGCCTCAGGGCATGTAACTTGCATTTTCTCCCCTTGTCTATTGGTCCTTTATACATAGGTTATCTTTTCAGAATGGCAGTTACTGATTAGTAGAACTTCTTTGGTGTCTTGAGACTTACAAACCAAATATCCATTGCTTTTAAATTTGAAAAGATAGTCTCCCCTATTTGGTTTTGGTCCATCAATATTCGGTAGTAATTTTCTGTTTCTCATAACTGTGCCTACTAAACCATACTCCAAAGTTTGCGCTAAGTGCACGGTAGTGAAGAGCCGATCGCAGCAGATAAAGGTCATTTGATTCGAGATTGGCGAACATAATTTCTTTACAACTCTTTCTCCTAGAGTGCCCTCGGTCTAAACTTGTTGCTCCCCTGAGTAGATAGATACTAATATCATAGCTATACCCAGTCTTCACCACTTACTCGTAAGCGCTTTTTATTCCGGTTCAGGTCACTGTTTGAAAAAATAATTAAATTTTGTAGTTTTTTAATATGTTACTGTTGGGATATATGGTTCCCAGTGACAAATACTGATGGGACACATATGTATACCCCAAATTTAGTTTATGATCTATAGCAAAAAAAAATTTTACCAATATCAATTTCACAAATGTTTAATATTGTTCTTAGAAACCCACCTCTCCATTTTTCCACAAATTTCGCAATAAATAATAAACAGATTATCTTTTATTTACTTTTTTTACTCACTGACCCCACACGTGCTACGATCGAACTACGACTGAAAAGCACGCACAAACAAATCGTCAAATATTACATGACCATAACGAGCACAATTGATCGACAGACAAGTACGCAACTGGTGGGAAAGAAATATATAGTGATTTGTAGAAATATTTTCATTCTAGTGAAACTAAAGCACTCGGTGGGACGTATGTGTCCCGTAAGTATTGAAAGGGTTAAAAAATATTTTTATGCCTTTATCTCGCTTCAACTGCTACCCTTTCACCCCTCTAGTTGAGCAAACACTTTGGAAATTTCTCTCATGGAATTCACTTACATTTAGCTAAATTTGTTTGCGTTCTGCGAAAATATCGTACTAACATGTATTGTTTTAAGTAAGCTGTAATCTTTTGCAGTCGATGTGAAAAAGCACAAATAGTTTGGTACAATATTTTCTTATATTATATTTATTATTTGCTATGAGTCTAAGGGGTTTTGTCGCAGTGACAACCTTCAATTGTTGCTACTGTTCTAGAGTGTACTTTTTGCAACTTAGTGACAAAAGATTGTACCTTTAGTTGTAGTCACATTTACTATTCAAACGAACACCCTTCTATTAAAACATCATAAATGGTAAATAAAACAACAACAAATACAAATAATTTAGGATTTTTTTCGCAACAACAACAAACAAATAAATATCATTATTATCACCTGAGGCGTATTTAACAACATGCGACAAATATACACTCACTCAACTCAAGTCTCAAATGCTGATCGTTCAAACAAGTCGTAGTAGCAAAGTGTAGGTTTGAAAAAGTTTGTAAAATGATAATCGCTAAGCGTTTATCCGCTTGTTTTCTACAGCGTTGGAAACACAGTAGCGACTATAAAAATGGTACAACCTATAATTATTTGGATATTAGAAAGCTGACGTTAAGTATTGAGTTGTTGACCAGTCAGACGTCCGTCTGCTCAGTAAATCGAATAAGTCGAAACAGAAGCGATTATTAAATCACGAAAATGAAAAAAGTAAAAACAACAACAAAAAAACATAATCATAATAATAACGATATATGTATGACTATGTTGTTGGGGAGTCAAAGATGAAAACAACAATGTAGACAAGTTGTTGTAGGTATGTACATATACAGTTGCTTAACGGTAGCTGGTTAAACCCACGCAACAACAACAACAACAACTAAATGCATGTTGTGAGCGAACAATTTTTGATTTGACGTTGAAGATATGAAGAACGAAAATTGGGGAACAAAAAAAAAAAATCTCGAGTTGTTGGAAAAAGATCGACGGATTTTTTGAAAATTTGCATAACAATTTAAAACGAGATTAGAAAGTCAGATGGTAGGTGTATGAAAAAAAAAACCCAAAATATATTGAAACCTTAGATTTTGATGAAATTGTGGGCACAGCAACATTTTGCCAATACAAAAACAATTGCATTAGAAGGTGCATTTTTCAAAAGCTGTGGGCGTTCAAAGGTATTGAAAGCTGTGGGTATTACGGAGCAGCTCAACTCATTTCAAAGATCTTTGTATCATTAGAAAGCTATTTAAAAATCAGCTTTCGAAAATAAATTGCACTGAATATTGTTTTTTTTTTTCATAAATATAAAATTTTAAACTGAGAATATACTTCGAAGGCCCAGTACATGAAAAAAAATAAATTTTTAAGATGGTTTTACTTAATATATTCAATACATCTAAAAACTAAAATTGCTTTTTTGTTTTCAAAAAGTTTTGAAATATGCATTTATCTACTTCAAAAATAATTAAAAGTTAAAAACTACCTTAAAAATAGTCCATGAAACATTCGAAAAATAGTACTAAAGTCCTTCATAAATATCCGGGGTGTGGGAATATTTAACTACGAAAGTGTTTTAAAAATAATTCAAATTACTCCTGGAACAGTCTTAACAATATCTCCGAGATCATACTGATATTACAGAAATAGTTACGAAATCCTACCGAAGACTTTTGTAAAATTTAGGAGTCATTCAAAGATAATCAGAAACATGGTTTGTTTGCTTGCAGAGTTAAAAAAAGTTCCTCAAGTAATCCTAAAGGGATCCTAAAAACCGTCAAGAATATCCGAATAAGACTACTGAAGTCCATCATAAATATCTGGTAATACGGGAAGTTTATATGATCTTTGAAATGCTTTTATCCAAATCCGTCAGGTCTCAATCAAAAAAACAATTTTCCTGAGGTAATCCAAAAATGTTCCCGCGAACAGACCATGATATATCCGAAAATAATGCTGAAGGTAATATTCTTCAACTATGGAATGCTTGGAAAATAATCCCGAACAGACTCAAGCTCGAAAAGACTCAAAAGCACTCCAGAAATCATACTGAAGGTATCCCAAATTTCTCCCACAGATCTCAAAAATAAAGTATATAATATAATATAGTAGATAATATTATTTTCAGAATCATGCAGACCTCATTCTTGGAACTGACTTCGGAAGCGGGTTAAAGATACTCCCGAACTGTTTCTGAAACACTCTCAATAACAATCAAGATTTTTCCTAAAAAATAACCAAACTAAGGTGCTAAGAGTCCCCAACAGTCGACGTTTCTTTACGTGACAACCATCTCAATACTCTGATTTCCTAAAAGCAATAATTTCATTAATGTTAAATGTCAAAGCAATAAACACCTTTTTTGTCAATAATCAGCGCGAAAAAAGTTAATAAAATTAATTCAAAAAGTATTTCTTAATTAATCTTTGTCATGCAAAACATGAGAGGTGAAACAAACCCATCGTTTGTTTGTGCGAAAGCGTTTAATTTACAGTAGCGCGTGCTAACTAAGCGGCTAACTAATCTTAACATACATATGTATACATATATGGTATAATCAAGGAATATAGCTTTTAAAATATTTACAAATTGTTTTCAGCTTTCACAAACGCTGAAGAATGCGACACAATAAATACCAATTAATTTGAGCGGTTTGAGTTTTTTTTGTTGCGTTGGTTTTTAGAAATATACCGAAAATGAAGGAAGAAAATCTATAGACGCATATGGCAACTCACTCTATGGGGTATTTAGTCCAATACGACAATCAGTGTTCGAACTTTCGAGTAGATAAATAAAAGTAGATGAATAAAAAAAAAGTTGTGGTTTTTATTATGTCTGAAATATTTTTTTAGAATTTATTTTGTTTCCTGTAGACTTGTGGGGAATGTAAACTGCTACCCACTTAAATACCGAAGGGTCAGCTGTGATACGACAACGAGTTCTATGCTGCCTTTCTAAACCACCTAAAGAGGCTTAAGGGGTGTTGCCAGAACTGTTTATTTGACGCAATTCGTTCGCTTTTGAGAACTCGTATCAGAGATGGAGTCGGGTTCGGAACTAACATTTTGTTGACATTTCTTTTTTTAATTTTTAATTTTCTTTGTTGTAAAGAACGTATGTATAACCCAAATATTGCCCCTTGGGAAGATGTAGTAGAATCTCGAAAAAATGTTCCAGCTCCCTGACTTTAGTTGAAGCCCGAACACCGGCGACAATGCATACCCGAATGCTTGCTTATATATGTTAATGAGAGTGTTTATGTAGAAAATTGGGCAACTCCTTTGTACATATTTTTAAGTGAGCAAAACTTCCGCAAATTGTCTGCACATTTTTTAACACGTGTGTTCCAGTTTTTTGCGCTATTATTCTTTGTGAAAGATTTGCATCAAAATGGAGTTACATGAAATAATTTTCCAACATTTAAAGGCGGAAAATTTCCCGAAGATCATCTTTATTGATTAGGAACCGGGATCATAACCAAGAAAAAATGCTTGCTTGAGCAATTAAGGATAACGAATGAAAACTAGATCGAGATTGGCGTGCTTAAAAAGAAGAAGAAGAAAAACTAGGACAAGCAGACATTATAGTCCAAACCTTAACCTCACTTCCTTAGATCAGCCCAAAAAAATGTCTATCCACAATATTTGTAAGGCCTCTCTAGCTAGATAAAAAAAAAGTTTGACAACCGCTGTCTACAATCGCACACTCCGAAAACGTTGCTTACTACCAACACCACAAAAATCCCTTTATCCCTTTACCTACCCACTCAAATACTTGAACGTGCTGTGCTGTGCTGCGCGTTGGCACTGTTCCATTGGGAGTAGCATGCCGCACACCTTCGTTGCATCGAAGCGCAGAGTTTTTTGAGCTTCACAACAAAAATATCTTTCAATGGTTTATTTTTTTCTTACATCTACCAAAGGGTTTCTTATTTCTTAATTTTTTTTTCTGCTTTCTTTTTTTCTACCATTTTTTTTTTCCTTGCCGCTTATCTCGACGAGCGTTTATCTCCCTTTTGACTGACAATCACTTCTGTTTGATGATTAGGAGAAATTCATTTTCGTATGAGTTTGTGTGCACCACGTCACAGACAGGGAATGATTTAAGGCGGCAGCGTGTGGGTATGGACTGTCAGTGCTCGAAATAGGAAAATGTTTTTTTTTTTTTGTTTTTTTTGGACAATTTTTATGGTGGTGTGTTGGCGAGGCAGCTGCTCTGCTCTGCGGATTTGTTTGGTTGTGTAAATCTTGTAGTCATTGAGTTTTCATTTAATTATTTTTTTATGGAGATAGGGAAGATATCTATTTATGTTGAACTTGCAATTGGCGCGACACTAATGAGACATTTTGTTGTTGATTAGAAAGTTTTTTTTTTTTTTGGTTAATCGCTCATGTAGTGGAAATTTTTGTTTTTCCTCTCACAAACTTTTTTTTTCAAACAGTCTCATTTTAGATGTTCAAACAGGCTTCTTCGTAGTAGTACCCATTTTATGCTTAACTGCCTGACTCTGGGAGGCGTGTCACTGGGGATCAGGCTTTTCTTGTACCATGAGCTGACATAATTCCATACGGAACTGAAGATTTATGAGGTGAAATACAATGAGTTGCCCATTCGTTACCAATAACCACTATTCGATTTAATCAGTTTGCCCGGATAACCGTTAAGAACTTCAGTAAAGCATTTGCGTGACTTTTACCCACTCGAAATGGTCTCACTCGAAATAGAGCGATCAGCCAAATACCGTTGTTTTCGAACTTAACTAAGTACATAATTAGTTAGTGACTTCAAGAGTGGCTATAAAAACTTGAAACGGACGTCTAGTGGCTATTAGACATGGAATATAACGTGATCGTTATGCTCTATAACGTGTCGAGCTAGCAACAATACTAATCAATGAATACGAAGAAATGTTTTGCAAACAACAATATAAATGAATACCTCGTATAACAACTAAGAATAAATGAATATGGAGAAAAAAGCAAAGCAAAGAAAATAAAAAATAAATGCAAAAAACATGAACACTCAAGACGTAAAAGTGGGCTTAAATTACAATTAAAGCGAGCAAATGGCGTTGCTAATAATATATTGTTTACGAAGCCCATGGATGTGTTTGTTGCTGGCTGTAGGCAATAGTTGCGCCAATAGTTGGCAACAAAGTAACTAATAAGTGTCATTGTTGTATGCACATTACTCTCGATAGAGAGAGATATTACTTTGTTTTTGTTGATTGCAAAAATATTGAACTAGAAGCAATAACAAAGTAATGATACTTGGGCGTAAAGGCAGCAGGAAGGGGCGTGGAATGCAAATGAGCTTAAATAAAGCATAGAAAAACTTGCTAGCGATCTGTTGATTTGCACTATTCAGCACGTTTTCCAACACTTGCGAGCACCCTCGGCTGTGTTTTGAGTCCTAAGCACTTCTTGAAGAGCACTGCGGACTTAATGGAGGATTAAGTTCAAGGAAACTTACATAGAACGTGACGTTTCTCAAGGTTGTATTGATATTGTGGCATTCCTGAAAGTTATCTCGATGCTAAAACACACCCTGTAGCGTTTTGGGAAGTCACTTTGATATCAAAAGAAACCACGTGACTTTTCTGAAAGTCTCTAAAATGGATACTGTGATATTTTTGAGATTCACTTGAGTATGTAAAACGGTCTCGTGACATTCTTAAAAGTATATGTGATGCTAAGAGGTGATCACGTGATAATCGTGTCTGATGCCTGGAAAGCAAGAGAAAACTTGCAGCATCGAGATCTTGAGAATTATATCATGTGAATCTTTTGACAATTATATCATATGATATTGAGTGATATATTATATGATTTTGATATATGATATTCTATTATATTTATATAATATGACTTTCTTTGATATTAAAGTGGACCCTGTACCATCCAAATATATATGTATTATGTGATATTCTATCTTCTATTATATGACATTCTTTGATCTTGAAAGTGAACGCTTTGACATTCAAATACATCATGTGACATCCTATCGTATTCAAAGAGACCCAGCGGTTGTATCCAAATATTTCCTATGACATTCTTTGATATTTCATATGACATTCTATGATATTGAAAAAATGGACTATGCGTCCAAATATGTCATGTGATTTTTTTTAATACATCAAATGACATTCATATCACATCATATGACATTTTATGACATGTGATATTTTAGGGCGTTTATAATATCAGTCTATCTTATTCAAATGGAATGTCAAGGGGTTGACATCCAAATATTTCATTCTATGATGTATCACATGATATTCTTTGATATTGAAGCGGATCATCAAGATTTATTGAGTGAAATCCAAATACGTTTCAGACATTCTGTGATATATCAAGTGACATGCATCATGTGATATGGCATGATACATCATATGATATTCAAAGTAAACAAAAAAAAAAAAACGTTGTGACATTGAAATACCAGATGTGCTATCAATAGATATTCTGTGATATTATGTGGCATTTGATATCACATCAACCAATTAACTCTAGGATGCAAATTGATTTTCTGATATTTCTTGCTATCTAGGGTAGCCTAATACAACTTTATATAGAGGTGAAAAATAATTTAGTGTAAGATAGCAAAAGTCGTTATGACAGAAAGTCGCTATGTCACATTCATCATAAATCATACATCAGATCATGTGACATTTATTTAAAAAATGTAAGCTGGGAAAAAAAGACGCTCCAATTACAGAAGTGTCATTTGAAACGAAAGGATGTTAGAAAAGATCATTCTTATCACATCATAAGCGAGCCCGTGATGTCATATGATATCAAATAAATGCTGTGAAGTCCTAAAAAAAATTTCAAAACTTAAGTTTCTCCCTCTTAGTCTGCAATTTGGCCCACTGTGTGATCGTCTCGGGCACCGCACAAGCAAGCCAGTCAAGATAAAGGTAGCTGAGCAGCCCAGCACATTCTCGATAAAAAAAAACCGTCCAAACTATCAGATATAATATTGAGATATGCCAGTCATGCCAACAATTGCCAGATACAAAGCAAAAACAAATATACCAACAAACAAATATATTCAGTATTATTGTACTTTTGTATCTCCAGCTCCATTTGTGAGCTCCAATATGCTCATAGCATACAATACAGTTAAAAGCTGCGAATGAAAGAAATACAAATAAAAAGCATGGAAGAATACAAAACAAAAAAAATTCAAAAAGAAGTAAGAAATAGAAAAGAAAAAAATCCAAAGTTAAAAGAAGCAAACAAAAAAACTCAAAGCAAACGCAAAGGCAAAATTCAATCCAAGTCGCGAGAATTCTCGTGCATTCATTTTTCTTCAAGCAGTATGTGGCATAAAAGGTGTGATCTCGGTGTGAATGTGTGTAGATATGCATGTGTGTATGTATTCAAGTGTATGCTCCCTCACAATTCTACCCACACACCCACATACATACATACACACGTACTTTCTATGTTGTCTTATGCTCCATTCAAGTTGAAAAACAATTTATTAACAGCAAAACAACACTGGCTACATACATACAAAGCAACAAATATACAAGAACAAACATATTTACACATATGCGCATAAAAATATATTTTCAGTTGAATACTCAGAGTCAACAAACGCTCTCACTTATCAGTTGTCGTAAATCGGTTGGTGTTGTAGAGAGTTTGCTCCCCACTCATGCGCTACATTTCTCATTTGGTTTTGTTGTTGTTTGGGGGGATATATTGTTTGCTAGTTTGTGTGTGTTTTTTTATACATATTTATTGTTTTGCTTGAAACAAGT
Organism: Sphenella marginata; assembly: GCA_951509765.1. Classification (NCBI taxonomy): domain Eukaryota; kingdom Metazoa; phylum Arthropoda; class Insecta; order Diptera; family Tephritidae; genus Sphenella; species Sphenella marginata. The sequence goes on along the minus strand of OX608080.1, from coordinate 10,402,564 downwards.
TTGCCATTGAGAGCGCATGTTGCTTTCTCTCTTGCTCATGAAAAAGGTAAGGGTACATGGAAAACTTTAAATTAAAAAAAAATAAAAATTTAGTTACAATTTTTTAAAATAATTTTTGTTTTGATTTTTCATAATTTTTTTTAATTTTAATAAGTTTTTTTTACTCTTAAAATTTTTTTTTACTTTTAATATATATTTTTTTTTAATTTTTTTATTTGCACAATTTATTTATTTTCAATAATTTTTTTTTTACTTGAAAAATTTTGTTTTAAATGTTTTTTCTTCTACATCTCTTTAATTCGTTAGAGGCCACTTGCGGTAATGTTATGAGTTTTATTTTAAAACTTGCGATTTGCTCATTATTTTCAGATTTTATTTTAAACCAAATTATTGAATTGGCGCTTTTAAGCTTTTTTTCGGGATGTGAACCTGGTACCTGTGGTATGCTAGGCTATATGCATTATGCTCCGACAGCCTTAAATATTTATATTGGAATGACGAAAGCGTTCATAATCAATATGTTTTCGAGCCTAGAAATTCATTAGATGACTTGGAACAAAAGACTTAGGAAACGAACTTGCTTTTTTGGCACAAGTATACTTTTTATTCATTTTATTTATACTGTGGCTAACGGTCAGTATAGGTGTTGCCATGCAGGATACGTTTATGATGTTGCCATCATTCTGATTTAGTTTCGTAATAAAATGAGATGTGCCAGTATGGAAATGAAATTAATGGTATTTTGCTTCACATTTAAACAAAAAAATTTTTAGAGGTAGTTACCAACTAGGGTTGCCACCTTTTCCAATTATTTTCATCAATTCGCATTGTCGCCATTGGTATGCAATTTTTATTATACATATATATTTCACTCATACATTTGAAGCTCTTTAAAATAAGTGTTGCCACTTAAAAGTTTTTAGATGGTTACCACCTATTTGAAATTTTCATAAAATAGTTTTGGATTATCGCTTTCAAAGTAAATACAAAATTTCAATTTCAATGTATAGCCCCAACCACCAAGCCCTGCTTAGATTTCTAAATTCATATTCAAATTTAAAAAAAAAAAAAAAAAAATTTTAATGCTTTTTTACAGTGTAGCTTGTTTGTTTTGAAATGCTCCCCAAACCCTCCCACATAACTCTCTCTTTCTCTGTCTCTCTTGCTCTGAGCACGTATCTCCATTTCTCTCATTCTCTGCACTCAAAATCAGTTTATTTAATTGCGCTCTTGCTCTCACTCGACTGCTATGAATAACCGAATTCGGCGCAATGAACCAACCCGGCCTAGTCAACTACTCGTGCAGTGTACAAAAACAATTTATCTTAACCCAATGTTGTTCTTGTTGCTTATGTGAGTATGCGAGGTAGTGAAAAATTAAAAAAAATATTAAGATTTTATGCTTTGCTCAGCGCATTGAGAATTTCATTTTGCGAGTTTGTTATGATGAGATTGCTGCCTGTTGCATTCAGTACCTGATATGTCGTACGTGTGATTTGACGTATCTGTCGGTTGTTTGTGCTAAATAAAATTTTTGAGAAAAAGCAAAGCGGTGCGTGTGAAATTAAAGATTTTGCACTTGTTAATGATTTAAAAAGTGTTGAAGAATTGTATTAAAAGTGATAAAATTGATATGGATGAAAAAAATTTTTTTTGAGAAAAATAAATAAAACAACTATTTTTTATGAAATAAAACGTAATTTAATAAAAATAAATTTTTTTTTGAGAATTTTAAAAATAATTTAATTTTTTTTTCAAAAAATTGTTTCTTACAAAACGTTTAAAAGTGCTCCAAACTTATTTTTTGTAACAATACACTAAAAAAGGGTGCACAAAAAAAAAATAATAAAAATAAAAGCAAATTCTTATCAAGTGAAATTTGTGACTATAAACGAAAATTTGTTAATAAAACAAAATTTATATTCAAAATTCGGCGTAAATGCATTTAACTGGTAAAAAACTAAAAAACAATTTTAAATAAAAATTTCAAACGAGAAATTTAACAAATTTTTAATACAAAAGTAAATTTTTAAATATCACACATTTCCCTGGAAAAATATTTATTTACAACAATAACAAAAATATTCATTGTTGACAATAAACACAACTCAAGCGCGAAGAGTGCGAAGTAAAGCTAAAAACTATTTTTTCTTTATTAAAATACGGAAAAAACAAACAGCAAACGAGCTCGCGCTCACATTTCATTATAAACAACAATAACAACAACTATTTGACATTCTGTAATCGAGAGCGTGAAAAAGGAAATACATTTTGTGGCTAAAGATTAAACGCAAAAAAAAAAAAACAATTGCAACAACAACAACATACATTTGCTGTGTAGCGGCACGAGTTTTGTCCACAACGCTCGTTCTCTGCACTTTGGGATTAAATTTCACCTGATTTGTATCGCCACCTTTCGCCTATAATTAAACTCAACGTGATCACGCGCTCACACTACGCTACATAGCGCTTAAGTATAATAAATAAAAAGCAACAACAAAAAAGACAAAAATCTTTGTACAACATCCTTTGCGCGCAACAAACGTACATACATACATACATACATACATGAAGTACTCAACAGAGCGCATCCGTCAAACTCTTCAAAAGCTGTGAAAGCACAAAGCAAAGAATAATAAAAAAGAAGGAGCATAAAGAACAAAAAATTGCCAACTTTGTTGTTGTTGCGGAAAAAGCAAACTCTTGTGCCAAGGAAGTGTGCAAACAAAAACTTGCAAAAAAACAAAAAGTAGCTGCTTGACTAAGGATAAAAGCAAGATAGTGGCGATTCGGCACACTCAGACAAGCACACAAAAACAAAACAAAACACAAAAAGTGCACATAATTTTGTCGACGCCACAAAAACGTCGACCTTCTTCTAGCTGTGCGCTTCCTCCACCTCAATACACAACGCTGTCGCACTCGTTGTCGCCCGCGCTGCTGACTGACGCGTCCACTTCGAAACTCGCATCCTTACTTGGTTAGCTCATTTAAACGTGCGATCTCTACTCGCCTTTTGTGTACTAACACAGGCTCTTTCATATTTGAAGTCCAGTGTATATATCGGACATAGCAAAAACAAAAACAACAACAGCTTTAACGTAGAACGTTGTCGCCAGCCTGATCAGCAGTGCAGCGTTCTTGAAGATTATTATTGCAACTAACTGCCTATTGTTGGATCACTTTAAGCTGTATCGTATTGCTTTTTGTTGTTCTTTCAACTACCTTGACTTCATCATCATCTTTAACGTTCTCTTTAACTACTGCTTCGTCGTACCGCATTGGATTCCCTCAAGTTCATAAACAGGCTTTGAAGGTACCCTAAATGTTCGTATAGGTAAACGTCGTACTTTTTGAGACAGACCATTTATTTATGAGCGCAGCTCTCTGGCGACGATCTTCCACACAACAAAAACAACAACAACAACACACATGCAACATAGGTGTTATTGGGCAAGCAACCAGTTGTGATTGTTAAGATTTGTGTTTGTGAGCCTTGCATTTGTTGTTGTCGCTCGTTGCTCCTTCCGTATATATTCCGTGTATTCTGCGAAGGTGCAGCAGCTTAGCAGTTACCAAAAAAAAAAAAACAAAGCAACAAAAACAATAAAAACGCAACAAAGCGTGTCAGAAAAAAAAGGAAAATTAGAGAGAAACGCTAGGCTCGTCCGTGTATTCTGTGTACGAAAGAAAGATCTTCAAAATCTTTTGTGACCTGCTTGCCTGCTCGAAGGTAATCACTGCACACATACATAGCGCGTGCAAACAACAACAAAATCAAAGGTAGCCCTAAGCGTAGACAGTAGAAAAGTAGCAGTCGCCGTTGCCGCCGCCGTACATTCAACAGTCATGGCGCCGAAATCCAGAAAGAAGAAGGCACATGGTAAATACAAAATAATAATAATAATAATAATAAATTTTAATCTGTTTTTATGCGCTTTCAGTTCAATGTTTTTTGGGGTTTTCTTCTTTGCTTCGAAAAACGTTTTTTTTTTTTTTTGGTGCTGCCACCTTTTTAACTACCTTTTCGTGTTTGTGTTCTTTTTTTTTGTTGATCTTACGTTTTATGTTTTTTTTTGTGCCTAAGTTTGTTATGTTTTTCAGCTGTTTATGCTTCATAATTGTTGCTTTCTTGCTTGTCATTTCATATTTCGTTTATAATTATGAGATTCCTGAAAGACTACATGAGAATATTGCAAATATTTTGTTTTTTATTTTGTCATTATAAAAACTAAAGTTTTTGACATATCTCATTGTTTCATCGTGTTTGTAGTGAGTTTCGTTAGGATCGTAAATATTTGAAATAAACGTTTTCATGTTTGCTGAACTTTAGTGGACAAAGTGAAAAAGAAAATGTTTAGTTGGTATAGGAAGAGGGCCACATTAATATAGAGTCGTTTCGCTGTCCAAAAATCCTACGTTCTGAAAACATAAGATTTAACAGAACGTAAGCAAATTTCTCTGATAAATTGATCTATATAAAAAGGTTTAGCATTTGTCTCTAATTTTTTATTTTTTTTTTTTAAATAGCAAGTGTGAATAATCAATAAAAATTCTTAAATATTAAAAACTGAAATAGTTTTCATAAACATTTCTATTCTTGATCTTCAGCTGACTTATAGCCATGCATACTCCTAAAGCAACTAACATTGAAAACATAAAAACTTACTGCTGTACTGCTATAACGTTTTAAAATGAATTTGCTGTTATATTTAGTTATTGAAAAATATCTAAAATAGGATGATTTTCAAATAAAACCTGGAAAAGGGTAGGACGTTTTGAAAAAAAAATACGCTCAGATTAGGCGCTCTTCAAAACATTCCACAGCCGTCAATTCAATAAAATTGTAACAGTCCGATATCTTTATATTAAAGGTTTTAAGTTGAGAATGGATGTAAAAAAAAAAAACACTTTTTTAAAGTTTTGTCTGTCTGTCTTTATGTTTGTTCGCACATCACCCAAAAACGGCTAAATAGAATTTCATGTAACTTTCACCGTTGGATGATTAGAAGTCTAACGTAAGATTTTAGACACCGTTTTTGGAGTTATCGACCCATATGTGGAATAGGGTGCCCAAAATTTATGGATACAATATGGATATCAAACGAAAGGTGCTAATGAGTGCTGCAATAGGTAATGTGATTAGGTTCCATGTCTCAATATCTCAACTGGTTTACTTAGTAGATAAAATGATTAAATGAGTTAAGTTCAAAGCGACTCTTGGGCGGTTTTTCTGGTACCTTGATAAATTTGTTTTGGATAATTGGTTTGGGATCTCTTCAAACGAATAGGTTAAACTCTTAAGAAACATCAATATGGTCCAACCACATTTCCCAGGGCTGTCGTTAGAAGAACAAAGACAGCAGCAGCTCAGTTCTTGACACCGATTGATGTCCTTTAAATTTATTGTTTCTTTAGATACCAGTACAAACATTTTCTGTTCTCTCAAAATTTAATAAGAAGACTACTCATTAAAAAAATCATTAAAAAAACTTCTCCTAACTTCATTTTTATTTCATTTATTTTGTCTGTTGCCAGATAGTAATGTGAGCCGATTAAAAAGAAGCTATATTGCATCACTATCAATTACATTTTGTGACACACAACAAAAGCCTGCATCGATCCTCGAAACCCAAAAAGAGTGTGTGTCATTTGACACCTTACAATATACCAAACACCATACCAAAAATCAATACAACGGCTCTGCTTTCCATACTTTTTAACAATATTTGAGCAATTCTTTGTTGTACTTGTTTTTGGTTTTTTTTGTTGTTCTTTTTTTTTTTTTAAACACCCTTGTCCTTTCCCAACATTCATTTTATCATTTTCGCCTTTACAAAGTGCTATTGCTTGTACTTACACATTATTTGTATGTTACTCATGTTACACGCACGCTCGATCATTCGTCCGATCGTTAGATAGGCAGCTTGCCAGCATAGCCTGGCTCAGCTCGTCATTTACAGATTGTACGATTTGATAAATTGAAATGCGTGTTTTGTTATGAAGAACACATCCTGTTCTTGGAGTTTATATGCCTTGTGTAGTTATATTGCTGAGTTTATGTGGTATACATTTAGAATTTGTAATTTACAATTTGATATTCTTTTTCTTGATTTTGTATCAGGATTAGTCTGGAGCTATTGTTGGAATTTTAAGAATATTTCAAATTTTCTCTTCAAGAAATGCTGAAGTGGATTTGATGGCATTGTTTTAGTTTGGTTGCCAAGACAAAGTTCATCGATGAAACATATGATTTTTTTTTTTTTTTTTTTTTTGGTGTGCTGAACCTGTTGTAGTGGTAGGAAAGGTAGCATTTCTGCACTTCTTTTTGTAAGGTTGAAATACTTTAGAAAGTGGTGATGTATTCAACATATAAGTAGGATTTATTCTTAAGGTATAAAAGGAACTTTATTTTCATAAGTAATATATAGGTACTATTTCTCTGGCCGATGAAATCACTTTTTAGCGAACAAAACATTTATTCCTAAGCTATCACCTGAGTGAACAAAAGCTATATTATAAACAAATATGTAGGTCTTGTAAACTGCAGGAGCAAGCCCTGAGCAGACACTTAAATATATTGAAACAATGTTTCAGACGAAACAATCTCGAGGTGCGCTCTAATAGACTTCTAGTCAAGTTCTGTAGCCTGATTTTCCAGATTAGAATTTTGTATCGTTAGCGACTGAGTTTGATGATTTTCAGAATGAAGTTCTACAATATGCTATGTATTGGAATTGAGCTTAAGTATTTTTATATTTTTTTTGTTTGTATTCCACTTCTGAATTTTGATAAATATTTACCTTTTTTTACCGGGATCTGGTGTATCTGTACCATCAAGCGTGTCGCCTTTTTAATGTCTAGGTTTTCAATAATTTTATATATCAAATTTGAACTCCTTGATTTTTGGATTTACAGGAGCACTGAATCAACTTCCATTCCACTATTTTCAAAGCATTCCGTACAGTTCTTAATTTCATATTTTTATATTTCATATTCATATTTCTTGAATTGAGTTACTTCTGACTTTATTTTGGGCTCAGTTGTTTTCGTTCATTTATCCACTGGAAAAAAAAAAAATAATGAGAAATGCTGTCCCTCAAAAATATTTTCTTCACTTCTAAATACCTACTCGGTTTGTTTGGCGTGTACACCTATTCAATGTCTTATTATTTTTCATTCATTCCATAAGATAAGGCTGGGACCACTGCCTAGTTTAATTTTCAAATGACGAAAACACTTTAAAATCACGGTTTGTGTCTATGATGCTTTTTGTGACATTGCTTACTCCAATGTGGAGTTTAGCTTTTTTCGCTTACTGCCACATCTAGCTATGGTTTGTGCATAACATAGTTGATACAGGGTAACCATGAAAAATATAAAAAAATTCTTCATACCACCAACCAACTTTATTTTTTTTCATAAGAGACCGTGTGACATTTTATTTTAGCTAAAATCTTTTTTTAATATGACTATGATTGACCAACATTTTAAATTTATTTTTAAGTTAAGTAAAGTTTTTAGTTATAATGCGTGTTGGGCAACGACTATGATTATGGGCTAATGATTTTCAGAAATCTAACACGTATTAAATAAATATAAACTATAAAAATTTGATGATACTTTGCTAATTATATTATTTAAATTTTTTTCGTTTCAGGTAAGTTTAAATTACATTCGAAGTAGAAACATATTTGTTCTAAAATTGTAAGTAAATATTTAAATATTTAATTAAAAGTTTCTCATATACCAGAACGGTCTAGTGAAAGCGTACCTCCAATTTCGTGCTCCCCTTAAACCTGTGTTTGGTTTACTTTTTCATACTTTAAGTTGACCAAAATTTTTACTTCACTGCACATCTTCAATTAACTTTAAATGTCTCTGAAGAAGTCGCATATAATCTAGCGCCCAGTAGTATGCTGCTCCAATTAATATAGTCAACTTGTTTTTAACTGCTACCAAAGTCATATTTCTAAAAAGAAAATCACAAAAAATAGCTAGAATACCTTTTTTTTTGTTTTTTATTTTTTATTTTTTTTCTTTTGTTTCATATCCCTGTTTCGCTCATTAATTTGCTGAATGTTGCTTGCATTTAATTCTTCCCTACCGAAAGCAAAGGTGTTTCCAATTGTGTCATAAATGCGCCACAGGTGGCCCTGCTGCAACGATGTGCTCGTATAAAAGTTGCTTTGGATTGTTTACTTCATCTGGTCACCACAGGTAATCTACCCAATTTTGTACAACTGACAGCTGTATACGACGAGTACAACTACAAAACTGTGATTTTTATATTGTTTACAATTTGATATTGGCTGTTTTCTATACAAATTTTTGTTTTGTGTTGCATACAAATGTAATAAAGCAGAAGAAGAAGAAGAAGAGAATTTGTTACAAATTGTCTAGGGCGGACTTTTATGTGCGGCTTTCTTTAATTTATGACTCTTTTTGTGTTGTTTAAAGCAGCAAGGGAGGCTACAATATTTTATAGTGACTGTAGGGCAGCACAGATGGAGTTTCTGTTTTGTTTAGAAAAAAAAAATTGTTCTCTCATAGTTTTTTTTTTTTAAGTTATTTTAAATACAATGGCCCGTAGTCATACTTAAATTAAAACAGAGTTTTATCTACTTAAACATGATTCTAAAATAAACAATATTTCATGTCTATCATAGTTAACTTAAAATACATTTTATTTCTAAAACGGATTTTAATTTTTAAAATGACGTAAACAATTTGAAATTCGCGGTTTGTGTCTATGGTTGTACGACGACGCAACGTTTACTCCAAACATGAGTTTGGCTCTTATCGCTTATTGCCTTAGCTATGATTTGGTTTGTGGATAAAATAGTTGACACAGGGTGACCACCCAAAAAAAAATTGCGTAAAAGTGGGCAATGTTATTATTTGCCGGTAAAGAGTCTGTTACTACACCCGATAACCAGTAATTTGTATGATATTCCAATTCAAAAAAAAAAAATTTGAAAAAGAAAGCTATTTTATTTTATTCACAAGTCGCTAAGTGCTTACGAAAAAAAAAATCGGTTTTAAATTCTATCGATAACTTTTTTTTTTAAAAAACACCTGTAGCCATCACAATTTAGTACTAACAAACTTGTGCGCAATTAAAATATTTAACTTTATCTTGACTTTAATTTATATGCCAACCTTCTCTCTTTTCAGTTGCGCGACAATGTTATGATTTGCCGTATTGATTAGTTAATTTGTGCTGAAATAATATCAACTTTTTTGTCCGAATATTATCTTCATTCTATTTAAGCCTTTATTTTTAACTTTTATCAACCTTTTTTTTTTTTAAATTTCATTATGTTATTTTTTCATTGTTATCTGATAGCGTCAGTTATCGGCTAGACAGTTTTTTTTTGCGATTTTGACTTCATGTCTGTTTGACTGGCAGCTACATATGTATGTATACTTACCGTACGGAGCTCAATCAAAAGAGCATACAAGTTAAGGGTGTAGGTATACATATGAGGCACCTGACATGTGACAGAAGTCGTAGAAAGAGATGTCAAATATATTAACAGATTGTTCTCTTATATTACTTAAGAACTCTTCTATTTGCGGGCGAAATTGATCGATTTTCTTATCATTCAGTTCTCATTTCAAACTTGAAGACATTTTCACAAAATCGCTTTGAATTCCTAGTATATTCATATAAAAATAAATCAGAATACGTACATATTTACCCTCTCACCTTAAACATATCAATATTTTTGCTGCTCATCCTATTTGTTTATAGCGGGTTTCCTCATATTTTTTGCTTTGTTTATTGCTTTTCATGTTGTTCATATTGATAAGGTCGTGAGACTAGTCTTATCATAATGTAAATAAATCAACTGTAACAGAATATAGATAGACGTAAACATTGTTTGTACTACATATATAAATTAGTTGAATTTTTAATGCATTGGTTACACCTGCTCAAAATTCTCGCCAGCGAGATGTGGTAAGCAAGATCTTGTACGCGAGAGAAAGAGTGGGCGAGAATCGAAAGAGTTCGAGCAAACAAGAAATAGAGGTGGATACATGTTATAATTCTACAGAACAGTAATTAAATATTTTTATTTTGAAATTTGAATGAGTTGGCATCACTGATGACATATTTTACTAGAACCAAAACTCATAGTAAGAATACCCAAAATATAAAATTATGAACAACTTTTTCCGATTAAAATTAAGAACGATATATTAAATCTTCATGCATTGTTTAAATTAAACAAGGTGGCAACGCTACTTCTGATTCTGTTTGTTGCGGAAATTTGAGTGCTTAATTTTTGTTGTTTATTTTCATTTTGCGCTGTGTAATATTTCTTTGCTTTCCGCTGCTCTGCCACTGCCAGCTAAATATTTCCGCAAGCAACGAGCGCATAGCTCAACTTACCAGACTTCTTTTTTTCATTCCTTTTTTTTGTAAAACTAGTGTTAAATTGCTAAGCGAGCAATTTGACCGCCGGCAACAACAATTTTATAATTTTGTTGATTTTTCTGTTTTTTGTTTTTTCGTTTTGTTTGATTGTTTTATTTTGCTTCAAATTACCAAAGTCATATAATTTGTTGTCATTATTAAATGCTTAATCAGTAATTACAAAAAGTGAATATACGCGTAATCAATTACTGCTACTGAAAAAAAGTGGGGGAAAAAGAGAAAAAAAAAAAAAAGCAAAGAAAAAGCAAATAAAAATAAGAAATAATATTTTTTCACTCTTGTGTGAACTTTTTATTTGCTATTTTTTTTATTTCTTTTTTGTTGTTGTTTTTATGTTATCCCTTTTCGCACATTTTTGCACACTAAACGCTTTATTTACAATTTTAAATGTGACCATTGTCTGATTATTAAGAAGCGAGAAATCGCTAAATTCTGCCTGCACGATTTTTTGTTGTTGTTTTATCGTATAAAACGTAATAAACTAAAATAAAAAATAATTTAAATCAAAGGTTATTGAACTCTATATACTAACTGTTATTAAAAAATGCCAAGCTTGCTGGTTCCAACAGTTTTACGCTGAGTCTCTACTAAATTTGGGTCTTGGCATTATTGATGTTCGAGCCCAAAACTTCACTACTCTAAGTTCATTGACCTCATAGATTTAATGACCTTTATTTGCGGCTTTATACTAGATCAAGACTATATAGGCAGAGATTGCATGGATTGTGGTTAGCAGTATTGCAAAGATTTTAGAGCAAGATTTAAGGCTCATTCAGGTCGGTCCAGACAAAATTATTGTTGAAAACAATATTTGGAATCTCTCTCTCCCAGATAACCTTCACAGTTCTTCCAAAAAGCATCCTCGCAAGGAGTTTAGAGGTGTTTTAGCTAGCTTTGACCAAGACCAGAGCCATTGTTCTACGATCTTTGTGGATATTTTTTATTAATTTTTCTACTCTACCCAGTAAGGATAGGTTGAAAGTAAATGGTTCATACTTACACCTAAAAAATATTAGAGGCTTCCTTCCTTATTAGAGGCTTCTTCTTCCTTAACTCAAGGCTACATTTCCTTTCATACTCTTTCTTCTTCGGCTACCATATTGATTCAGGGCTAGAGAGCGACACCACATAGGGTTAAGTCTATTAGCTATTCCGGCGGAACTGCTGGCGTGGAGTAATTGTAATAGATAGAATTTTGGGAACTTTGTCGACTTTCAAATCCAAATCCACTGCCAAATTCTGTCATGCTCATCGGGATAGCTGATAGACTCTCTGTCGAAATTTTGTTATGGAGATACGATAATATGGTCCATTTAATCGATTTCCAAAAAGGTCGTTATAAAACCATCGAACAAAAAATAACGATATACAAAGCAAAAGTAGGTGTACTTGTACATAGTATACTCGATCCATAAAAATATACCAATAAAGTTATCAAAAAGAAAAAATTATCGGAGTCGACAAAAAAAAAAGTATCGATATGTTATCGTATCTTAAACAAATTTCAAAGCTTCAGTGGGCTAATTATGCCTGAGAGCTGTTTAAAACGAATCTCTTAACCAATTTTCCTTTGACAGCCATCCACTTCAATCCTTCCAAAAGCTCAAAATGAGCTTTCTAACAAACTTCATGCAACATATGCACATCACCAAATTTTTTATTTTTTTCTCGCAAAACTTAATCCGCGTGTGGTCTATCGCTCACATCGTAAACTCCTTATATGGACCCGAGTGCTGTATGAGTGAGTTGAAACAAGTGCACAAACAGCAACAACAAATACATACTATAAATATGTAAATGTGAATATTGTTTTGACAAAAAATGCCAGCTACTGTCCATCAAGTGCCCGGTTTCAATGACCAATTGAAGCTTTAGCCATTTCAGTTTCAAGCCGAATGAGGTAGTAATTAAACGCTTTGCAAAGTGTGCCATGCCAGTCTCAGTAACGATTTTTATTTTTTTTTTCTATTTCATTCGATTTGATGAGTTGCTTTTAAGTAGTTTACAGTTTGTTTTTATTACGAATAGCGGGGCGGGGGTTCTATTTGTTTTTGTTGATTTTTCTGTTTTTGCTTCTTCTTCCTGGTCATATGTATTATGTGCTTTGCAATTAAAATGAAGCTTAGCTTAAATTCAATCGGCGCTTGGCAAAATGTTCAAATGAATGAATCAAGTAATTGTCTGACAGATTGACAGTTAAGCGGCCAGCTGTCGCCAGTGTTGTGCACACGAAAAAAAAAAAAACAAACAAATCTTAGATGTACGCGTTGAATTATTTGATTGCGATTGGTTGTTTTAGTTGTTGTTGGTGTTTGGTTGAAGTGTGGGCCAATACCGACATTACAGCTAGTATATTTTGCAAACAGTTGTGGTGAAAATTTTAGTAGTACATAAGCATTTGACATTGTTTTCTTATCCGATCAAGTTGCTCTGATGCAATTCTACTTTCCTATGCTGATTGAGCTCACAAAAAATTTTAAATTTTCATAATAATTTTAACTTTTCTTACGTTTTATTCACTCTACTAAGAAATATATTATACTTGTCGCTAGCGGATTTTACAGTGAATACCGCAAAATTGATTAAAAAAAAACCGAATCACCTATGTAAATATGCACTTCGTGATAAACACTAACAAAATTTTGCGCGCTACTGTACATGTAAAAATTTAGGTTTACTTTTATGTCAAATTAGAGTCTTCCATTTTCTGAGGCTAGTTTTTCGTTGTAATTTATGTTAAGCTATTTTCCCCACATCAGCACATAATATAACATGGCATAACATAACAAAACATAGCGATACATAACATCTTTACTACATAAAAAACTTAAGTTACACAAAATAAAGTAACATAACACCTATATAACATATCGTAACATAAGGTAACATAACGCAACATAACATAGCATAACATAACATAATATAACATAACATAACATAACATAACATAGCGTAACTTTACATTATTGTATGAAAAAACATTTTATAATATTTTTACATATGATAATAGCACATAGCGTGACATAACATAAAATAACATAACCTCACATAGCCTCAAATAAGTTAAGCTATGCTAACTGAAGAACAGGTAAAGTGATTAGAAAGCGTGCTGGATTTTTATTTAGTACCTCAAAAAAATGTATACCCCCAAATGAAGCACCCTTATATGCATTTTCGTAATACCCTACTTAAAAGGTGATTTGCAAATGTTCGACTCGATATCTCTTAATCGCTGCTGTGAAAGACATATGCCAGGAGCCTGGATTAGCAATAGAAAAAAATTTTGTAATGCCTTTAATTACCTTTATTGTAGTTGCAAATCCAAGTTTTATGGTTACTACTTAATTAGGCACGCTCTTCAACTCATTTAATGCGAGATTTTATATGTTAATTATGTAGTTAAAGCTAATTTGAGTTTGGCATTTGACTACAAATTTGATTAAATTAAAACATTTAGCTGTAATTACTCTTGCAAATAGTTGTTAGGAGCCATTAAAAGGTGATTTCAGTATATTGTTTAACTAATGACGGTGTTTAGTAGCTAATTCACGATAAAAGTGGTCATTGGATAGGGAAGTTAAAGCGATTTCCTTTCGAGTGCTTTTGTGTGGATTGTGGGTAACGAAATAGATATGGAACCTAATTACCTCTCCTGTTGCAACACTCATTACCACCTTTCATTTGATATCCACATTGTACTAACACATTTTCGCTCACCCTAATACACATATTGATCGATAACACCATAAACGGTAAATTTATCGAAATAAGTGATATCTAAAATTTGAAGTTAGACGTCTATTGATGCAACGGTGAATGTTTCATTAAGTTCTATGCAGCCGGTTTTGAGTGATGCGCAAACAAACATGCAGACAGATAGACAAAAATTCTAAAAACTGTTGATTTGCATTCTATTGGTTTAGTAATGATGTAATAAATTTAAAATAACTTTTTCTTGCTATGTGAAGCTCTCATACATAACTCCCTTTTGTGCTAAAAAAAATTAAGATTACCTTTTTGTACCACCCTAATGTAGCATTTTCTCGCATTATACAAATCTTATCCGCCATAAATGTGCATATGTAAATTTTATTAAAATATATGCCCTGCAGCACCTCAATGCTCATTCTTCCCCTTTTGTGTAGCAATTCGACTTGCCAGCATCCAGCATTTTTTTCAAACTTTTGGCTTTCGAAGTGTGCTGCACTCGTGTTTTGCTGCGTCGCCACTGATCTCGGTGTAGATTTGTCAAAGTACATACATTCAGCCAAACTACCTACGCCCATACCATATTCTCTCATTATTCAAACATAAAACATCTTTTAGGTGCTTTGTCTTCTGCACAAAGGTGTTATTCCATTCAAAAACAAAAAAAAACACAAAAAAACTTTCAACTCTTTGACTCGCATCAATTTACTTGCTTTTAGTGCAAGTTGTTATTTTTGTATAATTTTTCCATACTGTTTTGTATTTTCTTTCTCTTCCGAATGGTTTAATTGTTTTGGTTTTTTTTTCTTTTAATTTTTGTGTTGTTTTAGTTTGTTCTTTCTTGATGTTGTTTATCAAGTTGATGGGTCTTTATTTTGATTAATCGTCAACAAATTTCAACAGAATTGTTATTTTTAAATGCTTTTCATTTTCGTAACAAATTAAGTGCGCCCCCCCTAAAACTGCATAGACAAAAACAATTTATAATATGTTATTTTAGTATTTTTTTCTCATTTACAAATTAATGAAGTGTAAATTAATGATAGAGAAGAAATATATTACAGAGCGTCGTAGTCTGGATAGAATAAGGAAAGTTGGAAATGAAAAAAATATGAACACTAAAGGTTGTAAATGTACATTAGAGTGGGTCCTAATTTATAAAATGTATGCTTTCTCTGTGCTGCACCTTATCAGGTCATTAAGGTCAAAAACTAGATCTATGCAGTTCAAGCTCCAAACCCTACAAAACTTGGTGCAAAATAAATAGTAAAAAAAAGAACAAAAGAAAGAATACAAAAAAAATAAAACAAAAAATTACAAAGTATAAAACAAATAAAATATAAAAATTAATAAAAAGAAAAACTAAATTAAAAAAACATAAAATGAATTAAAAGAATAAGAAAACATAAAATGAATTAAAAGAATTAAAAAAACGTTAAATGAATTAAAAGAATAAAATAAAATAAAATAAAATAAAATAAAATAAAATAAAATAAAATAAAATAAAATAAAATAAAATAAAATAATTAAAGTGAAATAAAATAAAATAAAAGAAAGTGAGATAAAATAAAAAAAATAAAATAAAATAAAAATAAAACTAGATAAAATTAAAAAATAAAATGAAATGAAAAAAAATTTAATAAATAAAAAAAAAAAAAAAAAAAAAAAAATCAAAATGTAAATTGGAAAAAAGAAACTTGGAATGTTCACTCACTTGGAAACTCATTATTAGCATTACTTTCCTTTGCTGATATTTTCGCATTTGCCACATCCCAAATACATAACTGAATGTGACAAAAAAAATCATAAAAATATAATTACAAAGTAGGTAACTGGAAAAGATTTGTGGCTTTAAAAATGCTGCCTTTTACCTTCCTTATTGTTTGAAAGTCAAAAAAATGTGTACTGCAGTCTTCGTTCCAATTGTTGTCTTTGCATGGCTATTATTGGCTTAATGAAATTTTTGGAATCCTCATGAAGAACTGCAAAAATATACTTTTGTATGTGTGTACGTAGGTATGCAGCACAATCGTAAGTACACACGAAGTCATGGCAACTTGAAAAGAATTCCAGCTGCCTTTTGAATGACACCAGCAGCTGCTACACTCCGACTGCTGTGGCAACACTTTCAAGTGATGAATCCCAAGTCTCCGAAGACATTGGTGTGACAAAAAGTGAAGCAACAATAACACAAATGCGAAAAGAACAACAGAAAAGTGAAGAAAAAAAAAAAATCACCAAAAATGCCTTTCGCCTTTGAGAACTGTGACAGAAAGTAAATAAATACCATGTGTGCTGGTGTGTATGTGTGACTGATGGTGTCTGATAAAGAGTAAAGAAGTAATCGGATCTTGAAATGAAAACCCGAATTACTGTTGTGAAAATGTTTTGAATATGTTACTCGAGTCCACCTTCTAACGCCAGAGCCTCTAGGAACCAATCGAATCTCTGTTCTATTTTTGATCCATTTCTTTCGACTCTCAGTTTCTTGGTTTTTCTTTTCGTTATTTTTCAAATTATTTGTAGTTTCCAACTGTCCTGTGCCGGATACTCGTTCCTACAACCAAAAGAACCCATTCCTGCAGACCCGATTCGCCAGTTCTTTGTATACCTAGCACGTGCACACGATTGGAGTAAGTAATGTCTCTCCGCAATGCACCGACTTTGTACCGAAAATGAAAGGCATGACGAATTGCTGGAAGAACTGCACAGCAAAAAAAAAAAAAGACAAAGCAGAAAAATCTGCAGACGACGAAAACAGCAGTGCAATGATCTGTGCGAAGAAAACACTCATCATAAAAATTGCTTGTTCTTCTTCTTCTTATTTCGCATTATGCGCACACTCGCCACGTCTTTTCACAATTTCTTCAAAAACTGTGAAGATTTACGTTTTGCCATTGTAGGGACTGCAACAATAAAAAAAAAAAAAACAAAAAAAAACATTAAAGCAACGTTGCTGCTTGGTTTAAGTGCATCTGCATGTGGCATGTACGGCACATGTGCGCACATTTAATATGCTACTCATTGCTCTGGGACTGTGAAAATTTCACAGGATATGCGTTTGAAGCGTTTCAATGCGGTTAAATGCTTCACTGCGAAACGGAAAACTTTTTTTTATGGAAATTTTACTTTATGTACAAATAAATTTCCTTTGAAAGTTGTTTTTCATTCACGACAGCGCGTAACTAAGTGCACTTTGGTGTTAAATATTTGAGTTTATTCGATTAGTTTAATGCGCAAAATAGTTGAATAACTTATTAGTCGATTAGTAAAAATTTTAAAATTAAATGATTAATCAATGTTTCTTTTAGTTTCATACAAATTAAGACATTTAAAAATGTTGCAGTCTTTGAAAAATATTCAATTATTTAGTTTTATGTGCCCGACTAATCTCTATATTAATCGATAAATTTTTTTTTTGTATCACCGGCGCTGTATAAGTGACTTTGTAGCATATTTTGAAAAATATAACAATCAGTTTCACTTAATTGATTGAATTAGTCTTTAGTCGAACACAAGATGTTCCGGTTTTTTTTTATATAGTTAGTCCACTAGGCTCTCTTTTAATCTTTGTGTTTTTAAACTAATTCTCACTAAATATTATAACTCGATTGACTTATGTATAAGTCGATTGCTAACCTCCCATTCATTTCTAATGACTTTAAATAAGGAATCAAATTCGCAAGACATAGGAAAGATGAATTCTAAAGGAAAAAGGTTGAAGAACATGAACGAATAAAAAAAAAAAAACAAAGTAAAAAAAACTTCAAATGAAGCGAGTGCAAGAGTGAAACAAAAAAAAAACGAAAGAAGGAAAAATAAGAAGGGTAAGAGAAGAAAAAGTAGAAGAAGAAAATAAACAAGAAACAGATAATGAGAAAAGGACGTAGATAGATAGCATAAAATGAAAAAATCGCAAGGATAAAACAACAAAATGAAATAAAAAATCAAGAAAATCGGGCAGTTTAACTGCGCTTCAAGTCCTCTAGCCACATCAAAGAGTAAACTGCAATTGTTTGTCTTTCTCGTTGAACTTGAGTGCACTCTGCGCGCAGTTTTAATAGCTGAACAAATGCAATTTAATATAATTAATATTTACACACGTAATGATGCTACAATCGACAGCGCACATTTAAGCACCGGCACTTACGCGCCGCAAATGGTTTGTCATTAGATTTTATTGCACCTCGGACAAATAGCAGCGACTCTAATGCGTTCTCGGTTTGCTAAAAATTCTCTTCTCTGAAACCTTAATCTATGTAAAGCGATTTTCTTTTTCATTATTTTATTGTTTCTTGTTTATGAATTAAAAAAGTTCTACTCATTGCACACGGATTTTGCACATTAATGCACCGCTGCGCGCGCTGTAATTTTTCAACGCTTTTTATGAGCGCATTAAAGTCCAAGTTTGACATGAAAGAAGAAGAAAAGTTGTTTGGCTGCGTTAAGTTACTGGTGTGATGTTCTTATTACCGTTGCTAAATGGTGAGACAGCTGTGTAGTTGGGTGTGTGTGTGTGTGTGGCGTGTCATTATGCAAAATGTTAAAAAGTTGTAACAAGGAAATAACAAAAAATATTACAACAAAACAAACACGTCAATAATAGTTGCTTTTATTGTGTTTTTTTTGCTTTTATTTTGCACTTAAGTAGCTCGCTCAGCACTAAGTAGCTCCACAACTCTACCAAGTAAATGTTACTGAGAGGGCGGCGCACATTGGCTACAACTTGTCTACTAACTGTTTGCGTGTTATACCAACACATGCAAGTTATATGTACATACCTATGTAAACTTACAACTGTACGCTAACAGCATACACAATGTTAATACCTATTAATATAATGTTAAAATGTCATTCGCTGTTAATATGATTTGTTTACATGTTAATTTGTATCAATGGAAATGAAGTGTTGTCATGACTACGCTACTATTGCTTTACTATCGTTTTACTATTGTTGTAAGAATGTGAATTCCAATGTACTTACAAATGTTTAAGCAACAACAACTAATTAATATTAAGTCGCAACAACTAAATATAAATGAGACTATTGGAATTGAGCAGTTAGATGGTGTGATGTTTTTTAACTGTAATATCATACGAGTAAGAATTTTTAGGCAATAAGCAAATTATTTTTAAGTACAGAGTTTAGTCTTAAGCTGATGTCGATGAATAAAGACTTGTTACTTTCGCAGCAATACTCTCTCTCTACTTATTTAACTGGCGCAGTCACGGGTTTTAAACGAAGTGTTGATAACAAAGGCATTTTTAATAGTGCTGCAGACACAACATAATATGTTTAAATAAAGAACCTATAAATAAAAATATATTGAAAGTAAAGAAAAATACTTTAAATAAAAATAAGCGAACAGTGTAAGTGAAAGTGCATACAAGTGAATAGACAAACAGTAAAAAGGCAAAAAAATAAAAAAAAAAAATAATAAAAAACAACACATATTTTAAAATTTATAAACTAGAGGTAGTGATTCGTAAAAGCCTCATTATAACTATTACTCTTGCATACATCAAAAACTGATAGCAAACAAAATGGAAAACCAAAACTTGGCAGCCGGTGGCTCAGCAAGCCCGATTGAGCAGTGTATAGTAGCTTTAACACAGCTCTTAAGCCAATCAGCTCAACAGCAAACAACTACATTAAGAGGAAGAATTGAGAAAGATGTTAAATATTTGCCTGCATTCAATGGTGACCCAAAAATGTTGCCATCGTTTATTCATGCAGTGGACCGAGTACTGTTGGATTATGCTTCCCAAGAAGTGGTGGCATATCAAATTATTTATGACCTCAAGATTCAAGGAGCTGCTAAAAACTTCATTCACATGGACCCACCTGACAGCTGGAATTTATGTAAAGAAAGACTTAAGCAGCATTTCAAATCTTCAAAAGACCAAATGGAGATTACGGCCGAAATTTCAGCACTTAGAGTAAGTAGTGTTAGAGATTTGTGTATAAAGGTAAAATATATTACTGACGACATAACGGAGTTTTGTGCTTTAAGTGAAAATGGTTTAGTTTTAAAGGAAATTTTTTCTGGAATGTTGATACAGAGAATCAAACAGTTAGTTAGTGGTACATTGGCATATACCATAAGAAATATTTTTTCTCTGAGGGAGACAGAAAATATTATAAATGATTTTATTGGAATGGATGAAAATAATTTGAATGCTTTTCTCTTAATAAAAAATACCAACAACATTCCACGCAATAATTCCAATAATGCCAGATATTTAAGTAATCGAAATCAAACTAGTTTTTGCCAAAATAATCCATCAAATTTTGCTAATAATCCAAACCGGGTTAATAATGGAAATCAAAACTTTAACAATTATGAAAATTCAAATAGATTTAGAAATTCAAATTATACTTACGGTAATAATTCATTTAATCAGAGATCGACTGTTGATCAAAATAATTATGTTACCTTCAATCCAAATACCAGTGGTCGTTTTTCAAACGAAGTTCCCAATCACATAAATAATCAATGGCAAGGTGGTGGTTCAAATAGCCGGCAAAATAATTATAATTCCAATAAAACAAGACAAACACAAAAATCAAATACTCCAATGGATGTTGATAATATGAGTCACACTTTAGATGAAAGGGTGAATGATTCAGAGGATATTTTTTTTATAAACTAGCCTCGGATCTAACAAAAATTTATATTAATTTAACTTTGTTTGATCAAAAATTTATCGCTTTAGTTGACACTGGATCAACTCTAAGCATTTTAAAAAAATGTAGTTTTGAAAAATTCGACTTACCCATTTTATTATTGAAAGAAAAAACCACTTTAAGAACAATAAGTGGCGAGGTTAGTAAACCGAATAAAACGGTCATTACACCTAGTCCTAAAGAGTTTAATGCTCCACAAAATAGCCGAATGAAATGGGTAATGTTGGATTTTGATAAACCATTCGATATGATTTTGGGTATGGATTGGATAAGCAACAATGTTGAAATATTTGACATTACAAATATGCAGCTGAAATTATGTAACGGTTTGATCCTTCCATCTCTTACAAAAACTTTGCTAGAGCAGGTAGATATTTTGGAGGTAAGCGATATTAAAAATATTCAAACAGATCATTTGAATAGGCCTGAAAAAGCAATAATAAACAAACTTTTGGATAAATTTGAAAAACTTGTCTATAAAGAAGGCGATATTTTAACAAGCACTAATTCAGTAGTACATGAAATTAGAACAATAACTGACCAGCAAATTAATTCAAGAATTTATCGCTTACCACCAAAACATGAGGAAGAAATTAGAAAACAGATAAGTGAAATGGAATGTCAGGGAATCATAAGACAAAGTAAAAGTAAATATAGTTCACCGGTTATCGTAGTCCCTAAAAAGAACGATAAATCAGGAATCCAAAAGTATAGGATCGTTGATAAATACCCCTTACCTAACATAGACGGCATTTTAGATAAATTGGGTAAAGCCCAATATTTTAGCACGCTGGACTTAGCAAAGGGATATCACCAAATCTTGATGGCTGAAAAAGACATTGAAAAAACCGCTTTTGTAACTCCGGCAGGTTTGTATGAGTACACTCGAATGCCTTTCGGGCTTAAAAATGCGCCTGCCACCTTCCAACGGTTTATAAATGAAGTCCTTCGAGAGTACATCAATAAGATCTGTGTAGTTTATCTAGACGATATCCTAATTTTTTCAACTTCTTTGGAAGAACATGCTGCTAGTCTAGAGAAAATTTTTTCAAAACTTCAAGAACATAACCTAAAAATACAGCCAGACAAATGTTGTTTTTTACAGAAAGAGACCCCATTTTTAGGTCATATTATAACATCAGAAGGTATTAAGCCTAATCCTTTCAAAATCGATGTGATTAATAAATTGGAAATACCAAAAACTGAAAAACAGCTTAAAGGATTCCTCGGAATTACCGGATATTACCGAAAATTTATAAAAAATTATTCCAAAATAGCTTATCCTATGATAAAATATCTAAAAAAGAATTGTAAAATTAATACTAATGATCCTGAGTATATAGGAAGTTTTGAAAATTTGAAGGCTTTAATATCCTCTCATCCCATTCTGAAATATCCGGAATACGACAAAGAGTTCGTTATAACTACAGATGCGAGTGACTATGCAATAGGTGCAGTCCTTTCGCAACAAGGGCATCCTGTCTGTTATATTTCAAGGACTCTAAATAATCACGAGCAAAATTATAGTACAACAGATAAAGAATTTCTTTCAATTATTTATGCCGTAACTTATTTAAGACCTTACATTTATGGTAAAAAGTTTAGAATCATAACCGATCATTGTCCAATCAAATATTTAAATACTAAGTATAAGGGGAAAGAGTGTTCACCGCGACATCAAAGATGGTTGCTTAAATTACAGGAGTTTAACTATGAAATAGATTATCTCAATGGAAAGGAAAATAAGGTTGCAGACTTTTTAAGTCGCATAGAAAACTCTCCAAAAATCAATGAAGAAAATGATAATGAGTCAAATTTCGAAATATCGGATACCATACATTCAGCGGAGGAGGAATTATTGTATCATATTAACATAAAAGATGAAATAGTTAACAAATATAAAATACAAATAATATTAACTTTCAGTCCGTCAAATGAAATTAAAATTATCCATAAACGAAAAATAATAGAAATAAACCCGTTAGAAAATGAAAACTTAATAAAAGATATTTTAAAAAATAATGTTAAACAAGGTCGCATAGGCATATTTTCCGAAGTACCAGATTCAGATTATAATAAAATGCAACTCTTATTAATGTCAATGTTTTCTCATGATAATAAAATACAATTCATAAAATGCACAAAGAAGGCGGCTGAAATTGAGAAAGAAGAAGAGCTTCATAAACAAATATCCTTATATCATAATAATGAATCAATGCATAGTGGCATAAACGAAACATACCACAGCTTAAAGGATAATATTTACTATCCAAAACTTAAAGAACAAATTCAACTTATAATAGGCAACTGCGAAAAATGTCAAGAAATAAAGTATAGTAGAAAACCAATTAAACCGATTTTTAATTTTACTGAAACTCCTACTGAAAAAACTCAAATTCTTCATATTGATATCTTTCATTTTAAAAAATTGTCTTTTGTCACTTTCATTGATAAACTTACTAAATTTGCTACAGCTTACGACATCATCGATCGTAACTGGAGATCAAAGAAAAAAATTATAATAGAACAATTCGCTAAATTTGGCAAACCCAAAAAAGTTGTTATGGATAACGAGTTTAGGGCTGAGCAACTAATTGAATATTTTAATAAAGAAAAAATAGAAGTTCATTTGACTACTCCGAATAGTCATACCGGTAACGCAGACATTGAGAGACTCCACTCGACCCTGTTGGAGAAACTAACAGGCATCGATGATCCGGAGCTCTCAACTGAAATGAAAATTCAGCTAGCCATAGGCAATTATAATGATCGTTATCACTCCACAATTAAGGCTTCTCCTAGATCTGCTCTTTTTAATATTGACCCTAACGTTTTGCATAACAACATAAATAAAGTAAAGCAAAGAATAATTAACACGAGGAATAAATGTAGAGAAAATTATAAAGAAAGCCGAAACTTTGGCGCAATAAAAAATTATAAAAGGGTAAGACACAAAGATCAGC
This sequence comes from Sphenella marginata, assembly GCA_951509765.1. NCBI lineage: Eukaryota > Metazoa > Arthropoda > Insecta > Diptera > Tephritidae > Sphenella > Sphenella marginata. The sequence continues at coordinate 10,378,761 of OX608080.1, read as the reverse complement.
CTTACTATAGAATTACCCCTTTGGCCAATGTTCATTTATCTAATATAAAACGACCACTGAAACTATCAACACACAAATATAATTTAAGAAGTAAAAATAAAAACAAAAATAATGTAGAAGCTGATAATTTAAGCTTAATAGCACAAGCTGGCGATTCTATCTCTGATTAATAACTTAAAAAAAAAAAAAAAAAAAAAAAAAAAAAAAAAAAATCAAATTATTTTCATACATAAATCTGAAAACTTACGAAAAGGAGTAGTTAAAGCAAAGAGAAAAACGCAAACAAAAACAAAATATACTATTAACACTTACATATCCATATACATATTTAAAAATAAATGAAATAATAATAATCCATATATATGTATGTACATACATCCATGTATTACCTACATAAATACTTTTCCCTAGATATATTTATATATACATATGTATAAGCAATAGAAAATTTTGTAAAACTCAATTGATGAATTAAATGAACTGTTTATTAAACAAACAAACAAACAACAAAAACAAAAAAAAAAAAAAAAAAAAAAAAAAAACAAACATACAATCAACAAAAATACACAAACACATTTTTTTTTAAATAATTAGAATTCAGGGGAATTCTAAAAGCAGCGTGGGGAGAGTTATATGTACATACCTATGTAAACTTACAACTGTACGCTAACAGCATACACAATGTTAATACCTATTAATATAATGTTAAAATGTCATTCGCTGTTAATATGATTTGTTTACATGTTAATTTGTATCAATGGAAATGAAGTGTTGTCATGACTACGCTACTATTGCTTTACTATCGTTTTACTATTGTTGTAAGAATGTGAATTCCAATGTACTTACAAATGTTTAAGCAACAACAACTAATTAATATTAAGTCGCAACAACTAAATATAAATGAGACTATTGGAATTGAGCAGTTAGATGGTGTGATGTTTTTTAACTGTAATATCATACGAGTAAGAATTTTTAGGCAATAAGCAAATTATTTTTAAGTACAGAGTTTAGTCTTAAGCTGATGTCGATGAATAAAGACTTGTTACTTTCGCAGCAATACTCTCTCTCTACTTATTTAACTTGCATGCGCTACACCGCAGCGCGTTACACCCATTTTTCGCGCACTCAAGCGTTCACACATCCACCGCGCTTCACTAACGCCGCGCTGACCGCTGCATTGTTTTCTCACCGCACACCGCATAGCGCGCAGTTACTGCACTCACCATTGTTAGTGTTTGCATTTTTTCCACGCGCAACAATTTCTTTTGTTTAATCTAACCGTCATTTTTAATGTTTTATTTTATTTAATTCTTCGTCTGTTTTTAATTTCATTGAAATGACAGACTGCTTGGCGTTTACCCTGCACATACATAGGTGTGCAAAAAACAAAAGGGGGGTGCAGAGTGCGCGCGCGCATTACAAAGGTTAGCGTTCCATTCATACAGCGCGGCATATCATTTGTGTATTGTGGGATTTTAGTTTATTTACATTTATTTATTGTTGCATTATAGCGCACACTGGCAAACAGACAGCAAACAATATTCTTTAGACATGCAAGCTCACAGCGCGCTTTGCTTTGAAACTTGTTTTTTTTTTTTCTTCTGTTTGTGCCGCATTAGTTTTCTTCTAATTGCTTTTTATTATTTGCGCCATAAACTAACATGCAATGGCAGTAGTTGTAGTTATAGCTTTAACTACAACAACAAATAAAGCGCGCACATATCTTCAAACTGAAATTAAAACCATTAAATATTATACACCCACGCGCGTTCATATAAAAAACAGCATTTAATTGAGCGCGCACCACACATTTGCAATATTTATTTGTACAAAATCACAGTCAGTACATTTATTTTGCGTTGTGTGTATATTTTTCAACGCGCTTTTTGTTTTTTCACTTTGCAAAGTAGCACACGCAATTTTGACCGACGCGCGCGCAGCGTACAACGTCATAGCGCGCGCTGCCTCACCTTACATGGTTAGCGTAGCAGGCGCGCTAGTACGCCTATGTAAATAAACAAATTAGAAAATTTTTGCCGATTATACAGACTCGTTGGCTATTTTTACGTGCTTATATATATGTATATGTATATATATTGCAAACATACATTTCGTTTATATGTATTGTTGTTGTATATTGCCATAAATGCCAAAAAGCATTTGACTCATCGTTGCGCGTACATGGTTGCGCCGCGCTAGCCGCTTTGCCGCCATAGTCACGCTGTCTGCTGTCATGAGATACGACTACAAATTTTGCTGTATGTAGTAGCAGTGCGCGGTATATATTTAATCGTTAGCTCGTGCACCGCATTACTGAATTTAATTGTGGTTATACCCGACAAATAGTAAAAAAAAAAAAAATATAAAAAAACCACAACAACAAAAACATTCATGCGCGCATTCACTTACATACGAATATGGCAATTTTTCAACTTGACAACTTTTCAATTATTTATTTTGTTTAACATTTTCAAAATAATATTTCTTTTGTGGTAATTTTGGGCGGTTTACACGCTTTAGAGCACTGACAGCTTCTTGTTGATAGTTGTCTAAGAGTGCGCGTTTGCAGCTCGCTCATAGCACTCATGACATTTTTATTGCTGTTGTAAATTGTAAAACGAAAAAAAAAAAAAATTGTTTTTACCTTATTTATAGCAAGATAGATTGTTTATAAATTTATTTTCTTGCTGCACATTTTGTACAAAATGACACATCGCCTTTTGTGGCACGCTAGCCAGTCACTCGTTTAAACGCTCACTCGTTTTGCGCACTCGCTGACACACTCACTAGCGCTTTACTCGTTCATTCATGCACTCGCTTTAAGGTAACTTTACTTTTTTTGGCAGCGTTGAACAGTTTGAGCGCAGTCCATATTGGTAGTGCTGCACGTCTGAAAAATAAAAACAAATTTACAAAATTAACAAAAAAAATAAAAACAAATATGTAAAAATTTTAATTTAATGTAATTTAAATGCATAAACAAGTGTGCAAGCAATAAATTATATCTTTCGCATAAAAATTTGTTTCATTCCTTTCAAAATATGTAAATGAAGTCGTCTCACCCTCTGCGCGTGTGTTAGCGTTGCTAAGCGTAGCTGATAGCGATTGTGTTCATGAAGGGAGATTTTTTTTTTACTGACAACTCGCTGCTCACTGTGTGTTATCGACCAACGAATCTAGCTTCGAACGCAACTAGCAACCCTTATAGTGAACGCCACATTGAATTCACCCTTTTGCACTTGCAGTTAAATCTAAAAGCACTACCCACCCACCTCCTCATGAACATACCCTATCAGCTTTCGCAGAATTAAAATGTCAATTGTTCAACATCCATATTTCATAAGCAATTATCTCCACTTCTTTAATTTCCTCCCTTCACAGTTTCTTTTGCTTAGATCAATCTGAGCTATAAAGTGAGACTGTCATTACTTTCATGACTCTCATTTGCATGAAAATGTCTTCCAACCCAATCGAGACCATTAGCAACATCAAGCACCGGCGCATCTATATTCAACGGCAAGGGAATAACTTTTCGATCTGTTTACAAAGTTGCGTCTAGTAGAGAGTAGATCATAGTTCAGTGGAGGTTTTCAGGATGATTGCACAAGGAAGTGATAAAAGGAATTACCACGAGTCTAATTGAAACCATCCAAAGACGTTAGATCGATGACTCATTATTTGTTGATGGTTTCAAATTCACAGACCGCTTTGCTCAGAGTCTAATTCTTTATAGCTGGTATCCAAGCTCTACGTACTACTCCTACCCAATTTCTCTCCTTCTCTTTTCCGCTCTTCTGAAAATCTTGTCCCCTTGCAAATACCAGCGGTTTGAGTACCAATTAATAAAATAACCGAACCAGGATAAATAAATAAATTAATAAAATACCGTCAATAATTCCAGCGCTTTTCAAACTGTCAAGGGCTTTTGGTGCAACCCACTGTTTGAATGCCTATGAAAGTTGGCTGCATTGCCATCTACCCACAGTATTGATGTTACCGAAATCTTAGATTCTATGACATATTTCCGACCAATTCCCACAACGACCTCTTCTACCTGACGGACTTTTAATTACCTGTGCTTCTAATGTGACCTCCAGTTCTACCTCTTTGGATCATTTTCACAACTATTTGGTCTATATGAAGGACCTCTAACTATCTCTACCTCTACTTCAACCTATAGCGCCACCTCTTCCTCCGCCTATAGCTCTTCGACGATTTTAGGTACTCTACCATGAATACTTCCAAAGAAAAGCATTATGGAGAATTTATTTTATATGGGAGATAAAAAAATTATCTTCCAATTTTTAAACCCACCCTAATATAGGCGGATTTCCTGTGATCGTTTAGCCATGTTTTGAATTTTTAGATAAAAAAAACTATCCAACAAATAAACGCAAAAAAATTGCAAATTATTAAATAACACCTCCATTCATCGTCGTAAATTATGTTTTACCCATAATAAGCTCTCGTTCGTTCAAGCATAATGAGCCTACAAATGCAACTTAGTAAAAAACTAAAAATATGAATGAATGGGTACCTTACACATGTGATAATGTTGCTTAAGTGGCGATGTTGTTTGCATATTGAATAGTTTGTGCGGAAGATTTAGCAGGAAATCCATTCCATCATCCGTTGTGTGGAGGTCGAAGACAAACAATTTCAATGAGTAAAGAAGAAGCATGCAATATGTAGGTGGTTAAGTGCATTATCTAAATTTAAAGACCAATGTGTGCCCACGCAAATCAAGCAAAAATATATGGGCAAAGAAGACGAAGAAGATACAAGAAACACAGCGAAACTAGTTCCATACTTTAAGGAGACTGGCTTTATGCGAATTTATGCTGTACAGCTGCTGCCGTAAAAATAGAGCCATGACAAATTTATTTATTTTGACAAACTATTTTTAAGCTTTGTTTCGAAAAGTATAATTTTCTAGAAATGGTCCCAATTTAATTTAAAAATGGTGCTGCAGGAGTCTTAAAAATATTTAAATTTATTCCTACTTCCAAAAATAACTCTTACATGATCCCGATAATAGTTCCAAAAATATTGAAAACTGATTCCGAAAATAATATCAAAAATATAATGAACTAATCCCGAATAATTTCGTAAGTAAATTATTGAGAAACGATTTTTAACTAAGCCTGGAATCGCACCAAAAACATTCATAACAAATCCCGAATTCGTGTCGAAGTCATTACGAAAAAATCCCGAACTAGTTCTAAAATGATAGGAAGCTATTCTAAAAATATTCTGTATAGCCACAAACGGTTTGCCAAAGTAAAATATAAATCATTTCGAAAACATCCGAAAGCGTTTAAAAAATGCTGACAAAGTTATTCCGAAAATATCCCTGCTATATTACGAATATGCTCCGAAAATTTTCACAAACTAATTCTCAAAAAAATTCTTAATCATTTCAAAAGGATCCGAAAGATTTGTAAAAGTTAAAAAAAAAAAGATTAGTTAAAAGATTCCGAATAAGTCCTAAAAGGGTATGAATTTATCACAAAAATGCACCGAAAATACTCCGTAATATCTATATATAATGTAATGTATGTATATGCTCATAACTAAGTACATACATTTGTAAGTGCAGCTGTTTATGCACCACAGCTTCGCATTGAAATCAATATGCATTTTTTCATTTTGTTTGTTTTGTTTTTGCATATTATTTGCTGAATGTTTTTATTTATATTTACCCATAACTCTTAGTCATATCCGTTTATAAATGCATACACACACAAACATACATTCGTAAGCACACAAATTAAAAAAAAAAAAACTTTCATGCTTGGGCAAACATAATTTTTTTTTCTTTATTTGCAAATGTGGCACAAAAACTCAGACCGTGTGGCAGGCATCACTTGGTGAATGCTTCAAGGCATTGGGTGACATCCAACTCTGCCATTACAACAATAATTCACTCACTCATTCATCGGTTGTTTGTTGTTGATGATGGCCTTTTTCGTGTCGCATTTCCTTTTACAGCATGTGGGTGGGCTTTTTTTTTTAGCGCAAGCCAATACATCAAATACGCCAACACGAAGTGAGAACTATTATTTGTGGTGAAGTGAATGCTGTTTTGTTTTTGTAAAATATAGCCAATTTGTTTTGTAAACGAGTTGCAACAAAAAAACACGTGCCAGTGTATAGACAAGTGTTTAAGAAACTTGAGAAACTCGGATTAGTAAGGCGCATTGTACCAATTGAATAAATAATACTAACTAATCAAATTATTAAATTAATTTTTTAAAAGTAACATAAACTAAAATAGTTATACCATTACTAGGACTAAATCTTTAAAAATTATCAATTAAGGAAATCTTATAAAATGAACAAAAATCAGAAATTAACTAAAAATGATAAATTTATTCAAAATAATCAATAAATGCAAATAAATTAAATAGTAACAAAATAATAATTAAAATCAAATCTTTGAAAATAGTTAAATAATATTTTGATTAAAAGTTTGAAAAATTATTTCCTGATAATATAATTAAAAAACAATTCAGAACTAACTAAAAATAAATAAATAATTAAAAATAATCAGAAACTACATAATTGAAAGTAATCCACAAATTAAAAACCATGCTACGATTAAAAATCATCAAATAAATCTTTAAAAATAATCAATTAAGGAAATATTATAAAATGAACAAAAACCTGAAATTAACTAAAAAATTATAAAATTATTCAAAATAATCACTAGATGAAAATAAATTAAATAGTAAAATCAAATCTTTGAAAATAGTTAAATAATATTTTGAAAATGTTATTAAAAATCAATTTAGAACTAACTAAAAATTAATAAATAATTAAAAATAATCATAAACTAATTGAAAATAATCCACAAATTAAAAATCATGCTACGATTAAAAAACATCAAATACTTGAAAAGATTGAAACATTGAGGCCCAAAAATATTTGCTAGCCATTTAATGAATTCAAGGGATTTAATTGTTAAATAATCGTTAATCTTTAAAAAAGTACAGGCACTCATGTTTAAGAACTCTACGTAGTCTTTCCCACTAATTGTGAGTACAATTTTTACCGCATTTCTACCCACTCATATCTGTCACTTGAACCTCTCTCTCCCACACACATGTCATGCGAGAAAGATTTAATCGTGCAGTCACCACATAACAGTAGGTCAGTCATTCACACAATCTATTTAGTCAAGCATTTAGTCCGTCAGTCAATCACTCAATCATTCACTTAGTGTGCCAACATTTGAATAACAAAATATTTCTCTAATATATCCGCTTTAAAGCCGTCTCACATCAATCGTATTAGATTTTATGATCCACTTGAGGTATAGAATTGCTAATGAATTTGGCGAGAAACTTTTTTGAATGAGACAACGCGCATGAATGAGCCAATGTGCGATTGTGACAATCAAATAATGATGATGACGATGATGATGATGATGATCGTGATGACAAATTCACGTACTCCACACCGGAACTTCCAAGCCCAAATGTGTTGTATGGAGATTGAATTAAGCGCAATAATAAATTGTTTGAATATCGGAAACAATTTCAGCGTAAATTAAGCATAAATAATATAATAAAATATTTACATATTAGGTATTTGAGTTATAGCAAAAGTTGCAATAACTATATAGTTAGTGGAGAGAGCATTTGTTATATTGAAAAATTGTTAGAAACGAAATGTCTAAATAAAGGAGGGGCGAGTTGACTGATGATGTTTGTGGGTGGTGATTTCATTTAATGTACAAAATTTGCATATAAATTAATATTAATTAATTTATTTTTTTATTTGCAATGTATTATAGTTTATACGTGTATGATTGTATAAGTCTATAAATAAAAATATTTTCGCATAAATTAATTACTTTTCACCAAAATACCTCTGCCGCAATGAGTCAAATTGTCTGGTTGGCTGTCCTTTGGGACTACTCAACCATGCTGCCAGACTATTTTCGGCATAAAAATACTCAAACATACATATTTACGCCTTTCTGTGCATTTTCAAAGCGACATGTTTGCCATCACGCCAGTCATCCATCTCACCAAGCAGACAGTCTAATAATACTTTTCAATTAGTTGTAATGTTTTCGCTTTAATTTTTATGAGATTTTCTAGTCACAGCTGTTGGCATATTTGGCTGAAAGATGTAGCTCTTTTTTCTTGGATTATATTATTTAAAAAAATTTAAGGCGTAGTTCTTTAAGGAAACAACAAAAATAGTTAATAAAATTAAATTTGATTTAGCTTAAATTTGCCTGATTTAACCAGACAATTAAATCTTTAGTTAAAGCCAATGCTTAAAATCATATTTAATGCAGCTGCTTTCTTGAAATATTTAAAAATTAATATGATATCAATACAAAAATTGGGCTTAGTTTAACTCATTTAAGCAAATGATTAAATCTTTAATCTAAATAAATTTTTAAACTAGTTTTGGTTCAACTAAATTGATCAAATACCTTAAGTAATTAAATAGGCATTAGCTTAAGTGATTTAATCAGTTACTAACATATTTAGAAATAAGCAAAATCTAAATTAATTCTAAAATTAACTTCAATTCAATTGATTTCATCACTTAATTGATTACAATTAACTGTATATTATGAACGATTATATGCTATTCTAAACTCAATTTTAACTTAATCTTAATTTGACTTTTTATATTTACAAGCGATTAATTTATAGGTACCGTTCGATCAATTCACTTTATTTCAATAAATCTAATTAGTCTAGATTGCATTCAATTCTAGTAAAATGTATTCACATTACTCTATTGATCACAATTTAATTCAATACAACTAGATTATATCCAGTTCAACTAAAATCAATAAAATGCATTCAACTAAGCCCTAGCGATGTTAATTTCATTTCAATTGAATTAATTCAGCTTAATTATTATTCGCAAAAAAATCGTTGGAATTTTTTACGAATTAAACGCGGTTATATAATACGATAAATGACAATTCCGCTCAATTCAATTCCTTTGAACTAATTTTTATTTAAATTTTATTTAAACAGCTCAATTCGCTTTAAATTAATTTGATTTCAGTTATTTTAAATTTTATTCGTTCATCTCTTTACTTTAGTTCAATTAATTATTAATTTATCTTAGTCATATGCATTCAAATAAATTGTACAAAAATTTAGCGAAATTAATTTAATTTATTTTACTTAGTTTTTATATTAAAAATTAAAATTTTTGTGACAGCAAAATAGCTAATCTATACATTTATATGTAGTTTAGTCATTAAATTATACCTAAATGCATAACTAACTAATAAAATATTTATTTTCTTTTCATTTTAGGTAAGTTCAAAAATCATCTAAAACCCGGCTCACTACATGTTTATGCTTGTAAGTTTCTAATTCAAACTCATAACATTAAATATTCTACAAACGAAATCAATTGACCTGCTGGATGCTTGCTAATATTATGCTCATCACTGTACCACACATGTTGATGCTATGTCGCATATAATTAACATTTTCGATTAAAATTCCTGCGTGCATGTATGTGTGTGTGTGTTAAATTTTCGTTTATCAATTGCATGCATATCGTCAATGTGAATATTCAACTCAATTGTTTCTTTGATTGGCTGAAATCAACGTAATTAGCGAACATTTGTTTCACATTCATTTGCAATTAACAATTATGCGATGGCTTTGAGTGGATGTAGAGCAGTGGGAGAGAAGCGTCGGAAAGGGGAGAGGACACTTTTTTTTGTTATCTTTTGGCATACTTGTGCTCGAACATATAAACATATAAACTCGTATGCTTTTGACTTCTGAAAAGCGGCAATTTTGAGCGCAATTAGAAGATCCGGTGGTAGAGCTCGCCCTACGCTGTTGCATTTCGCAGCACCTACGCTTTTGTAAAAAAAAATATAAAAAAAGATGTACCTACAATTTACATACAATCAGGCCATTTTAATTAAAAACTATTGAATAGTCTTTTGCATACATATTGACTTAGCGCTCATTAGATTGGGGTCAATGAGAGATTTGCTGTAATTAAAGCCTTTTGTTGTATGAGATTAAATTTTAATTGTTTAAATACGTTTGGGCTAATGGAAAGGGGTTAACTTTTATTTGTTTCATTTGAGTGGATTTATGGTGGATGAAAATAATTTTAGAATTCGGAGATACAAAAAGACAGATCAGGTCCAGGTGTTAATCATCGTATTAAATTTCTCCTATATTGAAGTTAATCATCAGTGCTGCCAGATGTAATAATTTTTTCAATTACCTAAATTTCCTTTAAGTACGCATATTAACATATTTCATAGAATTTTGAAGTATTTAAAAAAAAAAGTATTATAAAATTTCAAATAGCTGGCATCCTTGTTAAAAAATAATAAGTGGCAACACTTGTTCGAAAAAATTTAATTAAGTTAGATATCTACATTAAAATTTTTATCTAAACCAGTGATTCCGATTGTCAGCTAGGAGAGTATATAAAACAATTTTTATTCAAATTAGATGGTTACCCTACTCATAAAAACTGTTTTATTGATATTTTTATTGGAAAAATTATTTTCTTTAATTTTCAAATAACTGAAAATTTAATTTTTAAGTAGTTTAAAAAAAAATAATATTCTAAAATTTCAAATAGCTGGCAACCTTGTTAAAAATAATAACTGGCAACACTTGCACGAAAAAAAAATTTAATTAAACTAGCAGAAAAGAGCTCAGAATTTAACACGAAACGTACAAAATTTATCAATATCGGAGGAACTTTTCTGATCTGGGAGCGCATATAAAAATATAGAAATATGTAATTAAGATTATATGGCAACCTTACTCAATTTTGTTTTATTGAAAAAACTCCTTGAAAGTGCCTCTACTTAGTCATCGTACTGACATACAATTTCATTTAAATGCTTAATAATTTCAAAAAAAAGGTGGCAACCTTGCAGTAACATTTATGTGGCCCTCTCGAGATGTCTGCTATGTCATTCAAACATTGCCAACAATCACCAATACGACATTCTATCAAATGTGACTCATCATATACCACTTTAAAGTGACTCAACATAAGAAAACAGACCACGGAGAAAACATTTTTGCATCAAATAAAAAATAAAAATTTATCTGCAGCTTAAACGTTTGAAAAAGATTTGCACTCGCTTGTTGTTTGTATCATGAAAAACAACAACTCGAAATATACCCAATGCAACCAAATCAATCTTCAAATGACTTTATTAAGAAAAAATCGCCAATTTGTTGAAACATTTATGGCTAACCATTAAAAATCGAGATATTTCAATTACCAGCGCGCGATTTACGTTGAAGATCCGATAGAAAATGTACATTCATACTTGTTAAACTAACATGACATGTGAGGATAAATTAAAATCGCCATATTTGTGTAGCAAAACAAGTTAATGACAAAAAGCGGCTAAACTCAGCGCTTTTTAAATGATCCACAGATCAAAGTTTCAACAAGCGAGCGATCGGGATCTACCAACCAACCAAACCGAACGCAACGATTGCGATGATCCAGCGGATGCGATTAACTAACTACTCATTTGGAATGTTGTGAGAAATCTCAATGAAATGCTCAAGCATTCAACTGCAGCTAATCGATGAGTGTGAGATAATGAGTTAAACACAAAAAAAAAAATAAAATAAAAGTATTAACAAAAAAGAAAAGTCAGTGATCGCGGCTTTAGTGATCATGAAACGAGATTCCAATGCGTTGCAACGATCGATAGCAGTTGATTTGTGAGTTCAGTTTTTCAGAGGCCATACGTGAGCTGGTTTATTTAATTTGTATTTTAGTTTGTTTTTAATTTTTTTTTCTTTTTTTCTTCTAAAATTTAAGATTAAAAAAAATTGTTATTTTGTTTCTAATTTTTTAATATTTTTTTTTTTATTTTTAAAATTTTTTTTCTAAAAATTTTTTTCTAAAACTTTGTAATTTATTTTTTTTTAAGTTATTACTCAATTATACTAACATTATTTTGCAACTGATTTAAATTTGTTTTTCTCTCCATTTATTTTTCTTTCTAAAGTTTTGAATTTTTTATTGATTTAAATTTTTTTTCGCCTATTTAACAGCAAAAATCACTTTTATGTGATTAGCAGGTTTTTGTTTTAGTTGTGTTTGGTGTTAGTGGCAATGCACGCTGCGATGCGATTCATTCATAGTTTTAAATTGTTTCACGCTTATCGAGTGTTTTTATTTCAACTCGGAATTAAATGTTCGCGTCGCTTTAACTGGCTGTATTTTAAATTAATATGGACCAAACATATATGTATATTTCCATTAGACCGTATTTCTTTTTTTTTTTTGCATAATCGATTTTGATATTTGAGGCTAATGTTGCTGAAAATATACTCCGGAATTCTCAACCAGCTTTTGAAAGTTCTGTTAAAAACTTATGTTTTCAATCCTAATTAAGAGGTTTTCTTCGATCTGGAAAAATCAACTGATTATTAATCGAAAAAATCGGGTTTGAAAGAAAAATTGTGAAAAATCGAGTTTTGAGGAAAAAATAAAATTTTTGCAAGAAAATCGACCTTTAAAGAAAATAATCGATTTTTGTTCATAATTTTTTTTTTTTTTAAATTAGATTATTATTTATAAATCGATTTCTTTTGTATATTTGAATATTGTGGCAAAAAATTTCCAAGATTTTTTATTCTTGAACGGTCTAATGTGTATTTATATATTTGTTAGCATTTTTATTGATCGTTTATGACGCAAAAAGTCGATAACTTTGAAACTAGTTTACCTTGTCATCCGTTTAAATGTAAATAAAAAATTCAATTCATTCAATCGAGTTTCTGCTAGTTTCCAGTCAACCAACGCTTAAACGCATTCCAATTGAAGCACAACGGATAAGAGTTAAAACATAAACTAACAACAACAACATGGACAAATGAGTTTGAAGAAAATAAGTTCCAAATCAAATATTAGTACGAAGAATTTTTTAAACCTACAGCGAGTTCGATAAGAATTCTTCTCGTACTACGTAATATAATTTTTGAAATGTTTTCTTTTTTTTCGTAAGCACTTAGCGACTTGTCAATAAAATAACGAAATTCTACTTTTTCCACAATATTTAAAATTTTCTTTGAAAATTAAATGTGTGCTTGTCGCTTGCAAGTTAGCAATCAAAGTTTTGTGCGCTTATAATTTTTCTACTCGCTTTTTTTTTGTGTTGCTGCACTTCAAATAATTTTTTAACCGAGCCGAAATAACTTTATCTAGGTTCGATATGACGAATAAAAAAACGGTATTTTGTAGTCATATATAGCTTTTACAAAATTTAAGGAACTTGATAAACGAACTCGTATCTATTAGACAACAGATGGCGCTGTTCTACCATTCGTTGCTTTGCAACTCGCTTGCAAAAGTACTCGCCTAACATTTTCAAAGTTATTTAAAAGCGTGATTTTGCAAAAACGAGCCACATCAGCGCTCCACTTCGTGAGTAGATAATTGGTTTTAGTTAGATTTTATATGCAAATGATATTGTAATAGGAGTTTATTGTTATTTGAAATTATTTTAATTCCAAAGCTCGTATCATTAAATCAATGATCTTACAAGTTTTCAACGTCAATCGTTAGTTAAATTTAATGATGTCGTAAAATGTTATACAAAATGTGGTTATTGGCTGACAAAGTTCATTTGACTTATTGCTGGCGGGAAGCTATAAAAGTAAGTGTTTAAGCACTGCATACAATTAGCGATTGATGACAGGATTGGGGCAATTTTATTTTATTAACTTTGAGAATAAAAAAACTTTATTTTTTTTTTTAATTTTTTGCAATATTTTTTTTTACGTTTCGGAAATTGGTTTTCGTTAACTGTAAGATTTTAAAAAAAATTTTTATTAATTTATTACTAACATAAGAAATATATTTCTTTGCCTCGCAGAATTCATAAATAAATAGCTCTTTTGTGACTCACAAATTCACATTCTGTAGACGCAGATCACACTGGTCATACGCAATTTGTTGTCTAAAAATATGCATAAAAAATAAAAAAAAAAAAACAAAAACAAGACAAATATTTTGAATATCCGTTGCTTTTCAAATCTTTTCATCTTCTGGTCTTTAATTAAAAATTATTGCTGGCAGTGTTGAAGTTTTCTTGTTTGTCGTCATAAATAGCACATGACAACAAAAAAAAAAAAAAAATTTAAAATTAGTCACAGCAAAAAAATGTGAAAATATATGAGAGGTGGCGGTTAAAAAAATTTAGCACATAAAATTTGTTTTTTGAGCACGAAAAAATTTGTGTGCATTCATATTCAAATTTATTTTATTTCATAATAGAATTCCCAGCCACGCTGCAGCGCAGAACTGCGTCCGATTTTAGTCATTAGATCTGCGAAACCAGTTGAGTTATAAAACTTTTTCAAATACATAGTTCTCATGAGCACCTTTCGTTTGATACCCATATTGTATAAAAACATTTTGGGACACCCTGTTCCATTTATTTATTGAAAACTGTGATCGAGTTATCGAAATAACCGTAAATTCAACCTCACACTTGACCTTGTCTCTCATAAAAATATTGATAGTGACATTAATGTTAAACTTAGTCCTTTCACCTGTCATTTTAATTTTAAGCTTAACCATAACCGTAACCTCAAACTTAACTGTAACCGTAACAACAAACTTAACCGTAACTGTAACCTCGAACTTAACCGTAAAATGTGGCCTTAAATTTAACCGTAACCTGAAACGTAATCATAGCCGTACCCCTTAACTTAACCTAAACTGTAACGTATGTATATCATAACCCTAATCATACGCTTTAAATTAACCTTAAATTATATAAATAATGTTTTTCCCTGCTGCTAAATCTTTCCATACGATTTAAAAATCTTTTTTTTTGTCCTTTTTAAATAACTTGACCGCTATGTCCTATACCCACTTGTCGCAAGCGTATATCTATAATTAATCCATGGGGGTTCTAATGTTATTACTCATATTCGTAAATCAAGCATGACATTTTCAATTATTAGCTATGGAAATTTTGCAGAACAAAAAACGATTCTTAATGTGTGTTTATTGATTGGTGGGCGTTTCCACAGCTGTCATTTCGTTTATTTATTTTATTTTTTTTATTTATTGCCTCATTTGTTGTGTTTGATTTCTGATTTGTGCAATAAAATATTTGTGCTTTTGTTTATAATAATTTATTATGCTATAAAATTGTTAAATTATGGATTTGTTTCCCCTTTGAAATTCCAATATTTTTGAAATTTTAATTTTAAATGTTTTTTTATTTAATTTCTGTCAACAGCATTAAAAAAAACTCTGCTTTGAAAACAGATTGTTATTTTTAAACAATTAAAACATTTTTTTTTTTGTAATATCTTCAATATTTCTCATTCGCTTTGCTTTTCTCACTAAAATCCACTCCTCAAAATTGTTTCAACTAATTCACGTATACTCGCATTTTAGGTACTGCATGCATTCATAATTCTTTGTTGTTGGCATTGTAGTTGTGGCACAAACAGAATAAACGCTCACTCAGCATGTTGTCCTTTTTCGCACCCAAAATCATTTACCAGTTCCACCTTTTCGTTAGAAATGAAGCAGACACAAACGAATTGAAACTGACAGTATGCTGCATGACTGTGTGTATGCGACGTTGGATACAGTGGTGGGCGCAAAAATGTGACGATTGGTTTTTTTTTATTTTAATAATTTTCTAAATATTTGACTCTAAAATTTTGTATACCGAAAATTTTATTGAAATGCGATTTATCCAAGACTATAAAAGGTTTTTGAGCCAAGAATAATATTTTTTTATTTTTATGATGATTAATGTGTTTATTTTAAAATAAATCCCCAAAAATTGTATTTAAAATTTAAACTTTGTCGTGCTTATTGTGTTAACATAATTAAATTGTAACCAGCCAATAACTTCATTACAGAATTAGTAGTAAAAAAATCGGGTTTTGCAAATTTTAATTTATCTCTATAAGTTTGTTCGATCATCACTCAAAAACCGCTGAATAGAATTGAATACTGTTTTTACGCATTGGTTGCTAGAAGGCCAACTTGCATCTTACGCTCAATTTTATTCCCGTTGGACACAGTGGCGACAGTAAAAGTTGGTGTCAAATATTTTTGTTAACATAATAAAATTGTAACAGGCCCTCTAAATTCATAATTTAAACTTTCTTGAGCTTAGTAAAAAAAATATCTGCCTTACTTATAAAATATTATTTTCATTTCGTCATAATTTTACATCCACCACTGTACTCACTACTTTGCTGAAGTTCTTCATACTCTACACAGTAAGCCAGATTGTGCTGCATGGGTTGGCTTGCCAGGCCTTTTTGATTTTCTGCCTGTCGATGCTGTCTCGTCAAAATGCTGACCCATAAGGGTGTGTGCTCAACCAAAAACAAAAAAGTCGTGCTCACCCCCGTGGCGTAAAGCCTGACTTAAAATTGACATTAGAAATATTTTATAATATTTTTTTTTTAGTTTTTTCCTGACATGATGTTGGCATTTAATTTATATTCAAATAAAATATTTGGAGCAATTTGTTAACGAATCTTAATTATGTTTGGCTATGGAGAAAAGGTGTATCTTGTGTTTGAGTTTATAGGTGGAGTGATTTCTAAACATTTTTGAGTGTTAAACTTCTTAAACTAGGCTGTGCGTGGTTAAGGTAGTGAGTGAAATTTTAAGTTAGTAATATTCCATTGGCTCTCTTATTGGTTATTATTTTACTCGGTCGTTAATGGGTTAAAATATGCTGTTCATTTATGTGTCTTGTTTTTATGCCTTCTGAAGCTTCCTTTCACTTTCAGCTGTCTAAAAATAGATTTTTTGCCAATAAAAATACCTTAAAAACAGTCATAAAAAATAATTGGAATTAACCCGCTAATCTCCTTATCAAATTGCTTTGAAATTAATGTTTGAAGTGATTAAAAAAAATTCAGAAAAAATTCTTAAAAATCTGCTATCCAGAGACCAAACAGGTTTTTTATTATTAAATTCATAATTAAATATATACTTCTTACTAATAAAAGAATAAACAAAAACAACATCTGCAGTTCCGTTTGCATGCCCATATTGCCTTATTTGCACTTTTTATCGCCACGCAACCTCAATAAAGTAAACCTGCATAAATTTTATGGTTTATCCTGTTCTGCTATAAAAACATCCATACATACATACATAAATATTTATAGAAACAAATGCGTTTATTTGTGTCTGTGTAAGAAGTCCAAGTGGAAATTTATTTTTTATGACTTCGTACCTTTATGTTTACGTTATGTAAATAGTGCATATAAACATATGTACATATATACTCACATATGTACGTAAGAGTGTAAATCAGCTGCATTTTAAAAATTTCAAAAATGTATATTAGGCTGGACCAAGTAAATTTTTTTTAATTATACTGATATTGACCGTTTTTTATTCAGTATTTCAAAAAATATTTTGAATTGAAAGCAACAGAAAAATTTTAAGTACTTCCAATTTTGGTACTAACTCGTAAGCGGCAAGTTCACATATGATTTACAAAAGAAATTTAAAATTTTTGAAAGGAAACATTTTCTTTTGTTATTTTATTCATAAGTCGCTAAAAGCTTACGAAAAAAACGACAATTATAAACAATGACTTCTACAACTTAATATTAGGTGTGGAAATTCTACAATATTTTCCAGTCTGAAAAATAATATCAATATACTTAATTAAAAAAAAATGGTTTTCTTGGCCCGGTCTAATGTACGTATTGTAAGCAAAAAATTGCAACGGAAATTTTACAAAAACAAAACAAAGGATATGTGAACTCAACATTGATAATGCCACCCTACTTTCAACTTAGTAATTGGAAGCATGCACATTAGACTAGGCCAAAAAATTTTTTTTTATGAAAACTTATAATGATTTCATTTTTCAGATTTTCATTTTTATTGAAAGGAGGAAAATTAAAAAGCTAAATTTCTTTCATTTGCTAGTTTAGATTTTTATCATATTTATTTGAAAAAAAAAAAAAAAATAATAATAAAAATGAAAAATTCTGGATCCAGTCTAATGTACATATATATGTATAAACTGACATGTAAATAGATATGTGTCAAATAAGAAACACATTTTGCCTTTTGCAATTATAATTTTCCCAGTATTCCCTATCAACCCCGGACTGGCATAAGAGTTTCTCAATCAAGGAGCTCCAGAAATGCAACCTTGCTGGGGCACGAATGCAATTACTTCGACCTGCTGAAATTGCCATACTTACTTTAGAGAAAGAATTAAGTTTTCACAGTTAATCAAGGAGCCGCAGATTTTTTTCCCTTACTTCTCTTCCGCCGCCTCATGATCCCACCTTTCCTACATTTTTCGACAATTTTGAACCCAGCAGCTCTTTTGGTGTGAGCTCTTCTGCCCGTAGGCAGATATGAGTTAGAATAAGGGCACCCCTAATTCATTTATAATATACGCTTAGCAATTCTTATCTGTATATAATATTTACCGATTTATTTATCGTACATTTTGAAGGGTACATGTCAAGATTTGTGCTCCATGTATTTTACGGTCACATAAATTACACTTCTATTTACTTTCTGCAATTGCAAGTACATACATATGTATGTTTGATTCATGAATATAGGTATATGAATATAAATGGCAGTATATTTACTATGTTTGCACTGACCCGCTTATCAGTTACACCTAGAAGTCGTTTTGAGGTAAATAACAAAGCTCCAAAATAAGAGTCGATTTAGTCATGTCCATCGGTCTGTACACCCGATAAAATTAGCAGCAATTTAGAATTTTTGTATGAGAATTGGTTTACAGGTTTCTCTCCGATGTAGTAGGCTGGTAGTAAACAGTCAGCAACCGATTGTAAAAGATGGCGACTTAGTCATCCTATTAATAATTTCTGCATAAGAGAGTTATCCTAGAGCTCTGGTAAATAAGTATATATCCATAAGTATGTACTTAAACGATTATAGTGTTGTTAATAACACCTTTGTGTCACGACTTTATTGAATATATAAACATTTATACAAAGTTAAAATAAAATTAAAACGTAAAAGTATACCAAATTAGCTGTTCATTATTTTTCTTGCTAAAATAATATGATTAATCAGTTATGGAATTCTTAATCTGCATTTATTTGAAAGAAAATGATTTCATTTCCGCTTAACAGCTATTTCATGCATTTTTGCTTAAGAAGTCATTAGTAAAATATATTTTGAAATTGAAATTAACAAATTTTGTTGAAATATTTGATTAGTTAGCTAAACAAATTATCATATCATCAATTAAAATTAATCATATTTTGATTAATCGGAGTTTGATGCGTAAAAGTCTATCTAATTAATATTAGTTGAATCAAATAAGCAAGCATACCAGGTAATTCAAATTTGATTAGTTAAAAAATCGGTGAATAATAGTACAGATAAACGAAGATTAATAGTTTATGATTAGTTGATCTTTAATTAATCAAGGTCTAAGTATAATGACTAAGCAGCACTTATTCATAATTTGTTACAACGCCTTTAATCAAAGACTGTGTTTCTTCAAACAGAAAAAATATTAATTAGTACTTTGATTAGTTAATTAATCAGAGAAATTTCATAACCGATAAATCAAAATTAATAATTTTATTCAAAAGTCAAATTAATAATTTTATTTTAGTAAAAGTCTAATTAATTTGCCTACACTCAAAAATTGCATATGCTTTTCAAACTAATCTTAATATGCAACTAACTTAAAAAATATGAAGAAAGTTACAAACATTTAAATTAATTGTTTTCGAATAACCACTAATCGCTCTTGATTAATCATTGATGATTGATGATTAATCATGCATTTATTTAACCATTTTTTTCATTAATCAGCAAAATTTTGGAATAATACATTAATTAGTCAATGTGGAAATAATCGTAACCGATAAATTGAAATTAATAATTTTATGATTAATCAATTAATCTAGCTACCATAAATCAGAATTTGATTAAATACATTTTTGGATTGATCAGAAATATATTTAATTCTCAAGACTTGTTATTGTTTTTTTTAATACTCTTCATGCAACAAACCAAATTTAGTAATGTGTAAGAAATATTTTTTTTTGGTTTTGTAATAAAACTCAATTTCCACAAAATTCCTTCTTATATGCTCAGCAAATTATTCTACCCTTTCAACTGATTGCTATCTCTATCTAGCTGTCCAAATAGCCATAGAGCTGTCTATTCGTCCATCCATCCAAACTGAGCAGTCTGTCCATCTATGTCTAAATGCTGTTTATATGTCAAATGTTCAACATTTTGATGTGCGATGGATATCAACCTTGCCAATGATGCTAACAACTTCCTTGTTGCCTTGTACATATGTATGTATAAGTTTATATACAAAATTTTGCAGATATATTCTTACAAAGTTTCAGTGTGTAACAATGTGCTTTAAGACAACTTTTTATTTTCTTTCAACTTGAATTATGCCCAGCTCCTTCGTGTATTTATCATAACCATGGCAGGCACGTTAAATGTTTTGCATATTAATTACATGATTATGTATGTATTATGTAAAACGTGCTTAGGATGTTTACATGTATAATTTTTTCATGTGTTTTTTTTTTTGTCTTGCAACTATGCTAATGTTGTTATGATTCGATGTTGTGAAGTGATTGTCAAGATAGACAACGAAGCATGAGACTAGTTCGAGTTGAGTTTTTGACTAGTCGCAGCGGTTCGTTATGTATAACAAAGAATCTTTTATGTTTGCCCCAATGATTCTCTAACCGAAAGCTCTGCTTTCAAAATTCTATACTCTTTTTTACATATCCAACCAACCCGGATATGGTTTTCGCTCGTCATTATAATTTTAACTATAATTAAACATTTTGCATATTTATTTATTTTTCCCATCATACACTTCAGTCTTACCTAATCAAAATACTTGCTTATTTTGCTTAGATTTGTAATTAGTATGAAAAAGCTGTTTCGATAATTACCAGGCCAGCACAAACCATCCGTCAGATAAGTAAATAATTTAGTCGAAAACAAATATGTTTTTTATTTTTTTTTATTTTGATTTGTAGGAAAACCCATTTGTTTCTAGACTATCTTCATCTATCTTTGCCTTAATTAATATCTCAACTTTGTTTTCTTTAGCTTAATAGATCTGCCTAATTAGTTATATCCGTAACTAATTTTTTCAGTCGTTATTGTTAAGTCGCCTTTTGTGTTTATTCTGCAATCATTTTGTGGTAAGATAGATTTGTGCTATAATTGAGTGATTATGGTAATGAGTTTGCTTTAGTAATTAAAGATTTCGGGATGATTTGTTAAGTCCGTATATTACTGTAGCTGTGACAACCTGCTTCACTCTTGGATGTGGCTGTCGTGGGAATAAATAAGTTCATCTAATAGTAATAAATAAACTTATATTTTGGCAAGTCTTTAGAATGAATGAAATAAAGTGACATGAAATAAAAAAAAATAAAAAAAAATAAAAAAAAAATAAATAAAACAAAATAAAATAAAAGAAAAAAAATAACATAAAATAAAAAGAAATCAGATAAAACAAAATAAAAATACAATAAAAAAAATAAATAAATAAAATAAATCTAAAGAAAAAAAATAAAATAAAACAATATAAAATAAAACTAAAGAAAAAAATAAAATAAAACAAAATAAAATAAACTAAATTTACATAAAATAAAATAAAATAATAAAAAATAAAAAGAAGTTAGAATAAATAAAATAAATTGAAATAAAGGGGGGGAATTACCAAGAGTACACTAGTTTACTATCGATTCATAATTTATAAAAATATTATTCCGCCTAAGGCATCGGAGAGCTAAATATGTTTTATGACAAAAAAATATATGTACTTTGGTATTTTTCCTTAAAAAATTTAACTAATTTTAAAAATTTCTCTTTCTCTTTTAGGTAAGTTTAATGGAGTTTTCTAAGTAAATCGCTGAAATTAATATGTTCAAGTACTAGCGGTATGTATGTAGATGTAATTTTAAGTTCATCAGCCATGCCCCAAATATTGGCCATTTGCAAGTACTCCAACGCACGAAATATCCAAAATTGTATGATAAATATTGAAATACCTAAAAAATAATAAAAAAAAGGTCATTTAAATATAAAAATCTAGGAGTCTGTGAAAAACCCAAGCAAACATTTTTTTTGCAGCTTAATATAATTTGCAAGTTTAATAGGGTCACTAAAGCACAAAAAAAAAAAATTAAAACATAATAACCAACCAAGCGCAAGCGCTTTTAAAATGAACTTTGTTCCAAAGCTAAAAAAAAATAAAATAAAAAATGGATTTTAAATGAAATTTGACAAGCAGCGGTAAAACCAGACAGCTGAGGGTGTGGATAGACTGCAGCATAATTCTCAATTAACTATGCATCTAAACTGTTGCAAATTTTACACTCAATGCAGAAGAATGATAATATAACTAAGCAGAGAGAAAATTAATTGAGAAGTATGCTAATAAAAAAATTAAAAAAAAAAAACAATTATCCTAAAAAAAATAAATTTTTTACGGTAGGGGGAAGTGAGTTCACATACTTTTGAGCGCTTGTAGAACATTTTAAAATACGAAAAACTTGTTAGTAAACTTTAAAACTGATAATAAAAAACCTCATCAATCATACTCAAGCGATTTCCGCATCAGTTACTTAGTTAATGCGCATTAACGTGCACTCTGTCTTAGCTATAGATTTGCATAAAATGGTGATAAACGCTCAACCAGTGCTTACAAAAACAACAACAACCAATCGAGTTTGGTTAATCTAAAATGCAAATCTCTAAACACCCACCTATGAGTTAAATTTTTTCTCTTGTTTATATTTTTTTTTATTTTTATTGGAGCGTGTAACCGAATATAAGCTAGTATGTTGACAACTGGCTAGCAAAAACTTGGAAAAATCAGAGCAAAAAATAAACTTAAACTCACTTTTAAATATTATGTCGATAATATACATTGAAAAGTAATAATAATAATAATAATAAATATTGACGACAGTAAAGTTTTCTATTAAGATAAGAAGAGCAAAACAAATGACAAGCGAGTTGTGGAATAATTACACCTTTTTTTTTTATAGTTTATGACAGCTTAGACATTTTTGTTGCAATTGTTGTATACAAAACTTATCTTGAAGTATATGGAACGCTTTTAAATGTTGCACTTAAAAATGTTGCCTTGAATGTGTAAACATAAAAACTTGTAATTAGGAGGTGGTTTTTTTTGAAACAGTTATGAAGATTGTTGAAAAAAAATACCCTCTATGAGAATTATGAATCGCTTAGTTGGAGTGCTAAACCTGTTTTCGAAATTCATATTAATAAAGACACACTGTAAAAGGGCATTCCAAGTGAGAGGTGACAAGAAGAAAAAGTTAATAAAAAATTGAGAAGTACGTCTGCCGGGTCTAAGAGTAAATACATGTACATATATACAACTCGCTTAAACTAATTTTTATATACTAAACATTTTTGCGTAGGCAATTGATCACAATTTTTTTTTTTTTTTTTAATAATTTGAATAAATATCCGTTGACTGTCACTGTGGTGGTCCCAAATGTGTGATTTGTATTTGCTTGATCGACTTGCTTGACTAGTTAACCAGTTTGCAGCAACTTACTCAACTCGTGGCAAAAAAAAACACAAAAAAATAAAAAAAGGGGGCCAAACAAAGCCCTCAAACATTGTACGCAACAAGTCAGTCATTCATGTCTGTTGTTGCAGTCTGTTGTTTTTTTCTTTGGTCCGCTGTGCAGCTTGTTTGACATTCTTTAATGGAAATTTTAATTAAGTGCGACACGGTGTAGTTATGCGTTGTTTGATAAGAATTGAATTGAATACTAGGTGCAGAGAACACACGAGTAACTTGTTAAATGGAATTGAAAAAAAATAAAATAAAAAGAGAGAAATAAAAAAACAACAACTTTATACACATAGACGCAACCTGTAGAATGTGTGCGCGACATGATCGACATTTGTGGCAAATTGCTGTGTTTGCTATTGATTTGCATGCTTACGTCCGGTCGTAGGATTGTTGTTGTTTTTTTAATAACATTTTTTTTTATTGTTTTTTTTTGTTTTTATAAAATGTTAAACATAATGTTGTTACAAAAATGGTTTAATTAAATTAACGAAGTACTCGTAATAAACAAGTTTAGCTTGACTTGGGTTAGAGGCCAGTTGAGTTAATCTCAGTTTGAAATCAAGGAAACGTACGCTGTCAGCACCGAAAAATAGTATATGTTTTATTTTTAATTAATTAGACTATCAATTAGGTTTTCAGTGCAAAAATATGTATTTTAAATAAAGAAAAATTTTAACAACTATACAAATATTCGGCATAATATACATAAGCATGCGGTTGCGGCTGAGTATGACTATGTGGAAATTTTAATTTAATACTTCAATTAAATGTATTCATTATAAAATATTCAATTGAAAAACAAGCCTATGTCCTTGCGCGGTCGGAGCATGTTCGTTTAAAAGTTGAATGAGTGAAATCGGCCCAGCAGATTGGCTCGTTTGCGGAAACCAAAATTAGGACTTAAATTTTTTTAAATGTATGTTCAAACCTTCGATGAACTGATGAATAAAGGCGCAGCCATCAATTTTTTATTTCGGAGACGTTTGGAGGTCAAAAAAGAGCGTTCTGTAGCATAGATCATAACATCTACAATTTCCGCTTAATACGGCCCTGAGGTGGATGACTGCTTGGACTCTTTCACTCTTTTCCAGACTGAGCAGACGAAGTGTTGATTCTAACAAAGCTCTATAAAAGCTTAGTAGCTTTCTTAAATGCCTTTGGCTTTAGTTTACAAATATTTATTTAATACTATCTAACTTCTTACGCCCCCTACAGTTGGTGTTGAAAGTTTGTGACCTTATTTCACCAACTGGGTAAATACATTTAAATAATTTTCATATTTTTATCTCAATTTTTTCTGACTGCATAAATGCATTAAAAATTCAAATACAAACAAAAATGGAGATAATACTTTAATATTTTTTTTAATAAAACAACAAAAAAGTAGCAAATATTTAGAGTGAAATGCTAATGCATTGCTTAACTCAAGTATTTATTGTGAGGGTTTTTAATTTCGTTATTATTTGTTTATGCATTTTGTAAACAATTCCATTTGCATATCTAATATTTTTTTGTTTTTTTAATTTTTTTCTTCCCCTGAAAGACAACAAACTGCTGCTGAATAAACTGATAAAAATGTGAAAAATGTAATAAATGTGCGTTTATGCAGCGGCTGCTACTCTGCCACTTGTGCTACGTATGGCTCTATGGGTTTTGTTTATTTAAATGCCTAGATGAGTAGCTAAAGCTCATGGATTTACAAGGGCTTAACAGAGGGCGCCAGTCTTATTTACAAATACATAGTTTTTTCATAGCAAGTGAGTAACTCAAAAGAAATTTTGGATATTATAATTTGTTTAAAAAATTTTGTAGGACTGAATTTTCAAATATCTACAGAAATGTTAAAATTTTTCTTTTTTTTTTATTACAAATACGCCCTCAATAAAGAAAAAAAAATATCTATAGAAATGTTAAAATTAAATGAAATACCTTAGAGATATAAATAAAATTTGGTTATAAAGCTTTTTAAACTAATATTTCCATACAAATTTTGAGATATAAAAGCTTTTAGAAACTTTTTAAATTTTTTTTAACGTATATAAAGTAGTTTTGTCTAAACATACTGTGTCCAAAAAAAAATGTTTTTTTATTATTTTAAAATTTTTTTTTTCTGAACGGCAAAAAATATAGAAAAAGAGGTCTACGCTTGAGTAATCGTTTTTTTCTAATAATTAATAATTTTAATAAATTTTCAAAAGAAATCATACCAATGTTAAAATGTGGATTACATTGGAATGGCCCATAAGATAACAATTTCATTTTATGTGTATAATTGTCTAAAAACTATAGCCAGCTAAATTTTTTTACGGCAATGTTTTGACAATTCACAAGCAAAAATGAGAGCTGTTCTAAAAAATCCAAGCTAACACTGATAAACCTCTAAATATACTATTTTTTTCGTAAGCACTTAGCCACGAAATTTTTTTTTTTTTAATTTAAAATATTTTTAAAATAAATTTTTTTTTCAAATTTTAAATTTTTGTTTTAATTGTAAATTTGTTTTTAAATTTTGAATAGTTTTTAAATAAAATATTTTACATATTTACAACAACAAAAATATTTTATTTGAAATTTTTTTAATTTTTTTAATTTTTTTATTAACTTTTTTTTAATCAAATATGAACTTGCAAGAGAGCTAACGAAACTATGAACACTTAATTTTTTTGTTGCTTTCAATGCAAAACGTTTTCAGGCAAGCAGCAAAAAATTCATCGAGCATCGAAAATGGCGAATAAAACCTATCAATAAATATTAAGCTTTAAAAAATTAAATTTAAATATTAAAAAAATTTCAAATGCAGAAAAAAACTTAAATATAAAACAAGCAATAACTGCCACAATTTGTTGCCACATTCTTGGTTTGAATGCTCATTTTTTTATTTTTACGGTTTCAATGCTTCCATAAAATTGCGTTAAGAATGTGACTTTTCATGTTAATTGTGTCAAAGCATAAATATTTTTGCTAAAAATATATTTTTTTTTTCGGCAATAAAATACAAAATTACTTTAATTAAATTGCAGCAATTAACACTGCCAAAACATATGCACTCAGGTGCTATAGTAGCAATTATTTTTTTTTTTTTTTTGGAAACGAAGAAAAAAATTATTTTCATCAACAATAAAATATGCTTTTTTATGTTCAATTAGACAGCTAGCTATATTTTTCGAGTTTTACATGCTTACCAATGTACATATGTTGCTAGCATATTTATTGCTCGCACTTAATAAACATTAGAATATACAGTTGCGGTAAAATTTTTAGTAGTATGTTTAAGTGGGGGGCACTTTTTCTAAAAATGATAGCTTTTTATATAGATTTGATTTAAAGTTAAATGCTTTTCTAAACTTTAAGTTAGAATTCTGATAGTACTATGATGAAAATTGCATTAAATTCTAAGCAGCAAATTTTCCATGATGCGCGTACAAACATGCATACATACAGTACCAAAATTTTTAAAATCACTTTTTTCGCGGTTTTTTTGTATACACAGGTATGTACATACATACGTTAACCTACTGCAGTTTTAATTATAAATAGATACAGCTTATGCCAAAGCACTACTAAAATTTTGTGCGCTACTGTACCTCATGGGTTTTATTTGCTTGGCAAATTGCAAATGTTTTAATTTGCCTAGATGCAGGTGTTGCTATATTGCCATTTTTGTTGTTAGTGTTGCTAGTAACTGTAGTTAGTTAAAGTGGATTTTTGTTGTTAATTTTTTATGAGGTAAAATGAATTTATTATTGCCAACAGCTTAGATTTTATTATTATTATGTCTTTTATATGTTCCTTATACACAAATGATTGCTGCCATTCACAACGTGAATCACTCAATTACAAACAAAAATATTGCTCTAGTATATATATATATATATATACATACATATGTATGTATATCCGCTATGTAATTTGTAATTTATAATCACAAACATATGTTTGCGCTCAAAACATTTGCATAAATGGCGTTTCAAATGAGATGCAGATTTTATGCGCTCACAGTCCTTCATACATTTCAATGCAGCTGAAAAGCACATTCGATTGCACAATACAAAATCACGATTTCTGCTTTTTAAAAGCTTTTGTAGGTTGCTGCTTCAAATGAAAGTAGCCATGCAATATAGATTTTTGTTTAATGCAAATATTTTTTTTTTTTGTTTTTTTTTAAGATAAGAACCAGATAAGAAAAGACTTGCATTCTAAACTTTGAAATTTGCCATAAATACAGTAAGCGGCAAAATGATAGCGTAGCTGGATTTGAGCTATATATGTAGACGCATATAACAAAATTGTAAGAGTTCAATATCTGTGCTTTAGATATGTTTAAGAAAAATGCCTTTAAAGAAGTAATAGACACCAAAACAACGCTTTTTCGAAAATGTGTCTGCTCATCTGTATGTTTGTTCGCGCATCACTCAAAATCCGTTGTACAGAATTGAGCGCAGTTTTCACTGATGTATTGCTAGATATTCAACTTAAAGTTAAGGCAACATTATACAGCTCGCAAATGTTTTGTTGCCGCTATATACAGTACAGGTAAAAAAAGTTGACACAACATATTTTTGCACATAAAGTTAAATTTTAAAAAGCCGTTTTCTTTGCTTGACAAATATTGCATAAAAGTGCATGGGTAGTCTTAATTAAAGCAATAGAAGCGAAAACCTGAATTTGTCTGTCTGTGTGTATGCATGTTTGTACGCGCATCACTAAATAACTACTAAGCGGAATTGACAGATTTCTTTGCCCATGTATTACTGGAAGTATATCTTGAAATATAGAACACTTTTTTTTTTGTTACTTTTGTATGTATGTATATGTTTATACATTTTTTATCTGTACGAAGCCTCGCGCGACCGTGGTCATCTAGTCATAAATACATAAATTGAAACGTATCATGACTTATGGAGAAAAAATTTTTTAAAATGTTCCTTCAAGGAAAAACATGGAAAAAAAATTATTTGGACACCCTGTACAAACACCCAGATTGGTGTTTTTTATATAACTGCTATTATTTTGTTCCTTTTTCAAACACAATATTTTAGAAATAATTTTATCAATAGACTTTTTTGCTGAGAGAATGCTATAATTTATTTATTTTTTTGTTTTAATACAGGGTGTTTTGGAAATAAATAAATTTGAATAAGAGCTAAAGTTGACACAATAGGTTAATGGCTTTTATAGATGACATGTGACATGAGTTTACACCTTTACAACAATATATCGCTCAAAACAAAATTTCGCTATTTTGAAAGGCGGCTGAAACATTTTTTTTTTTTTTATTTAAGAAATCTCCAAGTCAAATCTCTATTTTGAATTCAACCATAATAAATCATTATCTCTTACACTAACTACATCGAAATTTAAATTTATGCTCCACATTAAATTAAGTTATTGCTACATAACTTCTACCAAGCAACCACACAAACAACACAAAATTTATGAAAAAAAAAAACAATAAAAAATCAACAACAAAAAGCTATAAAATTTCATACGAATCATAGGCAAGATGCGTGCACAAAAAACCATCCCAGCAAAAACGAGCTAAAACTAAATTCAAAATCATGAAATAGTACGATTATTGAACGTTCCTGGTATGTTTTGTGTATGTATGTATGTATATACGTTTGTCTGTATGTATGTTTTTGTATGCGTAAAAATAGTGGGTAAAGATTTAAGTCTCTGGGTGCACATTCATTAGCATGAAAACGAAAATAAACGCCCACCAAAGCAATCTGGCACAAGCGAATACTAATTTACTTTATATCTACATTAGGGTGGGTTGTAAAGTTTTTTTTCTGTTCTTAGCATAAAGTTACATATGTACAATTGTATATTAAAAAAAAAAAAAATTTATTCAAATATAATAACAAAAATTTTTTTGAACTTTTGACTTTCTTTATCCCGTGGACGATTTAATTTTTTTTTTTAATTGAAATATTTTTTTTTTAATATAATATATATTTGTTTTTATTAAGATATTTTTTTTTAATTTAAATATTTTTTTCTACATCGATCGATCCACCTTAAAATAAGGAAACAACTTTTCAAATAAATTGAAATGTTCCTTCTCTTTTAAAAAAAGTTAGAGTCATAATTTTTTTCAGCCCACCCTAATATATAGATTCATACATATGTATCTATGCAGGGTCTTAGCGATGTGACGGCAGCGAAGAAAAAAGCTATTTAAATACTTCACAACCCCAGCATCCATCCATCCACCCACACAACAACACACAAAGTGAAGTGACGTAGTCATTGTCGGATGTGTGCGAGGAAGACTATTAGATGTGAAGCAAACTATGTGCAAATGTATTATGTACTTGAACATTCCTCCATTCATATATTTGTTTGCTGTTATAAGAGCTTATATAAATATTAAATGAATTCCAAAATCATTGGGGCTCTTACGTCATAGCCGTAGCTGTACATTTCTTTTGATTTATGAAGATACGTATGTATGTATATTTGTTGGTGAACTACGAATACTATTTAATAAGAAGGTGGTGGTATGAGCCCACTTTTTCAGTTAATACAGCGGAAATTCCAAAAACAGCTGTTTTTGATGCTTTCGGTACAACATATAAAACGGAAGTATGTAGATTTTACTGAGGAAAAGAGCACTTTTATAGGTTATATTTTTCTTTGAGGTCACCAAAGCATGTACCTTCAATGCTATAAATTTCAAATTGATCGAAAAAATAGTTTTTAAAATTTTTGTCTGTGTGTTTATATGTTTGATCGCGCATCACTCAAAGAGAGGTTTATAGAATTGAATTAAATTTTCACCGGTGCATTACTAGATATCCAACTTAAAGTATAGCATCCATTTTTTATCCCTGTACAAAGTCATGGCGATAAAAGTTGGCTCAAAAATATTTTTATTGATAGATATGTATAGTGAAATTGAAACGGGGCGATATCTGTTCGTAAAAGAAATTGCTTAAACAAAAGGAGTCGAACATGACATTTTTTTAAATTATTGCTTACTACTTGTATGTATGTATTGACTAAATAGAATTGTGTGATGTCTTCCCGACGTATTACTGGCGATATAATTTGCAATATAGAACACACGTTGGCACTGTAAATACTGTTACTATTGTCTGCGTGGTGCAGCCTCACACTTCCGCGGCCATTTATTTTTGTGCAAAAAAAGCGCTAAAAATTTATAAAATTTTAAAATAAAACTGAAAATGTATTAACGTTAACCAATTCCATTTCAATATATACCCTAGACAGGCGGTATGCTAATGCGAATTAAGCTGCTGATTTGGAGAGAGTGTTCTGCCTACTTCTGTGTTCTTTTTTTTTAAAAAATTGTCTCTAAGCTAAATATCTTGAAGTTGTTTATTGTTATTTACTCTGTTTGGCAATGCTTCTATCCCATATAGCAGCCTTTTGTCAACTTTTCATTGGAGTTCAGTTAATTTATTTATTAATTGGGATTAATTTCCCTGTCTGTCTACGTTTTTAACAATGTGTATTTGGTTCTATTTAAAAAATTTTTCTAAATTTAAGCATTTATTTTGGCTAAGAAAATTAAATTTTTATTGGATAATTAAAACTTATTTTGTAGCTATTTTTAGGCTTTAATTGCTATTTTGAAATTCTTTTTTTTTTTTGAAGCCAATTTTTCATTGATATTTTTTCGGTACAAAATTGGCAAATTTTTCGATTTTCGTCATCAGTCGACTATACATATGTATGTATGTGTATTTTCTATATTTGTATGCACAATAATTAATCATTTGTGATGTAATCGTGGCGAGCCGACTCGCTTTCGAAGCATGAGGAAAATGCAAATCATCTCATTTTGATTATGAAACTTGAGCGCTCGAAACATACATAAATACATACAAATGTACATACGTACGAGTATTTGTATATTTCTCAATAAATCTAAATTTATTTTCCATATCTAATAATCTTCATCCATTTTCTTTTTTGTTTGTTTGTTTGTTTTTCCTTCCTCTTTTGTGGAGCGGAAGTTTTGCATTGCGGATTTACGTCTTAGCTATGCATAAATGGGCACAAAAGTAAATCAATGCACACACAAATTGCACATAAATATCATAGGGCCAGCCCACATGCTAGATATTTTTCATATATATACGTATAAATATATATATGTATAAATATTCAAGCCCACGCATGCAAGACGTCCAAGCTTATGTAATACAGCCAAATGCAGGCGAGAGGAGAATTATTGATTTCACGAGCTATTTTACTTGAGTTTTTTCAAATATAAATTTTTGTAGCCGCAAAACACCCGATCTATTGGACCGATTTGTCTAAGTCATGTTTTAAACTTACATATTCGAGTCACCTAAGGACATAGTTTCTGAATAAAAATTGTGTATTATTTTTAAGAAAAGTTGTATATATTTTATATAAAATGAAAACCTGAATCTGTGTAGCCACCAAACAACCGATCTATTGAGCCCATTTCTCTATTTCAAGCTTTAAACTAACATTTTCCTGCCATGCAAGGACATAGAGCTATTTTTAAATGAAAAATACAATTTGATTTAAAATTATTATCACCTCATCTTGAGCTATGTAACTAGCATAAATAAGTATTATTTTGTACTCTAAAAAAAAAATTCCATTTAGAATATTTCTTTCCTTTTCGCCAATCGAGTATTTGCTAAAACGTGATTATTTATATTCAACAGCGAAACACGTGCAAAACTATTTAGTAAAATTCCATTTTTATGTAAACACCAGAACGTGAGAGCCCACCTTTGATAGGTATTCATAGCAACTGATAAATGATAAAGCTATGAATTGAAAAATAATACACGACGTAGATAAAGTTAAGTAAGAAAAAAAGAGACAGTTAAAAAAAATTAGTAAAAAAAAACGTAAACAATATAAAAAAAGGTTGCCAACAACAACTTACATGTTTTTTTTTTTTTTTGTTTCGCGCTTTTAAACTTACTTCAACTGTTTTCATTCGTGATCGTGCCTGAAAATTAATGCTTTTTTAATTACTCTAATTGATTTTTTGTTAAAACAAGACAATTTCAATCACACAGCTAATAGACATAAGTAAATAGTAAAAAAAAAAAAAAGCAAAACACTTATCAGCACGACGATGGGCGTTCCACGTCTGTTAACATTTGCAAATTTAATAACAAAAAATTATCAAAAATTCGTGCACATTTGATGAACCTACACTAATTATACATTAATTCTGATACGAAACAAAAATCAACAAAACAATGTGATAAAAAATAATGAAGAAAAAACACAAAAAAAGGAACAAGGAACGAAAAAAGTCGATAAGGCTAAGAAAAAGATAGAAAAACATACATACATAAATACAAGATCACTTAGAGCTAATTTGTTCTGGAGAGAAATTTCCCTTAACATCGCCCACTATTGGGGAAAGTCCCTAAAAAGGCACTTGAATTTTCTTAAATTAACCAAAGTAACTTTTATTTAATAAACTATTAGAAACTCGTCGTCAAAAATACTATATACAGCAGTAATGAAAAATTAATTTAAAACTATGCGCTGGATATGTAGCAATACCTTGGTGAAAATTGCGCTCAATTCTATATTCTGGTTTGTGAGTGATGCGCGAACAAACTATTGACAGAGAGACCAAAAGTTTTAAGAACTGTACCTTTGCCCACAGTATACATTTTTTAATATTTATAATATACAGAAAAGTTAAATACTCCTTTGTTGAAATGCTTACGTGTTGGAGATTTAAAAAAAAAATTTCATATAGAGCACCCTGTGAAACAGCGGATTTTTATTTGCCCTTATAACTTCTCTATTTGACCTATGATTTCAATGAGCGATATATTGTTGCAAAGGTGTTAACTTAAGTCACATTCCGTCTGTATACGCTATTAACTTGTAATGTCAACTTTAGCTTTTATTCAAATCCAAATCAACCAACACCCTGTATTAAACAAAAAAGATATGAGAGTAAAAACATTATTTATTTCTAAAATATGTCATTTTATAAGAATGGGAATCGAATACACAACAGATGGTAAAGAGAAGTATCGAATTTCGCTACTTGTACAGGGTGCCCAAAAAAAATATATATACATATATACAAATTATTAAAAATACTTTCTCTGAAATTCAATGGTCTCAAGACTTACGTACAAACCATAAATATAGAATTCCAATTCTCTTCATCAAAATACTTTGTTCACTTTCATATCTCTTAGCCACAGTTATGACCTCATAAGGAAGTATATTACTCGAAATGAATTGATATTTTCACAAGTCATTGTAACAATGTATCAATCATGCCAAATCAACTTCAATAGTTTCCAAGCCAAAAGCGCCTCTCCAAAAAAAGTTAAGAGCAACCAAACTAATAAAATTTTTACGAGTTTCTAACTTAATTACACCACGCTTATCAACAGTCTAATGCGACAATATCTTAAGTGGCAATCTTGCAACATTGGCGTGTTGCAAAAGTGTAATGCACAGACATACATACATACCAACATATGTGTCTGTATGTATTTATAGCAAAATGCGAGTGATGTCGCGTAGGTG
Organism: Sphenella marginata; assembly: GCA_951509765.1. Lineage (NCBI taxonomy): Eukaryota > Metazoa > Arthropoda > Insecta > Diptera > Tephritidae > Sphenella > Sphenella marginata. Next base: position 10,344,614 of record OX608080.1, on the reverse strand, counting down.
TTTCGGGGCTAAAGTGTCGTTTTTATAGCTTCTATGTAATTGACACTCGGCGAAAAAATACTCTGCAAGTAGTAAACAAATAAACTAACGTGCGATGATTAAAACATACATTTGTAGATGGTAAAATTTGGGGTACAGTGGGTCAAAACAATTTTTTTTTTTTTTCAAGCAATTTTTAAAATTTTTTTTTTTGGCTCAAAATTTTTTACTATAATAAAATCAGGTCGATGCTTGCACATAAGAAAAATGCAATAGAGCAACAGAAGCCAAAACCACATTTTTTTTAATTTTTGCCTGTCTGTCATGATGTTTGTTCGCGCATCACTCAAAAACTGCTGCTCTGAATTCAACGCAATTTTCAATGAAGTATAGCTAGATATTTAACTTGAAGTTTAGTATCCATTTTACTAGCCGCGATTATTTTATTTCCACTGTATAGGCAGTGATGGCAAGGGGAGTTTCAAACCTTACATCATATCTTTATCTGCCTGCACCTCACACTCAAACCTTTTAAACTCTTTTGTCTGATTTCTATCTCAATTGTATCCACTGTACTTATAACCAACAAAGTTTGAGGCATCTCAAAGCCGATATTTGCGCGTTAATGTCAATGAAGTCTTAAAGCAGTAAGTGTCTTTATGTCTACAAAATGCAATTTAGTTGCTTTACATTTTTCTTGTCTCTCATGTGCATTTGTACAAATATACAAGGGTAGTTTGGAAATTTTGTAAAAAGAAAAATTTCACGGCGAAGATTCCTCATTTGAAAGGAATATGAAAATTGGAAGAACACCAAACAAAATTTATTTTTTATAAAAAAAATCACCAAATTTTCAAACTGCCCTCGTAGTTAATCAAACATATGCCACTTTAAAGTGAACATAAAAATTGGCCATCAAAAACAAAACAAAAACAAACAATTTTTTATGGCATGCGAGTACATTTCGAACAGGCATACATTGGGCTACAATTTAATTACTGTCACTCTAGCAAAACTAGCACCAACAACAAGTCGTAACAAATCAATTTCAATTGTGCTTGCAATGCTGTTTGTTGAACAAAGTTGCAACGGAGGCAGCAACATTTGCAGGCTGGAAATATTTTATTGATTTTTATTTCTTTTATTTTCAATTTTGCCACATTTATAGTTTTTTATTTGTTTTTTTTTTTTTATATTTTTGTATACCTTTTTTTTACACAAATACCCACACTCGTTGTGCATGCCTTTCATTAAACGCCTCCTCTCCAAGTCATGTCACATTATTCATCATGCAAAATGTATTCCAATCGTTGTTGACTCTGCGATTTGTGCTTTGGCACGTTCGTGTTCGACTTGAATGCAATAAAATCCGGTTGTAAATTACCAGTACGCGTTTCCATTCATAAAAATAAAGTCATTATTATTATCAGCGGAATTTGTTCGATATGTTATTTACATCGTTTTCTTCGCTTTAGCTTTGTGTCGATTTTATTGGCTTTGGTTTTGAAAAAAAATAATAATAAGGCGACCACAAGCTTCACATCTTTTGAAACTTATTAGGTAGATTTATTGATTTTTTAATGGTGTTTTGAAACATTCAAAGCTTTAACCAAGCTTAAGGTTGAAAATGTGACCTCTAGTAAAAAAAAATCGATTACTCAATCCTCGTCAAAAATCGATTACTAAAGCAGCCATTATGCATACTTAGCATAGACTTGACTTGACTTGGAACTGCCACTTAGCGTTCTGTTTAATGAAGTTTGCATGTATCCGATTACCCTACTTGACTTGACTTAGAATTCTGTTGAGTTTTGATTTTCTATGTAAGTTCTAAGTTTAGTGAGCGCCGTGAGAGAACTGTGTGATGCCATACCTTTTTTTTTTAATTTTGAATAAAATCCTCCAACTATTCTATAGAGATAAGAATTTTTGGATGTATATTATTCATATGGCAGCCGCAAAACTTACTGTCAAATAAATTGAATTCAAATTAGGCTAACACAAAAAAAATTGTTTTTTCTCCCAAAATGCTTTATAGTTTTTTTTTGGCATTGACTATATATTGATTGTAGATAAGCTCAGAAAATCGAAACCTAATGCCAAGAAAATGCGTTTTGGTACTTTTTACTGAGTTACATGTAAAAAATCACACGATTACTTTTAACAAACAATTCGATATGGGAAACTTTTACTCTTATTTGAAACTGGCTAGTGTGCTCTCGTGCTATTTTTCTAAGTGCTAAGTGACAGTTCTCAAGCCAAGTCAAGTCTATGCTAAGTATGCATAATGGCAGCTTAAGCCTCTTTTTTTTTTTTAGATAGATCGGTAGTCAAGGAACCTAATCAAAAAAATGTATTACCCCAACAATTCTTTTATTTTGAGATAAATCGAGTACTTAAAAATCGATGTTAAATGAACAAATCGGTTTTTTCATAAATCAAGAGGTCTCGAATTAAAAAAATCGATTACTCCAACAGTTCTGTTTTGAAAGCGATAAATTGGTTCGTGAAAAATCTATGTTTAGCTGACATAATCGATTTTTGTTCATAAATCAAGAATCCTCTCGAATCGAAAAAATCTACTACTTAATCAATTATTTTTTTTTAGAAAAATCGAGTTGTCAATGATCGACGTTTATAGAAAATAATCGATTTTTGTTCATAAATCAAGAATCCTCTCGAGTGGAAAAAAATCGATTACTCTAACAATTACTTTTTTTATAGATAAATCGATAAATAGTAAAAGGCTATAATCGATTTTTGTTCATAAATCTAGACTCACCCCAAATCGTAAAAATTGATTAATTTATCAATAATTTTTGTTTTGGTTTTTCTTTAAATAAATCGAGTCGTCAAAAATCGATTTTTAAGAAAAATTAGAGACACACATTATTCTGAGAAGTGTATGAAAGTTTTTCTTAGTGGCCTCTATTCTCGCTGCGATCTTTAGAGTGGAAATTCAAGCGTTTAGAATGGCGTACAATCGCAGTGCGTGTCTTTACTTATTTACTTTTGCTACGCATACGTGCTAATCTGCTGATTATTTTTTCATGTTTATTTATGTACTCATTTCGTTCTGTATTAATTTCTGCTGTTTATAAATAAATTTTGTAAATAGAATCAAATTCCTATACTTGTTGTGCTGCCAGTTTGGCTAAGCAACGTAATTTACGCATAATTTCTCACATTATTTTTAAATAAATATATGTATATGTATGTGTGTATGTGTTAGTATATACCCTACATGTTACTCACATCATTAGTAGATGATAAGATTGTAAATATTTGATTTATATTTCGCTGAACTATTTCTCTTCTTAACGTAAAACAAAAACTTTGCTTAAAAAACTTGTGGAAAGAAAATAAAAGCAATCTAGTTTGCCAACTTAGAACATAAAATAGCATAGATTAGCATGACATTTTATAATGCAGCTTAATATAACATAAAATACTTAGCATATTAAAAAAGTTCCGTTTAAGCTCCGTAACATAACATAACATAACATAATAGAACATAAAATAACATAGCATAACATTTAATAACATAGCATAACATAACGTAGCATAACATAACATAACATAACATAGCATAAAATAGCATATTAGATATAACATAACATAGCATAGCATAACATAACATAACATAACATAACAAAACAAAGCATAACATAACATAACATAACATAACATAGCATAGCAAGTCATAACACAATATAAAAATAACAAAGGAAAATATATAACAAATATAGTCTACAGAAAATTAAAACATGTATAAATGCATAGATGTACATATTTCAATTGTTGTTACGATCAAAGATACTCGCAAAATAAGCGTCGAAAAATATGTGTTATTCAATTTTAATTATTTCTCTAAAAAACATGTATTACCTACGATCGATATATGTACATATAGCTATTTTAGCGCACAGTAATTTTTTGCATCGTTATAAAATTAATTGCCGGATGCTGATGCTGATACGTGTGCCACCAACAGCAACTACTTTTGTTTGGAGCTGCAACATCGGACACCAGAGATGAAGTATGCAAGTCAACAGCACCAAACGGCCAAGCAGTTTTGTCAATGAACCAACATGCTGATGAATAATTTTTACAGTAGTCATTTTAGTTTTTTTTTACGACTGTTGTCACATCGGCAAAAAAAGAGAAAAACAATTGCATTTTTTCATAATTTATATTCTTATATATAATTTGACATCTATCTGCAGCAGTGCGCAAAATCTTAGTACGGCGCATAAGTAGAGTACATACAAAATTTTAATGTTTTTGTTAACAACGTTTATTATACAAATTGTTGTAATATTTTGCGCGCAACTGTAAATACATACTTTACATTATAATAGTGTATACTCAGCTCAACAGCATCAAGATAAAGTCCAAATTATTCATGCAAACACTCACTCATATATGTATGTAAATTAGCATACATATGAAGAAGAAAAAAAAACTTTTTGAACCACCCTGACACCACTCCAAGTGCTAATGACTGTACGCTGCTGTAACCTATTTGGTATGTCAGCAATTTCAATGGAACTCCGATAATGATTTAATTGCTATTTAATAGCATACAATTTCGAATGGCATATGAATGCATGCATGCATATGTGTATATTAGGGTGGTGCGAAATTTTTTTTTAGCATTGGATATATATTTTACTCTATAAAAAGCATATTTTAGTTTAATTTTGAACAAATTTTTTTAAGCCGCATTTGCTTTTGCAAAAGAATTAAATCTTTTTTTTTAAATTTAATGTTAGAAAACTTTTTTTTTTATATACTTTTTTTTGACTGTCAAAAATTCTGAAAATCTTCAAAATATTACGCACAAAATCTGTAAAATTAAATTTAAATTCTCTTTTTTAATAAAATACAAATTATAGTGTCAATAAGATTTCGACCCACCCTAATGTACTTAGAGACAAATGTGAACAATTAATATATCTAAGAAAAATAAAGCTTTGCAAACTTTTGTTGATGCTTCATAGCGCTTTGTGCACATTTACAAATGCATGTATATCCAAATATGCAACAACAAAGCAGAAGAAAAACAAAAAGTTTGCACTTGCAACAATTGCTTTGATTGTAGTTGTTGTTGTTGCTGTTTTCAAAATTTTGTGTCTGACTGTGCGCCTTGCGTACAACCATATTAAGTACGCTTTTGTAACTCAAAATGATTTGTCCTGGAATGCGGCACATTTTCTAATGTATTCGATGCATTCTTTTGTAAGCGAGTTGCAAATGAACACCAATAAAATTACAACAGCAACTCGTTTAAATAAGCCGCTTATTGAATAATAGCGTGAATCAAAATAAAAATTTTGCAACTTGATTTTAAAAGATTACAGATTTTTTTTTTAAACGTCATTAGTTGCACGCAATTTAATTAAAAAGTATAAATTATTTATACTTAATTCACTTAACTTTGTTCCGTGTAAATATGTATTAGCTGAGTTGAGTTATCTCGTTTGTACTTGGCAAGGTCAACTTATACTATGTAGACAGCAATTTCTTGTTAAATAATTTGTGGTTTTATTTGGAATGTAGACAACTATTTAAACGGAAAGTTTTAAATGGCTATAAACTAATTGAGATGTTAAATAGCTAGCTTTGAGACATCCATGATATTCCCATTGGGTTAAGAAAATTGTTTGCTTCTTAAGTTGAACGAGGATTTTATAATCATCAGGTCTCTGGGGCTTGGCAAAATCTCAAAAGATAGACGAAATATCTTGTTCCGATTGGGTTACTTGTGATAAGGACGTAGTTGAGTGTAGAAGATGTAGAACACCGCTGGTCATCAGAAGTAAGCGAGTCAGCTGAATATCCACTAGGCTCCACATTTTTTTATGAAGTATCAAAGACACCTTTTATCCAGTTCCTGAAATACATATGTATATGATTTACATATTTTTGGATTCCGATGGGGGGGGGGGTTGGACTCGAATATCTCGCCGTATATTCGCCCATGGCTAGGCTTATGTTACAGTGTACTCCAACTCTACCGTCCCATGGTGTATTGACATCAATCTGCGAAGCTTATTGGGTTCATTTTTTTTTGCCGGTGATCGACGTTACGACAAGGCCCTGTCCAACATATTGGAAAATACTTCCGAGTCACGTCATATTAAACTGTCTAGATTTTGTTGAAATTAGGCTCAGGTACTCGGTCATGGTTTAATCGGTTCTCCGGGAGACTTGTTTGAGGCTAAGTTCTATTCGGAACTGCACTATTTCAACGGAGGGATTTTTAAAGGAATCAAAACTTAATCACATATGTAAGTCCCTCGCATAAGGAATGGCTGCCACTCAACTTAACTTAACCGTATAACACAACCTCTCATGATCATCTTCAATTGTAGTTTAACCGCCAAAGACTTCCAAAAGCTTTCCCAGAGGTATTTAATAAAAAGGAAATGAACATTGATACTTTTTTTTTTTGCTTTTGTTAAACTTCTAAACAAAACGCTTTTCCTGTGTTATCAGACCACTCTACGGTGAAAATTGTCCAGTGGCGCTAACAAATATCCAGCAACAATAAAAATATGAATTTTATTAACAACAACAAAAATTACAAAATTCAATAAAAAGTCAATGATGGGAAAATATGTTGTACAAATGTTGTACACAGAATGCATTTCAACATTTATGAATTCCTAAACCGTCGAAGCAAACAAATTGAATGATGAAAAAAAGCACATTCATGAACAACAACAAAAACAACAACAACAGCAACAATTGTGCAGACAAAGTAGGTATTTCAAATGTGTTGTGCCCATTTTGTTGCGTTTGGAATGCATAAATTGTACAGAAAAACAGAAAACTGATTAAAAAATTATAAAGAACACAGATGAGGAACAACAACAACAAAAACAATCAACAACAACTAAGACTAAGAAAAGCAGTTAAAGAGAGGAAGCAGTTGTCCACGCACAGTGGCGCTATGAAGCACAGAAAGCATTTAATAAACAACACAATCTTATGGATGTACAGTGACTCGAGAGATAATGCGTTTTTTATTTTTTTATTTTTTTTTTTTTAGTTATTTATTATAAAAGCATATTTTGTTATTTCGTAAAATATTTTTTTTTTAAATTAAAACAAAAAAATCAAAAATTGTTAACAGAAACTAATAAATTAATATTTATAATAATAAAAATGATAAACAAATTTTAGTCCACAAATTTTTTGAAATCACATATTTTGGGGTTGGATACCATTTTTTTCTGTAATAAACCTTAAAAAATGTCAAAAAGTTGTAAACAAAACTTTCTAATTTAATTTTATAATAGAAAAGTGTTGAAATATAAAACAAATTTTTTTTGGAAATTCATAATACTTAAGGGAAAAAAAAGCATTTTTGCAGAAATCAATTAGATATAATTTTCGCATGTAAACTTTAAAAATGTATCTACCCCAAAAAAAATCGAGTTATTGTTATAATAAAAAAATACATTTGAAAAAAAATTAAATATTTACATTGTTATTTAAAAGTTTTGCAAAGAAGAGTAACTAAATAATATAAAAAAAAATATTTCAAATAACTAAAATATTTTTAATGGTTTTTAACTTTAATACATTTTAAACTTGTTTTTTTTTTTTGAACTAGAAAAAAAATTATATCTGCCTAGTTATTAAAATTTTTGCAAAAAATTGGCAATAAAATTTAAAAAAAAAAATTATATCAATAAAAGTTTTGTAAATTTTTTTTTTTTTTTTTTATTTAAACCCCTTCAAAAATTTCAAAATTTGCATGTTTTTTTAAGTTCTTCAATTACTATTTGTTAAGATTTTCAAAGAGTTGGAATTTTGTGTAAAAAAAATTTTTTTAGTTTTCCAAAAATGTGTCTCACAAATTACATGCAGGAAGAATTTCTGAATTGATTTTTTATTTATGTAAGTTTGCTTTCAACTTATAGTTTTTGTATGAAATAAAAAATTACGCAAGGTTTCTTTCATTTTAAAATATTTTTTATGGATTTATTTGGTTAAAACTTAAACTGGTTAACTTAAAGCTATACATTTACATATTTATTTCTCTCATCATTTTTTTTTTAATAAATAAGAAAATTGTAAAAAAAAATTGATCGCAACATTTATGTATATTTCAATTTCCGATCTTCATTTTGAGTCACTGTATTCTTAGAATATGGACGTACTTAAGCACGCCGCGGTACGCATTCATACATAAATATGTAAGTTTTTTGTTGTTTGTTTTCATACGCCGGCACGCGCATACAGATTGCATATAGCCAACATGCCTGCAAGCGCAATCGTTGATGGCTGGCCACGATCACCAAAAGGCTGCAACAGCAGAAAAAAAACTGTGGCGCCACTGTTTGTTAGCGGCGTTTATTAGTCGCTTCGATAAATATACATTGTGGTTGTCATAGAGATTTGTTGTTGTTGGAGTAACATACATGCTACATATTTTGACCGCTTCTGGGGTCGGTACGAGGACATACGAGAGCATGCAAGCAATTGTCCACAACGCAACACGTCCGACACACTTTTTTTGACGGTTTGATTTCTTTTTTGTTTTTGTTGTTCTGGATGTGACGAGTTTTCTTTCCGGCAGCTTTGAGGTAGAAATTTTCAATTTAATTAAATTAAGTGGAGTAATAGATTAGATTAGCGTATTTGAATTGGTTTCATTGTAACTTTTGAACAATACCGAAACTAACCTAAAAAGTAAAAAATACTTCTGACTGTCTATTAGCTATCGAGAATAAAGCCTTAAAATTTTAGAACAGATTTTAAAATACTGAAGCGCATTTGCTTTATTCAAAAATCGAAAACGTTAAGAAAAAAAAATATTTTTTTTTTTAAATTAAAAAAAAAATTTTTAGTTTTATAATTTTTTTTTGTAAATTGAAAAAAAAATTTAAAGACACCCTACAGCGGACCTTCACACTGTCAAAGCGAATCTCTACTATAAAGAGTGTCTGCCACTCAACCTAACCTAAACTGAGTAATTCCACTAGAAGCATCGTATTGGGGAACTATTCGTCGTTAGAAGACCGCTCGAAGGACGTTCCCACGTTTCGCCATGAACTTTCTTATTCTGTTTGATTTACGTTTATTTACTTTTTTATGCATTCCTTTATTAATTTTCGCCATTTTCTTCTCTCTTTACAGCCCGCACATTAAGCTGTTATTGCGATGGTAGCTGTCCAGATAATGTCATAAATGGTACATGCGAAACTCGTCCAGGTGGTTCCTGCTTTAGTTCGGTTGAAGAAGTTTACGATGAAATCACAGGCACATACGAAGAGGAACGAACATATGGTTGCATGCCGCCTGAAGAAAATGGCGGTCTATTAATGGTGAGTATTAACGCGCTCTCTCACACACCACTCCACACAAAACTCACCAATTTCTTTCTTCAACTCATTTACAGTGCAAAGTCGCCGCTGTTCCACACCTGCATGGCAAAAATATTGTCTGTTGCGATTCAGCAGATTTCTGTAATCGTAATATTCATCCCGAATATACACCGAAAAGTACGACAACCCCGCCTGAATTACCAGTCAGCTCACAATCCATACATTACCTGCTCATGCTCACCTCACTCACCGTATGCCTCACAATATTCGTTGTGGTGCTACTCATAATTTGTGTCATGTATCGTCGACGCGAGAAACAAGGCAAACAACCACGTCTCATTAGCTCCATGTGCAATAGTCAAATCTCACCATTATCACAATTGGTTGGACAAAGTACAGGTTCGGGTTCGGGTCTACCACTCTTAGTACAACGCACGATTGCTAAACAAATACAAATTTTACATTCGGTTGGCAAAGGACGTTACGGTGAAGTGTTCTTGGCTAAATGGCGTGATGAACGTGTTGCTGTGAAAATCTTCTTCATGACCGAAGAATCGTCATGGTTCCGTGAAACTGAGATCTATCAAACTGTGCTCATTAGGCATGAAAATATACTCGGTTTCATTGCGGCCGACATCAAACACATGGGCAGTCATACACAAATGATGCTCATCACCGATTTCCATGAGAATGGCAGTTTACACGATTATCTTGCCACTTCGGTGATTACACCACAAAAACTACAAATCTTAGCCTATTCACTTGCCTCCGGTTTGGCACATTTGCATGATGAAATTGTTGGTACACCCGGTAAGCCGGCTATAGCTCATCGCGATATCAAAAGTAATAATATACTCGTAAAACGTAATGGTGAATGCGCTATAGCCGACTTTGGTTTGGCTGTTAAATACACATCGGAAATGGATGAAATACAAATTGCACAGAATGCACGCATTAGCACGACACGTTATATGGCACCCGAAATGCTCAATCAAACATTGAATCAACAACAATTTGAAGAATTCAAACGTGCCGATATGTATTCGGTGGGTTTGGTTTTATGGGAAATGTGTCGTCGTTGTTATACACAAGTGCCCGGATCGAATACGACCACATGCGAGGATTATGCTTTGCCGTATCATGATGTCGTACCAGCCGATCCCACTTTCGAAGATATGTACGATGTGGTGTGTGTGAAGGGCTTCCGCCCGCCCGTGCCTTCACGTTGGCAAGATGATGATGTGTTGGCGACTATGTCGAAAATTATGCAAGAATGTTGGCATCCAAATCCGACAGTGCGTTTGACGGCGTTACGCGTGAAAAAGACGCTGGGACGCTTGCTGGAGTAGACGCACGCGCTGCAGTTTAGTTTATAAAAATTTTCTTTTATTTTTTGTTTTTTTTTTTTCTTTTAAATAGTATTTAAGCCTAATTTAATGTTAAATGTAGATTTTAATTACAAAATTTATTTTATTTTAAGCTTAGTTTTAAGTTTAGTTTAAGTCTAGCTTTTGTATGTAAAAGTTTTGTAAGCAAAACGCTTTGTACATTTTTGTATAGCATTTAAGTTCGAATTTGTTTTTAAGTTGGTTAGGTATTTTAGTTTAAGCGTGAATTTGAAGCATAGTTTTTAAAACCACAAATCAATATTAAATGATAGGGGTGCTTTTATGTAACCCAGTTCTAGAATTTGTTCTATCCGATTTTCGAACTCTATTCGAATTTATCGTAGCAAAGTGCAAGATGTAAATTAACATTGCTTTTAACTTTTTAGAAATTTTGAAACGAGTGTTCTTTGTTTGGCCGCTTTCTTACAATTCCAAATTTAAATTTTTTAAATATGAAAATAGGTTTTTAAAATATGATAAAATTGAATTTAAAAATTATTTGTATAAATTCAATCTTCTGAGATCTGGTTATGCATTGTACTAGGTAATTCGAAATGAACAAAAAATGAAATCGAAAATTAATTTGTGAAAATCTTAACTCATATTTTGAACACAAAAATAAGTTCAAAGAGCATTTGCTTTTACTCGCTGAAAGCAGCGTTCTCGTATAAACTTTGATAGAAACAGTTTTTTGTGTTTATGGGTAGCTAAATTTTAAAATTTTGCAGAAAAAAAAGAGCTTTAGAGAATTTCGTAGGCTGAGTGGAAGATCAAGCTGTTTTAAAGCCAACCCTATCTCTAAACTTTTTTAAAAGCACACAATTTCATAATTTGTTTGAAGATATATGTAACTCCAGAATATTTTTAAAAACGGTCAGAAAATGTATTAAATTTTTGTTAAAATATACTTTTTTTTTTAAATCATTCCAAAGTAGGGCATAATTCGGACCTGTTGAATTTGCTAAGTAATTAGTAATCAACTTGATAAGACGTATTTTTGAGTTGGTAATTATTACTTAGTTGTTGACTACGATTAAAAAAATCAAAACACGATTAGTAAAAATAATTAAAAAAAAAATTTAAAAATAATAAAAAAGAATAAAAAAAGGCTTTAAAAAAATAAAAAGTTATCAAAACAATTTTTTTTGATTACTTTTGATTGTTTTTGATTATTTTTAATAATCGTAATTTTGTTTTGATTACTTTTTAATTAATTGGAAAATAATCATTAAAAATTAAGAGTAATGGTAATTACTTGTTAAACGAATTCTCAGTAAATTAATCAATCAAACGGGTTATCATTATGATTACTAATCATTATTTAACAGGTCTAGCATTCTTCACATTCTGAGTTACGACATTCGTAATAGCAATTCTTAAAAAGTTTTATTTAAATAATGTTTTCTAAAAGGATCATCTTCCACTCAGCCGTCGATTTGTTCTATTCGATTTTCAAAACTCTAATCGAATCGTATCGAAAAATGACTTGTGAGATATGTAAGTGAAACATGTATAATGCTTAGCTGGATCTTTTTTTTCTTTTTCACCAAATTTTTATCAAACATTTATCAGACTTTAATTCAATTCAAAACAATATTTAATTAACAAAACAAGTTATTGTAAAGTTATGTTTTCTTGCTACCCAGCAAACATTTACTACTTCCCATTTTTGTAGAGAATGCTATAATTCGCGAAACTTTTTCGATCTGTTCTCTTACCTAAATGTTTGCTGGGATATGTTCATATAATATTTTCTCAGCTACGTAAATTCATAGAGGTTGAAAAAAAAGTGAAGAATTTCATAGCACATAGCCTTTTAATGTTTATTCTCTTTGTCTTCATTCATTAGTTAATTTAAATTAATGTTTTAATAATTGTTTTTTATTCGTAACAAAAAAATTAGGAAACAGAGGAAATTTTTAGCACTCACATTTAATTTACTGGGGAAATATAAAATTCTGAAAACAAAAAAAATATTTTTGTTATTGTATTCATAAATCGCTAAGTGCTTGCAACAAAAAAAAAAACATAAATAGTTAAAAAGAAAAATGTGCCAGAGTAAAGAAAACTAAAAAACAGAAATGAAATTGAACTTTTAATTGCCTTAAAATACTAAAGTAATTTATAAAAGCTTTTTATAAACATTTAAAAAAAATTACTAAATTTTAATAAACAGTTTACAAACATGCTTATATAGCAAACTGCCTTATTTTGTAATGATTTAATACAAAAAAATATAAAAATGAAAATTATATACAAAGTTTAATTGTAAAAAAACGCAAAGACAATAATTAATGAAGAATGAAACACTAACAACAATTTTTTTATATATTTGGAACAGTTTTTGTTTTTTTTTGAATTTTTAAGCGTTGTATTTTTTGAATAAATCTTGAAAGTGGCAACGAATTGAAAATATTTGAGAAATACAAGGTGAAACTATCTGAACAGCTGTTGGCTACTTTTTTATAAAAATCAAAAAAAATCGGCGTAGTACGATTTTAAAATTAAAAAAAAAAACAATTTCTCAGCACTGATATCTCATAACAAATTGAAAAAAAAATTTCTGTAAACTTAGTAAGTGTGCAGCATTGTGGATATATGTATCTGTAAATGAAAATCAATTTCAAAAACAATTTTTTTTTTTTTTTTTCAAAACATAAACAAGTACATATACATATTATATATACATAAGTTTAAAACTATTTTGTAATTTAATTTTTTTTTGTTTTGTATTGAAGACGCTTTAAAAAAGAACTACTAAATACAACTGCTAAAAAAACATAATAAACACTTTTTTTTTAATAATTAAATATGCAACTACATACATACATACATAAATATTAATGTAAATTTATTAATGTAAAACTGTGTAAATATTTTTTTGTTGTATAGTGCCTACAGTTATGCATAATAAATTTAAATATGAAAAATGAAAAATTTAAAATTGCCTAATTAAAGTTGAAAACTAAATATTTAAAAAAAAAATAATTATACAAAAACAAACAGTTGTAAAAATATAAATAAACATATATGTATGTATATGTACAAATATATATTATAAGTAACATTTATTAAACTAAAATTATATTAGACTTTAGTTTTAAATATTGTTAATACTGAAGAAAAAAAAAAAAAATCCAAAAAAAATATTAAAAACAATTAAAATGTAAACTATTTTAGTTAGCTAACGTAGTAACTAGTGCAGCCCATTATGGGTACTTTTCTATGACGTGCGCAAAGGAAAATGAACTAAATTTTCGAACGACTTTTTGGTAAAATATTCAAATTTACCGAGATCGCTCAAATCCAAAAAATAATAATAACAAAAAAATTAATTTTCTAAAAAATGTTTATCGTGATTTCAAAAAAATTCAATTTTGTCATTTTATTGACAAGTTGCTAAGTGCTTACAAAAAAAAAACTATAGCTACTAAATTGTTAGCAAGCTAGTTGCGTTTTGAAAGTCCTCCAAAGCAGCGGCAAAAAAAAATTGAGTTCGCTTTCCTCTTAGCGCGTCATCTCGTCATAGTCCATACATGAATGCTAAAAAGAGAAAATTAAGTTTAACTTGCTTTTTCTGTGTAGACATTTTTAGTTGTAGTTAATAAGCCATATTTACGTGTATAATTACATATTTTTATATTAATTCTTAATTTAAGTATACATATACATACATACATATATATAATTTTAATAAACAAAAATACAAATACATACATAAATTTAAATATTTATATTCTAATATTCATATTGAAATATAATACATTTACTATTCTGTATTTATTGAACTTTAAAATTAGTAAATTTTAAGTTCATTTATTTCGAGATAAAAAAAAAATAATAATAAAAATAACCACACAAAAAAATGTATTTAAAAACAAACAAAAAAAACGACTTTTTATTTAAATTTTTATTTTTTTTCTTAATCTCCACTCTCGACCACCAAATATGATGCTGTATGTACATATAAGTCTATCAGCAAACCTGCTCTTATTTATCGCTTGGAGCTGTGAAGGGTGTCAAAAGAAGATAAAATCCTCGATGAATTAGGGGAAAAATTTCAATAAAACCTTTAAAAATTAGTAGAAATAACAACAACAACAATTTCTTTCATAAATCAATTCATTCATAAATGTCTGCCAAAATCCATCCAAAAATGACAAAACTTCTAAAAATCTAAACAGCATTTCATACAAATACATTAGAAATGGAATGCCCCCAAATTTAAATAAAAATTCAATCCTCAGTCTGAGACGGTTTGATTTTATACGGGCGCATAAATTTATTCTACCAGGCACGCAGAAAAGATGTGCGCGCGAATGCTATTTGACAAAAATTTCTCTTTGCTGCTATTGCGCAGTAAACTCAAATGCGCACCAACATCTACCTGCCTATGTGCACACTAGAGTGGCCTTATTTTTCAATATAGGAAATTTTAGCGACGCTATGACTATATTTCGCATTTTTATTCATTTTAGCAATTTCGACAATTTTTGCTATTCTTGTTTGAAATAACCTGGACTACATAAATCAAGTGGAAGCGCGAGTTAAGCTGATTGCTACTTTTTTCTCGAGTTTTAAATAAAAAAAAATATATATATGTATGTATGCCTTATCTGCATCCATTTATTTCAATGCCAATTCACAATTTATTTCAATTTTGCCACAATGGTTGGACTAGTTGATTTGGGCTAAAACTTTTATGGAATGATTTTTTTATTACTTAAAATTCCTATATTGAAAAATAAGGCCACTCTAGTGTGCACATATGTAGGCAGGTAGATGTTGGTGCGCATTTGAGTTTACTACGCAATTGCAGCAAAGAGAAATTTTTGTCAAATAGCATTCGCGCGCACATCTTTTCTGCGTGCCTGGTAGAATAAATTTATGCGCTGGTACAAAATCAAACCGTCTGAGACTGAGGATTGAAATTTTATTTAAATTTAGGGGCATTCCATTTCGAATGTACTTGTATGAAATGCTTTTTAGATTTTTAGAAGTTTTGTCATATTTGGATGGATTTTGGCAGAAATTTATGAATGAATGGATTTATGAAAAATTGTTATTGTTGTTATTTCTACTCATTTTTTAAATTAGAAGTACTTTGAATTTCTGATTGCGATCACGCACTAGGCGCTCATAAAAACTAACAAGGGGTATCAGCATCGCGTTAGAAAGACAAAAGACAAAAGAAAAACAAAAAATGCAAGCAGTTTGATTCGCCGCTATCGATGCCGACAGGCCTAAATGATGTGGTGAACTCCTGTCGTGGCCTTTCTAGAGGAACATCAAAACGTTCCAGCCAAGAATGGAGTGGCAAACTGCTCCCTGTTTTTAATCTATGCTCTTTGCTTAGGTGAAGTCGGCTCAATGATGGCAGTTTTCTGTTGGACCATGACTATGTATCTACCCTATATTGAATCTGTTTATATCTTTTCGTGATGTACGAGGTGTTACTTTCAGCAAGAGTGAATCCTTCTTTAGTGCATTTCCCCAACTCTAAGCCTTTCTTTTTCAAGTGAGATACCGAATTTTACATCACACTTCCGACATATTTTTAATTTTTTAATATATATATTTTTTTTAACATTTTATACCTTTCAAATATACATAAAATTATATAACTAAACAATTTCAAAATAGCAAGAAGCTTTGGAAAATTAAATTTTAAAAATATAAAAAGTGTTTTTCATTCAAAAATGCAGAGTTTTTCATATAAAATTTTATTCCCGTTATTTCATCCCATTTTCTAATTTTATTGATTTTGTAGAGAATTCAATAAGAAATCGGATTTAGTTTTTATAATTAAAATTTTCCATGGTAAAATTGAGAATTTTTTTACTTTTGAAAATCCAACTATGATCCAGCTAAATACATAAATGTTCATCATACGCCCTGGCAGACCAAAGAAAAGTATTCAAAGTAAAATTGGTAATTCAAGCTAAACGAAAAATGTTTTAACTACATACAAAAACATACTAAAATTTGTTATATTAGTTTAAACATTCAAATATACATACATAAATATAGTAATTTTTAATTTCACCTCCACATAATTACTCGTAGTTCGTAAACAATTCGAAATTAAAATAATTCTTGGCCACCTGTCTTACAACACATTCGAGGCGGAAATTATTGATATAAACCATAACAAACACACATACAAATTTTTTTGTTGGATAATTTTTATTATTTGTAAAACCTAGCTAACGAGCATAATATTTTCAATTGTTGTATTTGTATGCCGAATAAATTTAATTAAACATCATTTTAATACACATACATACATACAACCGTATTATAGTACAATGAACAACAACAAAATATCTTCATAATCGAACTATAACAAATGGCTAGCAAATGTGTTTATGTATGTGTGTTGTTTTTGTAATTTTTCAGCAATACGATTTTGTTTGTTTTACGCTGAGCAATGATGAGTTCGGCATTGATTTTAGCTGCACTGCACGTTGTCTGTGTGCAATGCCCAGTGTAGTGTGTGTGTGTGTGTGTGCTTCGTAAGTGCAATAACAATTTAATCTCCAGTCATCATCTCCATGAATTCTGAAAAAGAAATTAGCGTAAAGAAAATAAATATTAGCAAACAATTAATCGAAAACAACAACAACAAAAATTGAATTACAGAAAAAGAATAATCACTTGCACATTTACTCTACTAAGGGTCATTCCATTATAACTCGATTGGTATACGAAGGGGTTTTGAGAGTGTAACTTGGCTTAAAGGTCTTTAACCATCAAATAGAACTCTAAAAAGAAGAGACGGAAGAACGCAAACTGCGGAGGGAGAAAAGATTCGATTCAAAATCTGATTCGATTGATCCCTCTACTCTAATATGTCAAACTCCTACCCCTCTAGACTGAACAGATATGCCGAATATTCGCCCGGCATACTGTGCTCTTGCTCTCACAATAACTATACAACAGGGTTTGGCCTATTGAAACTGCCAGTTTGGCGGCGACGTCCATTAGAAGCATCTGATGACAAAGCTGAATAAGGAGTGGGACGACTAGGCAGACCGTAGCATCACTACAACAATAGCAACAGTAACCGAAGTTGTGGTAGTGTTAGTGGTAAGGATAGTCCTTTGTCGAATACTAATCATGTTCTTTCATGCACTTCCACAGAACTTTTTTCACCAGCCCATCGCTTTATTTCAATCGTCCCTGAAGAGGAATTGGATAAGCTTAGCACTAACCCAGAGCTTTGTAAATCATTTTATGATCGTACCAGTTCTAATTCAAGACCCAAGCAATACTTTCTGATCCGCTTGCTTTTCGGACACAGTTCCAAGGTATCTACGCTTTGGCTAGTTTTTAGCCCTTTCCATTTCAAGTATGTAGTTTAAGCTTAGATCCAGTTAAAGATGAGACTATGATCACCGTTAAACAATTTCTGATGGAATGCCCCATACATAAATACACCAACAAATTTAATAGATACATCAAAAGTGGCACGCATCGAATATGCGAATTCCACTTGACTGACAACTCAATAAATATTTTTTTTAATTATCTTTTGAGAAAATTCACTTAATTTTTCAATGCTCATTAAATTTTGCTACAATTTATACTTGTATGCGTTTCTAATAATACACAAACACACACACACATATACATATATACAGTATGCCTCCATTAACTCACCATCAAAATCAACCGTGCCCGATCCATCTGTATCAATTTCCGCAATAATACCATCCAAATCACTTGATGAGAGTTTATCATCCAATGCCGCTAGAATTTCTTTCAGTGTAGATGTGGTAATATAACCGTTACCTTCACGATCATACAAACGGAACGCTTCCTTCAATTCTTTTTGTATGGCTTCGGCATCTTCTTCTTCGAGGAAATGCGCCGCAATATTACAGAAACCATCGAAATTTACTTTGCCCGTATCTTCGGGATCATTCTCATCGACTAAATCTTGTAGCTCGCTCTCCTCGAACATTTGACCCATACTGTTGAGTATCGTTTTGAGGCGGAGTGTTTCAATGAAACCGGATTTTTGAGTGTCAAACATTTGGAATGCTTTGCGCATGATGTCCATTTTCTCATCATCCTCCTGGAAATGGCAGATGGGGAATGAAGGGATTATTAGATTAAAAATTTTTTTTTTATTTTTTAATTTTACGTTAGCTCGTAAAATCCACAAATGCCTCAAATAGCTGGTGTTAATCAAGGCAAATTAAACAAGATAGAATTGGCAACAGATATATTTTGTTTTTGTAGTAATTCTTACTTCAAAAAAATATAAAAATTATGTGTTACTTCTTCGGGTTGTGAGACGTATCAAGGCAAGAAAAGATGCAAAAATCGGTCAAACGATCACTAACTACCATCTTCTTTTCTTCAATATAAATAGCCTAAATTCGAACATAAAACAATTTTAATTTGTGTAGCATACTTTTAGGAGTCGTGGAATGAGATAACCAATGTGATGTAAAATTTCGTTGACAATTCGCGCTTCCGTTGTTTTTTCTCAAGAACTTATGAAGTAAGTAGTGAAACAAAATTTCAAATTCAGCCAGTTGCTTATTTTGAATTCCGAGTTTGAGCTACGAGACGACATAGACAGTAGGACCTCTAGAGTATTTAAAGACTTCAAAAAGTTTCGGTATTTTACAAGAGTATTAAAAATGAAAGGAGATGTTTTAAATCGTCTCCAAAGTGGGAAGCGTTGCTAATTGATTTAAGAACAGACGGCTGCATCGAATAAAAAATCAAGACGGATGTAGCACCTCTACTCCATCAATGTCTTGAACGAATAGGAACCTTAAGCCAGTTTTTGTGTTAAATTTTTAATATTTTTTCAAATATTCAAATCTAATCTCTGAATAAAGAAAAATGATGACTGATATTTAGTTTTAGGAAATTAATTGTCCTTGTTCCGAACGAGTATAAATGTGTGAAAATGTGGTCCGGTTTGGAAACAAGGAACCATAAATGAAGTATATCCAAACCAAAGAATTAAGAAATGAAAGTCAATAAATAATGGTAACAATTTTTCTCGAAGACTTGACAGAATGAGTTTGAGTTGGAAGAGAAGAAAGTGGTAAAACGAGAAGTATAGAAAGGAAGTAGGAAGAAGAATAGAAATAGGCATATGAGTAGGTTCAGGAATGGAAAAATGTATAGGGATGCAACTATTAGTATTAATAGGAAAGGAAAAAAGATTAATATAGAAGAAGGGAAGCAGGCAACGAAGGAAAAAACGTAGTAGAGAGAAAACGAAAGAGAAAGTAAACTGGTTGCGCAGGAAAAAGAGTACAATTTCTAAAATGTAAGCAAATTTTCAACAAGGTCCACAATTCCAAAAAAGTAAAGTGACTAGTGGTACGGAATTGTTGTTGTTTTTCGTACAGAAAATGAACCAACGGAAAAGGAAATTGTCCTTAAATTAAAATTTAATCAGAAACAAAAAAAAGAACTAAAAAAAAATCGTAAACTGCAACAACATTTAAAAAAAATTTAACACAAAAGTCAGTTGAATGCAATCGATTACACTAACCATTACGATTACTTAAACGATAATTAAAAAAATTTTAGTTACGATGTCGATATTAATTACATTTGTTATATAAGATTACCATGCCAGTAATTGTTATAACAGATACATTTAATTACTGTTACTGTGATTTTAATTGTAGTTTAACTGTAATAATTACTATAATCACAGTTTTAATAGTAATCATAGTCCTTACGCAGAATTTTTTTTTTAAATCATGATAACCGTAATCATTACTTTAGCTATCTGCGATTAGAATTACATTAAAATTGCTATGAACGCAAACGTATTTGTTGTTAAAGTTACAGTAATTACAATTCAAAGTTTTTTAATTATAATTACTGCAAGCGTAATTGACTTGTAATAGTTAACATTATCGTGTTTAATTGATTGCACTTGCCACTAATATTACTTCAAAATAAATAAAACTTTTTTTTAATTACGATTACGGTAATCATAGGTTTATTTATTACAATTACAGTAATTTTAGGTTCAAGTTCTTTAAATTACTATTACTGTAATTGTATTTGTAGTTTGAACTTATTTATTTAATTACTATAAACACAGTTGAAAAGTCTGTAAATTGTAATTAGCTGGATATCGGTTTATAATAGTTATTATTATCGTGTGTAATTGATTACCACTGCCACTAGCATTACTTTCATTTCAATAAATTTTTTTTTTTAATTAGGCGGTAGTGAGAAGTTTATTTGTCTGTGATTACAATTACAGTATTTGTGAATTCAATTTTTTTTTAATTATAATTATTGTAATTAATAATTGAGTTGACATTCATCATTATCTGCAGTAACAATTGCTGTAATTGAAATTCTTTAAAATTACGATTCCTACAATATATTTCCAGCATCAATCAATTACATAAGTGTCATAGCTTTTGAACTTGAGCAGGTGTTATGTAACCTTTAATATTACCGATAACAAATATTTTTGAAACTTATTATGCTTTTTTGGTTGCTTAAGTTTATTTTCATATGTACATACATATATGTTTATGTATACGAGTATATAATTATATGTAGACATGTGAGTCATATTTTGTTGGATTTTTTTAATTTTTTTTTTTTTTGATATAAAAAAGTAAATGGTTTTTGTCCTCGCTATTTTTTTTTATTTTTTTTTTTTTCATAATATAATCATAATAATAATTTTAAATTAATTATTAAATGAAATATCACTCAATTTCTTTCTATTATCATTATTAATGTTATTATTTTTATTATAATTATTTTTAATTTTTTTATTTCTTTTTAAATTTTTTTTATTTATTTTTTTAATAACTTTTTCCACATTTTTTACTACACCAAAAATTACCATTTTTATATTTTATGTATATATGATCACCGGAAAAGAACAAAAATGTTAACTAAGATGGCAATTGAACCGCGCACGTATGTACAACAACACTCCGTTGTTGAGTCTTCCTCTTGATTGCGTGATCTTAAACGGTGATCACCACTTTCGCACTTCCACGGTGGATGAGATTCGTTGATAAACTAAAATATTAAATGTGCAAAATCAATATTTATAACTTTGTGTGTATGTATGTATGTATGCCGATCCTCTTGAAAATCTTCTCATGCATGTATGTACATATATATGGAAATGTGTATACATGTGTGTGTGTGTGTGTGTGTGGGTGGGTGCGTAATTGTACTTGTACTTCCACACCGCATATTAACCGACTGAGTATATAATGTGGCAAAAATCTGCTCAAATCTACTCACTGCAGTATATCAAGTCAGCCAGCAGTAGCCCATCACAACCCCCCCCTTCACCCACAAAATAATAAACTAAATAGCAAATCAGCCAAAAAGATCTAACCAAACGCCACCCAGCCAACAGCCATCCTTTCAAAACGCCAACAACAAAAAGTGTTCGTCTCCATACAAAAAAAAAAATATTCGATACACGAACTACTCGCTTGCATGTACATATAGTCTAGATATATATAGTATAAGCCCATGACTTTTTATATATCCACACATATCTATGTGTGCGTGTGTATGTACATATATCTAATCATACTCAAAGGTACTTCCACAAATATATGTATGTACGAGTATGTTGCCAACGTCGCTCTGATCTGCCTTCAATTCCACCGAATTTCATTTCAGCGACCACAAGCAGTTCATCGTTCAGCGCTCCACTGACTGCCACAACCGCCGACACCCTCACCACCACCACCTTTGGCTCATACATACATAACATATGAATTGTACATACATACATACCTTGGCACATACATAGTAGATACTTGCACCTAGCCCACTTAATCGCCCATTGCTAGCAACCCAAACCACTTCGGAGATCTACACGCTCTAACATTGGCATCATTCATTTTGGGTGTGCGAATATTTGGTTGTCCAAAAAATGTTTAATGTTTTTGCGTTTATGTTGTTGGTTTTCTTTTTTCTAATTATTGTTGCTTTTTCCCTTTTTCAAATAAAATTTTTTTTTTAATTTTTAATTTTTTTTTTTTAAGTTGCGCGCTTTGGATTTATTTTTTCGGCTACTGTTTTTCCTCAATTTGTTTACTACTATTTTCTGGAATATTTTATTTATTTTCGACCACATTTCAGGTTCGTATCACTGTTGTTGTTTAGGCTGATGCTTCATCTTTCCATACCAGAGGTTGTGGTAGTCTTTCCATGGTTTCACCCAGAACTTCGGAAAGCCTTTCAAAAATGGTTTTTTTTTATTGTGGGTTTTGCTAGACCATTTGTGGTGCTGAGCTCAAGTTGAAAGGACGTTTTGTGTCAACTTTTAATTTTTGTTGGAACTCTCTAATGCACAATGGATAAAGTGCTTGCTGGGTAGTTGCACTGTCGCCGATAAATATTTGTTTGACTACTTTCAAAATTGCTAATAATAAGGTAAACTTATGGATGTACTAATAAATTTTTATTCGTATGTTTCAAAATACATACATACATACATATTACAGATGTGACGGGATTAAATATGGACCCACGTACCAACAAACAGTTTTAATATACCGAAAGTGTGCGCTCCGTCAGAAGTATTTTTTAGTTTCGCTTCCCATACGACGTGATTTAAGATCGTAAAGATATGAAGATAACGAATAAAATGTGGTTCCTGCCCTTCCGCGATAGAAAAATACCAGAAAGGGATGGATGGAGAGGCCGAAGTGTCCGGTTATGACACCAACTATCAGAAAATATTTAAAGTTCTTAGCTTTCCAGTTAAAGTGTTCCACGCGCGTACCGAAATATTTCGCCCATCTCTAATTTATTATTTATTTGCAGTTAGGCGTGTGTTTCTGTAATTTGTAGATTTGATCTTTGGATAATGTAATAATTTAGATTTGTGATATGCGAAGGCGTTTGTTCGCGTGCGGAAGTGATTGTTCGATTAAGAATTTTGCAAAAGAACACGACACAAATATTTCAGCTATTTTACTAAAGACTCGAAAATGTGACCCAATGCGAATATATAAGGCTGAGTCATTTCTAGGTGAAGTTCAAGATCACGAGTGTAAGCGAAATGGTGTGCAAATGATGCATTCAAACAAGTATATACATAGTCTAGGATGTGTGACGCTGGTATCTATCTAAAGAATACTAATGGTTGTGTTATTCCGCGTGCATCTCTTTTCGCTAAACCTTTTCCAAACTGCGGCCTTTCAGGACCAACCAAATTCCTTCTTCGCTGTCAAATGCGCTGTTTTGAAATCGACCAGGAGATGGTGTGTTTTGTTTCAGTTTGAATGGGTTGTCTGGGCGTTGAGCGTAGTATATTTAAGGTCTTGTAGATAGTAGACTTAACAGGTTTGCAGATCCAGTAGTCAGATTCAATCGTCTGGTCATTAACAGCCACCAGTCTTTTGTCCAAACAGCTAGTAGGAAATTATATGTGATATAACTTAGATTGGGTTTAGGGGCTCCCTTTTTCGTGTATTGTAAAGACCAGCCCAACGAGTAGTGCGGGATATTACGATTCTCACTTCTGCGTGAGTGATGGCACACTTCTTCTACTATATAGAGAGGGAGGGAGAAAGACTTCACTTTCTTTTTTTATTTTTTCCTTGTACAACAAGCGAACGAGATGACCAAATAATAGAGATCTAACATTTGAAAATGAAGATATATTCTAGCACAAGCATCTGTCATTTCCGCCCACTTGTTTCTCGCACTCCAAGTAGTTAATCATTCGTCCAAGAATTTGTTTTTTTTTTTGTTTGAAACAACCAGCAATAATGTGAACCACTACAAATCAATAACTCGCCGCATTTATTTGCAAATTCCTGATTGGTTTTTGAGTTAATAATAACATCAATATGTGTTTAACACATACAAACATACTACAGTGTATATAAATATAAATTTATTAATTTGAATTCTTTTGAAACGGCACTAATTATATGGCACATTTGTTATGGCGAAAAAGCATATTTCGGTGGTGGAAAGAATTTTTCTAATTAAAATAGCGCGCTTTCGAGAAAATAAAAATTTGCATAAAAACTTTTTCAGGTACTAAAAATAAATATAAAAATAAAAAAAATAAAATATTTACATGAAAACATAATTACCTTTTTTAAGTATATATTGTAGGGATCAAAATAAGAAACATTGCCGAAGGAACCATACACCTGTGTGCGATTTAATAGCAGTGAAATTAAATTCGATTTCATTTGACGAAATAAGAAGCTCTATTTTTAATAATTTTCATTCAAAATATCGCACATTCCATAACAGAAACCACATAGTAATGTGGGCATTTTTTTCCATACAAAATTCATTTTTTATCGTGCGTTGTATGGTAAAAACTACTCAACACCCTTTTAAATGAAAATTATTAAAAATAGAGCTTCTCCTTACTTCGTCAAATGAAATCGAATTTAATTTCACTGCTATTATATCGCACACAGGTGTACCTCTAAATCGAATTCTGATGTCCCGCAATTTGGGTCGAACTTTTGGCTAGGTATCATTTGTAGTCCTAAGAAAAGCTCCAAAATGTCACTCATACGCCATGGCCCCCTACCCAAAAGTTCGACCCAAATTGGGAGACATCAGAATTCGTTTTAGAGGTATGGTTCCTTCGGAAAAGTTTCTTATTTTGATCCCTAGAATATGATTTTCACAATGGGCGATTTTTTTGCCTCCCCACAAATCGACCCGGCCTAACATACATGTTTTAGCTGTACTTCAGAGCGGGCTTAGAAAATTTGTATTCAATTTGCGCACCCCAGGGCTAACCACTTTCGACTATGTTTTTTTTTTATTATATTTTTCGCAGATTTCGATTCGGAATTCACTTTCAAAAAGGCTTAATAAAGATCTTTCCCTGTCTTTTTTTTTATTTTAGTAGTTCGAAAGTATCTAGTGAGTGCTCTAGAAAAGAGGAAAACTATACTCATCCTTTAAACAAAGAAAATGTGAGTGCTTTCTTTCCCAGACACCACTATGCATTATTGGAATTGACATGGAATGCCTCACACATATACACTTTTACCATTTACTCTTGCTTCTAGACGAACGCTTCATTTCGTTTAATTTCACGCTGCTTTTAATTTGGTCAACTTTGGAAGAGCAGCGCTAGAAGCAGGTGCTGCTGCCAAAGCAATGCGCGAGCAGGAAGCGGGTGAATGCAGTCAGCATAGTGCCGATCGCAACTGCCATACATTTCGCACCTTTAATAGACACAAAATCCAATAAAACTAAAGAAAAGTAATAATAAATATTGGTTCGATGTTATTTATGTATGTTTGGGTGCCTGTTTGTGGAACAACAAAAAAAAAGCTTCTCTGAGCATGTGCGTATGTGGTACTTAAGCTGTAGTAAAATGCGAAGGTAGTCAGATTGAACTAGTTCTAATATGACCAGACTCAGACTCAGCGCATTTACAAATTAATGTAATTTGATATAAAAACGAGATCTGAAAATTGACATCCCCATGCATCTCAATTTGATGGAGTAGTCTACAACTAATCCAGCCAACAAATCTACTTGATATCTTTGTACTATATACATCAATATGACTCACATAGTTAATTATGCTGCACAGTTGAACTTTCGCATAATAACACTTATTTGGATTTCTACGAATTTGTTGCTTTCTTTAAGTTTTTTTCATAAACAATTTTTTTTTAATTTTTTTACACTCAATTTTAAATGTTTCTTTTTTAACTTTTGCTGGTATCTTTTTATTCTGTTTATTTTTATTTTATTTTATATTTTTAATTTTTCTTGGTTTGTTTCACTTTATATTTTTAACTTTTGAAAAACCACTATATATTTTTGTGTGTCTCGCAAACATTCATATTTTTAGTTGTTTATAGTAAGTTAGAAAGTATTTAGTATTTGCATTATTTGGCAAGAGATCGTCGCTCAACACAAAACAAAACCACCAACACAAAACACCTAGCATGGTTGTGTTGGCGCCCTGCAGCCCAGCGCGTCAATTTTTCCAAGATTAGTGGCTTCCGTGTCACCCACACATACATAAATGCAACGGTACCAGGTAGGCAAACCAACTCATTGTAAGCTTCTTCTTCTCTACTACACTTTTTCTCTACTGCTATTTTTCTGATAATCTCAAATTTATTTCAGAGCAAGTTTAATTTATATTGAAAAAATTTAAGTGGTTACAATTTTTCAAATAATCTCAAATTTATTTCAGAATATTTAAATTGTTTTTCAGAAAACCTTAAAAATATTTTATAAATGTTCAATGGGTTTCAGAAACGAACAAAAGTATCTATTTCAGAAAATACCCAAACTCATTTTAATAGATGTTAAA